>VZRZ01001217.1:0-21417 GCA_013398175.1 Climacteris rufus
GTTACTCGCGCTTTCTATCCGCGACAGGCCACTCCAAGTGTATTTCTTCCACTCTGCCTTTTTTCACTGGAGTTCAGAACAATGCACTTTGCTTAAAAAAAATCAAACCCATCTCACACAGAGAAACCTGACCAAACTTGGCCATGCCACTGCACATGCATTTTTCCTAGAAGGGAGGATGCAAAAGCAAACAAAACATGGCAGATGTTTGTTGTGGTGTTTAACATGCTGCTGGAAGGGACTCAGATCCTATTGTGGTGAGAGCTCAGAAATCTACAGTGCAGAAGCCAAACACTTCAAGATGAGCTTTTTGTGCTGCTCTGCTTTGAAATACTTCCAGATGAAGTATACTTCACAAAACTAATTTAGGCAAGAATAGATTTTCCTAAGCAAGACAATGATATAACATTACACTCTGCAATGTAGAGCTGAAATTACACTACCCGAAAAGGTAATTCCTCATCTGAAACACAGAGTATCAAAATAATTTGATTTTTTTTCTTCAAAATGTGGAGAAGATGAGGAACAATACAGCAAAATGCCTTCAGATGGAGATACAGGCTGTTCTGCATATACAGATTATTGGAAATTACAAATTGTCTTCATCTTTTCAGATAATTTTGAGTTAACTAACTACTACTTCAGCTTGTTTCTAAATTGCTGTGTCAGACACAGTTAAATTCTCAGATGTATTAAAAATACCTTGAGTGAAAGACAAGAAAAAACCCAGCTCACAGTTTGTACATGTTGCATTATATCATCATTTGACTTTAGGATGTTGGAATTTGTTTTATCAGAATTTGACACTATCTACTTGACTCAAACACACAAAAAATGTAATAAAACCACCAAAAATGTCATACCTGTGAACTTCAAAGCAGCACAAAGCTTGACTATTTTAACACCTTTTTTAATCTTAAAGGAACTGCTTACACATTGATTCACCCAGGATCATTCTGTCACTGTTGCTCAGAGCTGTAATGCATTTCTCTCTGCAGTAAATGGAAAAAAAAATATAGGTAAAACAAAAAAATATCATGGCCTCTGCTTAAGGCTTCAGAGCTTCCTTGTGGTCTCTGCAGAGCAGCTCATGAAAACACATCAATGCTAATGAGAGAGCAGTAGTCTGCTGGCCAGAACAGGTCTGCAAAGGTGTGGGAAAAACTCTCTCCTAGGCCAAGCAGTGACAGAAACTGCTTTGTACTTCTGGACTCATGGTTTTGATTCAAGCACGATGTCACAACCAATGCACATCCAACTGCTCTGCCCAGCCAGGGCTGTTATGTCCCCAGGGAGAGAAATCTCACCCTGGGAGAGGGACAGTGGCTGCCTGGTGCTTCTTGCACAGTGCCCTGCTAGAAAAAACACAACACAACAAACTCCTTGGCAAAAGTGGAGCCGTGTGACAGGAATATCCTCAATCTGTGCCCCGGACAGCAGGGACATGGCTGGAATGGGCACCCCAGGGCTGGCTTCCCTGCAATAACAACAGGAGTCGTGGGAAAACTTTTCCTAAGGAGAGAGTTTACATCATCCTGAAATCCCATTCCTGTTGTAGCAACATTCCCCACACCAAAGCACAATTCCAGAATAGAAACCATTCCCTGCCAAAACAACAAAACCCAGCAAACTGTGAAACAAGTCGTAAAGCCCAGGATACAAGGGCTTAAATACAAGAAGATTTTCAAAAATTTGCTCATTATGCATCTTCTCTTACTGAAGCCTTTAGATTTTGAATGTTCCAACTTTTCTTTGGGAGCAGAGAGGCACGAAAACCTGCCCTTTTTAGCCCCTTTTTCTTTTACAGAAGGGAGTGTGCCTCCTCTCCAAGTCATATATTGCATAAGGTATTTTGGAAATCAGTAAGCAGATCTGCAGTAGCATTCAGGTTCCTTCTTTATGTTGAATTTAGGATTACAGGGATCCAGGTATAATTTCACAAAAAAAATTAAAGGGAGCAAAGATAAGCAGTCAAAATTAGCATGCAAAGTAGAAGTGGTATTTTTTTCCTAGGCAAATATTAATTTTACAGGAAAGAAGTAGAAGCAGTACTCTTAATAAAACACTTTTTCCTTTTAACCAAAGACTATTAAAACAAAAAGCTCTTTGAAAAAACATCCTCAACAAATATATCTGACAAAATATCCAAGTCTTTCTTCTTTCCTTGCTTTCCTATTCCCCCCACTTTTCTCCCCTTTAAGGGAATTGTTTTATTTTCTATTCTTTTGTTGTCACATCTGGGAGGCCATTTGTGTTGTTTCCAATATATTTCAGGTAATCTGGCAGCACAGGTATTATAAATCAAATTAAGATCCAGGCAGGCAACATAAAGGGCTAAAACAAGTTACTGCAAATCCAGGAAGATTTGGGAGTGAAGCTGAATTCAGAGTTGGTGCTTAGGGGCAGCTGTGTGGGTGCAGGGTGGGTCTTTGCTGATCCCCTACCTTACCTGGGGGCAGGTTCATCACCCCTGTGTCATGAGCAGCTCTGCCCACCCACCCTGTCACCCACCCACGGCCTCCAGGCTCAGTTTGGAAGAGGAAGCAGCACATATCCCTATGCCCACTCAGCAGGGCAAGCTCCTTAACATGGGAGTTATTAAAACAAGCACTTCTGTATCTGTTCTTTCCTTCTGACACCAAATACAGTTTAGGAATTCACAGTGAGGACAGGTATCTGCAGTGGGTGGAAGTGTTTGGTCAGCAATGTCCAAAGGTGGCCAACAGCCTGAGCTGCTCAGCAGGCTAGGGAGGATTAACACATTAGGAGCAAAAATGTAGCAAAAAAGCTTTTTTCCCCCTCCTGTCGATGCTGCCTTCCTAAATACCAGGAGAGGGGGAACATGTTAAAGAGACTGTATTGTACCAAGTGTCTTATGGTATCATTAAATTTCAGATGTGCCAGCAGATAATTTAGATAAAGACCAAGAGGCACAAGGACACACAGGAGTTATCAGCCATTACTCCAAGGATGACAGGTTGTTACCACAATTTCCTAAGAGGCTGTCTCTGTGAACTCCAAACACTCTTTTTGTTTTATTTTTGCTCTCTCACTTGGCAACCTTCAAAAACTGAAGTTTAAGTCTCTTTTAAGCTGATGTGCTACAAAGGAACCAAAAGAAAGCCTCAAGGGGAAGAGATTGGCTTTAGCTATTTGATCTAGGTTTTTACATTGCTATTCTATGCCAAATTCTGAGAAAAATAAATCCCCTTATCCTCTGATTCTCTACCTAATCAAAACTAGGCTATTTTACCCAAATAGACAAGCCACGTTGCTTAACACACACTGATTTCAGCCCCCCAGGAGTCAGATCTGAGAGATCTTCCTTGAAGGACTAGTCACAAAGGAGAGCAATTTGGCTGCTGCTGCTGCTGCTGCTGTGAAGCTCTGCCTTAGCCACAAAATATTGCTTTTCCCATAAGGAAAACAAGTGGCACAGCAGTGTGAGCAGGGACACAAACAGTGAGGGGTACAGGCTCCACTCTGCCCTGAGCTGTGGCACAGCACCCTCCAGCACAGCACAGGACCACAAAACGTTGCTGGAGCTCCAGCTTGGCTTCCAGTGGGGCTGTGAACTTTCCCTGAGGGTCTGGACTCCTGCCCTGGGGAAGAAGCAGCCGCAGTCCCCGCTGGGGAGCCAGGGGACCTGGCCCTGGCCCCAACCCTCACCTTAACCCAGCCTGACCCCTGGAGGATGGAGGGGATGGAGGTACTGGGCAGTGGAAAAGTGGAGTTTTCCAGAGCTCACACAATGAGAAAAATCTTATAAAGTTTCAGGGTTCTACCACCTCTGCAGGGTAGATATTGAAAAAGGTGGGGAGAAGGTAAGAAGGGTTATAATCAGAAAATAAGGATTCATCATTAAGGATGCATCTCGAGGAAATCAGGCTGTAAAATTTGCTGCAGGAAACTTCAGAACATCTATTTAGCACCCCAGTTTTCCTAGAGATTTGCAGCAGGTACATGAGTATGTGGGAACCTCTCACTTCTTAAAATTTTCCTTTAAAATACAATCTATGAGACACAAGCAGGAAGGTCCAAACACTGCATCCCTTCCAGAGATCACCATTACACAGAGAAAACAATTATTAAATAAATGAATAAATCAAAAGCTCCAACTTGGTTTTGTTTTACAAGTGTCCAGAGCAGACACCCAGCTGGGGAAGTTGTTCTGAAATACAAATGAAGAGCATTTTCCATAGACTTCCTACCAGTAACAAGTCATGGACAAAACAATCCCTCTGACTCCCAAAATCATGCAGATGAAACACAGCCATCATTACCTCAGCTGGGTCCCTTGCAGAAGCAGAGAGGAAAAGGGTGGATTTCAAAACAGTTTCAACTACAAGATGAAGTTTTTCACACAGAAACTGATTTGGAGAATTCTTTGTGCAAATGAAAGACTACGTCTGGGTTTTGTTTCTTTGCTTTCTAATATCTTTAAAAAATACATATTTCTAACATTTCCTCACATGCTGCTCTGTCTTGTTCTCTACTAAAAGGAAAACACATGTTGCAGAAGTTCAACCCAACACAAATTCCAAAAATATTCTTAACCTCATCCTCACAAACTCAAAATCTCTTAACATCAAGTGTAGCTCGATCTAGTCTGCCAGCACAGGTCCTGCTGCAGCCAATATGCACTTCCAAGACAGGCCGCAATCCAGAACACTGATCTCCATAATTCGTTATTGTGAGCACTTCCCTTTCACCCAATACCTGGAAAATGAAATGTATCACTGCCAATCCCCACACACGGAAGAAGACTCTCCCTTAAGCAGGACTCACCTGCTTCTGCTTTCCCCTCAGTCTCCACTTAAATCTTCCACTGATCATTGCTTCACTATATCAGTAAACTGCGATATGTTCCTGTTGGGAAACCAACTCCTGCCAAACACCTCTTTTGTTCTTTTGGGTGCATTTAGTCTGAATTTTATTATTTGTTCATTTATTTAAAGGCCACACAGTGCTGACTCTTATTTTCTTATCTGAAACTTCACTTAAAGGAATTATCTCCTTTTTGCCCTTAGTTAACTCCAAAGGAATGAGATGACTTTAATAATACAATGAAAAACTTTGTCCAGTTGAAACACTGACTATTGATCAAATTTTATGCAAAAATGCATCAGGCCTTTTTTGACAGTCATTTTTATAAGCTGGGTTCTCTCAGTTTCGGCTGGCTATCCATACTTCTAGATCTCTATCCAGAGCCCTGAGTATCTTTGTTGTTGCTACGAAGCCCAGGAGCTTTTGGATCTAGCACACTGTTCCAAAAGACTGCTGCAAATCCATTCCCACAGCTGCTAACCTGCTCCAGGTGCTGCACCTGCATGCAGCTTTGGAACAGCTCAAAAGCCTGCCAGGTAAAGAGAGAAGCACATTTTGGGATACCTGCATAAAATGCATCTGATGGATGTGCCTGTTTAAAGGCTGCATCCAACCATTACAAGCATAAAAAACGGGGTAACCTCAACTGATCTCAGAGGGAGCACGATCAGACATGGGGATGGCTGCAGGAAGTGATGCACAATTTCCTGCTTTCCTGCATCTTTTTTATTTCTATAACAGCCCTCTCTACTTTATCATTTCCAAGCTGGCTATTAAATTGTAAGGCTGGAAAATCATTCAACATTCTCCACTTCCCTCGCTGCACTTACAGAGAGGGCTCAGCTCCTCACTGCAAAGCGGCTCCAGCCGGAGGAGCCAGACACCTGCAGGAGGAAGGTCTGTTCTCCAAGGGTGAGTAAATCACTCCCGTACATGGATCAGCAGCCAGGCAAACCCCGAGCCAGGACAGTGCACTTGGGATCTGCTGGTGAAGCAAAGTTTGCTCTTGGCCCATCCCCGTGTCCTGACACATCACAGAGCAGCAACCTACTGTGACTTTTGCAGCAGCAGCAATGTTTCTGTGAAAAACCAAAAAGTCAGAGGCCAAAAGATGAGAGATTCCTGCCAGCATCCAAACACACTCAGCTTCAGAAGGAAACCAAGTCACTGATTGCAAAGTCTGCATCTGGCCCAGAGAAGCATCCAGGAACCTTCTGGTCTGGAGCAGCCTCCCTTAAAGGAAACACAGATCTACTCTCACCTTTGGTTGTTTTTGGCAGTGCTAACAATGTCTTTGTCAAACACTAGGCTAAAAATACCTTTCAGCACCTGCAACTGTATTCTTTGTCAAGATTTTTTTTGTAAGTGCATGCATAGAAATAGGACAGCAAAACCAACAGAGTAAACAAAAGCATTACTGAAACTGATTACAAAGGAATTCCCGTTAATGAGCTTTTAACATACCTTATTTTCTCTGCTTGGCACCTCATCAATACCTCAGATCCTTTTTGCTTTGAAACACCAACAATTTCCAAAGTTCATGTTCATCTCCTGTGCCTGAGCAGTGGAATTACCACTGGGCTTGCTGTGGCAAACAAGCTGTTCTATCAGTCAGCAAAGTGCTGTATAAATACTAAGCAACTCCTCAGAGGACTAACAGTGCTACAGCCAGGTGAAAACCTGAAGTAGCTTTACCCAATGTAATGCAGCCAAACCCCGTTTCTACAGTTAATGGATATCTGTGACTGCAGGATATTCAAATTTATTGCTTTTTCTAGAAGCTACTCTTATACGTTAAAATGCAAATTGTACTTTCACTCACATTGGAGTGTAGGCCAAGGCGGGGGGGATTCTGTCCCTCTGCTCTGCTCTGCTCTGCTTTGGTGAGACACCTACCTGCAGTGCTGCATCCAGCTCTGGGATCTCAGCCCAGGAAGGACATGGAGCTGTTGGAGCCAGCCTATAGGAGGCCTCCAAGGTGCTCAGAGGGATGGAGCACCTCTGCTATGAGGAAAGGCTGAGAGAATTGGGATTGTTCAGCCTGGAAAAGAGAAGGCTCAGGGGTGACCTAATTGCAGCCTCCCAGTACCTGAAGGGACCCTACAAGAAAGATGCAGAGGGACTATTAACAAGGGCCTGGAGTGACAAGACAAGGGGGATTGGCTTCAAACTGTCAGAGAGTAGGTTTAGATTAGATATTAGGAAAAAATTCTTCCCTGTTAGGGTGGTGAGGCACTGGAACAGGTTGACCAGAGAAGTTGGATGCCCCTGGATCCCTGGAATTGTTCAAGGCCAGGATGGATGGGGCTCTGAGCAACCTGCTCTAGGGGAAGGTGTCCTTGCCCATGGCAGGGGGGTGGGAACTAGAGGAGCTTTAATGTCCCTTCCAACCCAGGCCATTCTATGATTCTATGAAATCCATACCAATTGGAGCGTCTTCACTGAGTTATCCTGACTGCCTTAACGTGGACTGCAATAATTCACTTCATGCCACCCCACCACAGCTGCCTCTCACACAGCCTCGCTGGAAGTTACCACACCCAGACATGTACCTTACACTTTTAAAAGGTCTTTGACCAAATAATCTTTTTACCCCACTGCAATAAAACCACTCCAGACTTTTCAAGACACTCAACTTTCCAGCCAACCTCTCAGATGCCCTTTCTGAAAATTTTATTGGAATAGGTGAGTCCTAACAACATGGCATGTATGAGGCTATTGGGCAGAATCAGTTTTCTGCCTGTTATTTGGGAGGCTTCTCCTTCATCACACCTTTCCTGACCTGAGTAACTGTATGTCATGCAAATGTTCTGCCTGTGGGTTCACGGGGCAGAATCAAATCAGTGTGCTGCATTTCACAACCAAAATAAATAAATGGTGACTGGGAAAACCCTCATCCAAGAGACTATTTCTGACAGGCCCCTGAGGGCTGCATAGAGGCCCGTGCTGCTCAGCATCACTGCCCATGATTTAGGGAGGAAAAAGAAGAGATCAGAGTAAGCACTGTGATTGTCACCTGTGATGTATGACACACATGCACGCAGTGACACAGGAATTAGTAGCACCATAAATAACTACAATGCCCAGCCAAGTAAATACAGAGAAAGGCAGATGCTAGTAGAGACACTTTTTGACTTGCTATATTGAATGCATGGTTAAAGGGAGCTAGTTAGGATTTCCAGGTAGGTGGCTGGGAAGAGACCCTCCTGCTTCTCCTTATGAAAGTGGGGCTCAGCTGTCCACTGCTGTGCTGTGCTTAACTCCTATTGAATGGCCTGGAGGCACCAAAACCAAGAGAGAACTTCAGAGCACCCAAACAGGCAAAGAAGATCAAGTAAGGAGACTGGTGGGTGGTAGATAAAAGAGGAGAAATCCCAGGAAGAGAGGAGAGACTTTTCATAGCTCTATCAGAAGGTCAGAGGGGTGTCTAAGGACACTGAAGCAAATGGTGTTACCATTTTAGGGATTTTTTAAATTAGCATTCATAAACAAAACAAAGCAGAATTTTCCCCATCATTAAATTAAAAGTATGATTACTTTTAAATTTTTTATTGCTGAGAAAATATTTGCAATTAATCTCTTTAGCCCATTCCTGTCTGTCAGAAGTTCCTTCTGATAGATGTGCCTGTTTAAAGGCTGTATCCAAACATTACAGTACACAGTTTATTCCACAAAATCTTGCATATAAACTTCCCAGTCTGCTGTGGATTATCTGACATGAAAAAACAAACTCTTTCAACCTTCATTAACTGACAGGCACATCCTCACTAAAGTTACATGAAAAGTTATTTTTTGTCTTCCTACTGGCTGTTGTTTCTCACTGTAGAATAAATGATGCCTCAGCTTCTTAAAAACCCAGATGTGTTTCTGATACTGTTCCCATAAACTTTAATCATTAATGTAGGAAAGAATTTAATAAACCAGTATTGCTGGCTCCCGGGGCCTGCTCGAGGCCACTTAGCGATAGTCTGGGAGTGACCCTGGTGTAGCGGGGGCTGCACATCACAGTGACCCCAGACACTGGGTTTCCTCCGGCAGCTCTTTAGTGCTGGCTCCTCTGGGTGAGAGCGAGCCCCAAGCCGATGTTGTAGGCGCAGGTGAGAATGAGGGCTCGAGAGAAGAGCCTTGGTGTAAAGTCCAGCTCTTTTATTCCCGGAGAAAGAAGCAGGGAAGGCAGGAGAGGGTCCAGGGATCCAGGAGAGGCAGCGCAAGGATCGGGAAGAGCTGAACTCAGGCAGGGACGAAAGGCAGGGGAATGGAGTGCAGAGGGGTATTTATAGGGATACAAGCAGGGGAAAGTAACCAATAGTGAACCAAGAAGAAACAAAGTTTCCAGAACATAACCTGATACAGAACATGAGGTCATATACAAACTATCCAATGAACGGCAACATGTAAACTAAACTGAAAGGGATGCTGGGGGGGTGAACCAAAAAGCTCACCCTAACCAGAGAGTGTGGCTTAGGCAGTGGCAGGCTCAGGGTGGGCCCACCAATGGTGAGCCTCCAGGGCTGTGGCTTCTGCCACACACGCTGCCACAAACCAGAGTTTCACAGTCTTGTTGTGTCATTACAGTTGTTCCTCAGCACCATACAGCCACCGAGGCATTTCTCATCACTACCTAATTTTCAGGCTACTTCTCCGAATTTTATAGATGACAAAGCAGAGAGCTGCACAGCTAATATAAATCTCTGTACACCCAATGTCCCACCAAAAGTCTGCTGCTGAGTCACAAATTAAGCACCATCCCGCCAAGCCTCAGTTTCTCCCAGCCTAATGTGTTGTGGAAAAACACAGAATCACAGAATCCTTAGGGTTGGAAGGGACCTCTGGAGATCATCCAGTCCAACCCTCTGCCAAGGCAGGGTCACCTGGGGCAGATGACACAGGAACTCATCCAGGTGGGTTTGGAATGTCTCCAGAGAGGGAGACTCCACGACTGCCCTGGGCAACTGTTCCAGTGCTCTGCCGCCCTCAACATAAAGTTCTCCCTCATGTTGAGGTGGGACTTCTTGTGTTTTAGTTTATGGCCATTAACTTACCATAACACAAAGAAACGTCCATCTGCCTGCTCACAGACATTTATCCTCTTTTCCTTATGACCCATCTCTGGGACCAGAAATTCAAAGTTCAGACCTTTCATAATGCAGAGAGAGAAGGAGAGAGAGAGCACACATGTGTACAAGCCAGCATGTACACATGTCCAGAGAGAATGTACAGTAACACACAGACTCCTATAACCAGACTGTAACCTGCAACCATATTTACCAGATACAACTTCCAATTCTGGTCATCTTACTGATTCTGATGTTTGTGCAGGGAAACAGGGGCTGTTTTATGGAAGAGGGAACACGTCTGTAAATCTTCAGGATGCCCTGAATGGTCTTTCCACAGCTAGCCAGAAGTGGGCAGAGCATTGGTGTTCTGCAAACTCTGATGGTGTGGCTTAGAGATGTCATTTGTATGGCACAAGAGAGGGCTGAGCCTTCACTCCCAAAGCAGCCTTGGGTTCACTTCCTTGCTCCCCCTAGTACAGGGAGCACCACTCCCCTGAGTCCTCTGCCCTGTGCAGAGCAAGGCCCTTTCTGGCCTTACCAAAGGCCAATACCAACAAAATTCAGCCTGGCCAAGTTAAAATTTGTTTTCTCATTCTCCAGGCACACTTTGAGCTTTCCACCCCATTTTCCATGTACTCTCCTCTCCAGTTCTTCAAGCTTTGCAGCTGCAGGAACAAAATTTCCAAAACATTTCCCTGTGTGTCTTTCCACTGGTCTTAAATGCTAATGTATTGTATAACTCTGCCGTGCACCAAGGGACCCTTTACATTATTTAAAGGCTGTCAGTCAGGTGTGAACCTTTCCATTGATTTACCATTCACTTCTCATCCTCTCCTGGATGCATTAGGCAGCTGCAACCCACGACTGGTATTGAAGAATAACAATTCCATTTGTTTGAACCTGACTTAGAGCCACTCACTTTTGCAGCCGATATAATTCTCCTTACTGCGGTTTGTGTGACATTAATGACAAAATAAATAATTCAGCATGGTTTTCACCTAAATGTAGCCTTGTCAGAGACTAATGTACAATCTTTGCTAGCTTATTTAACAAAAAAAGTCACTGAGTGGTGCTTTTAAAGGTTGAAACTCTCATTTTAATGGAATTTGGTGGCAAAACTCCCCTGAGACCCAAAGGTAGCTAACAGGCACCATCTTTCCACTCTTGTTGTTGCCAACCTATCTTCTCATTTAGCTCTGGTATTTATGCTCTGCACCCACCCAGCAGGTCTGTGCCTTCTTACCCTGCACATCTTAGGCTGGATTTTTATGGAGCTGCACTTTGCTTGAAGGGACCATAAACTGAGGCTGAACAGCACTGGGGATGTCTGCACAGGGCAATTAGGAGAAAAGAGAACACTTAGTTCACTAATGGGACCTGACACTGAGACTCCAGGAGTGAAACCACTCCTGTTCTGGCTCTCAGGGTGGTGGGTTTAGTGACACACTGAGCCACTCCAAGCTTTTCAGGGAAGCTGCTTGACCATAGAAGCTCTTCAACAGGATCACTATTAAAAAGAAAAAATAAAAAGTCCTGATTTTTTGGACATTCATTACAAAATTTCCAGTACCTTCACTGAGGCCAGGATATGCCTCTCAATACCCACTCCCCCAGCCCCTCTACAGTGTGCTTTTCCCTCATTGCTCATACACTCATTCCTACTTGTCCTGTGTTCATTAATGCTGTCCCTGAGCTGCTGTGCTAAAACTGGTGTCAACAGCTGTAGAATTTATGCATAAAGGAACACTCCTACCAAGAAAAACCTTGCATCTTTCCTTTAAAGCAGTGCTGCTTTCCCTTAGAACTGTACTGGCTCCAAGATGATCTCTGGGTTGCACTGGGATTAAAACCCTTATTTCCTCATGACTTTATGTTCACCTCCTGTTCTTTTTCCAGCAAACCACTTGGTTTGTCTGTAAGCAACACATTCAGAGGCAGCCTATACATCATGCCAAATTATTCTCCCCTGGAGCAAGGTCAATTTGATATTCAGATTGGCTTTTCATTCATCTTGGGTCTGAAAAGTGATTTTGTTTTCTTTCAGCTTCAACTTACCTAAACTATAGGTATCTGATTTTTGATTTTGCAGACTAGACTGCTTTCTAGGGTGTTTTTTTCCTTATGTCCATGGAGCCTGTTTTTCCTGTTACGCAACTGCAGCTGCTGTTTGCAAAAACCACAGTGTGCATTAGGTAGTTGATGAAATAAAGCCTAATGAATTCTCACAGAGAGAGGAATCGTTAAAGTTTGTGATTTCAAAATCATGAATGGCCCATTTCCTTCAAAATAAGATAATCGTGAATAGATGGTGCATTTCAAAGTATATTCTAAGGAAAATTGCTAATGGTTTCCTTGGAGCTCAAAATTATGCTCCAGGAAAGGGATGCATCTGGCCCCAAGTGCAACTGTGATTGAGAGGGAGTGAGAGAGAAGCAATGTGTCCTTTCGGGTTTTCTTCCCCAACTGGAAAGTTTCTGACAGCTCAGATCCCTTGGCAAACTCTGGCGGCGTATGTGGCAAAAGCCACAGCCCCACAGGCTCAAGACTGGTGGGCACAGCCTGAGATTGCCACGGTCTGAGTCATACTGTGCTCAGGGTGAGCTTTTTGGTTCACCCCCGGCGTCCCTTGCACCTTCGTTTACATGTTTCAGTTCATTGGTTGGTTGCTACATTACTTCATGTTCTGTACAAGGTTATGTTCTAGAAACTTTGTTGCAGTTCAGTTCTCTATTGGTTACATGCTAATCCTTGTACCCCCATTGGCTACTTTCCCCTGCTTGTATCCCTGTAAATCCTCCGCTCCCCTTCAGTCCGAGCTCCCGCTTACTGAAGCCTTCAGGTGTTCCAGATCCCTGCGCCGCCCCTCCTGGACACCGGACCCCCGTGCTGCCTCTCCTGGACCCCAGACCCTCTCCTGCTTTCCCTGCTGCCTCTCCCCGGGAAATAAAAGAGCTGGAAATCACACCAAGGCCCTTCTCTCGGGCCTTTGTCCTCACCTGCGCCCACACTATTGGCCCGGGGCTCTCTCTCGCACAGAGAAGCCAGCGCTAAAAGAGCTGCCGGAGGACACCCTGTGTTTGGGGACACTGCAAGCGTCAGCCCCCAGGAAACCAGGGTCACTCCCAGAATAATGCTGAGTGGCCTCGAGCAGGCCCCCGGAGCCAGCATTAGCAAACCACACTTCCTTTGGGAAATCCTTCACAGCCCCAGTCCACCATGCTTTAGCCCCTTCCTGATTCTCCCAGCATGAATCCTAACCTTAAAAAAACCATAACTCAACCACAACTGTACAGTAACTGCTGTATCATCTTGCAAAGAGGTATGTCCAAAAAACACTGGCTTCTTAACAGAAATAGCCTGGTTTATCATCCTGATTGTCTAAATAATGGGGTTAGTTCAGAGCCTATTGATTTATTAAGCCAAAACCTAGAGTTTAACATGAAGAGCCTTAGTTCTGAATGACACTAAGGTTACCTCATTAACATTGACTTTATTCATATCAGTGACAGTACAACCAAGAATGAGCAGACAGAGGGTCCCAGAAAATTTCCTTAAAATTAAGCAAACTGACACCATGGGAACATCAGCACTGGTCTCATAACATGTCATATATGGAAACAAAAATCAAAGTGGCCTTTTTGTATAAATGATCCAAGAAAAACACTGCATCCAGCAGAGAACACCTGATGGCACAGTGGAGCTCTTGCAAAGGGTTCTATTCCTGCCTATACACACAGTTTGCAGCCTGATTTGCTCAGTACCAGCTTTAGTTTAACTGTTCATTTAGTCTGAATTGCATGCAATACTTACGGAAGTATACATGGGATTGACACAAATACAAATGAATTACTCAGATCTGGAGTTATGACAATGACACCAGGAAACGAACTCTTGGGAGCTTTAAAAGAGGAGAAAGAGAAATTGAAAAAAAAAGAAAAAAAAAAAAAAAGCAAGCACTGTTGTCTTTTGAGTTCCTGATATTTTCAGCTTCTAAAAACATTACCTCAGTTAACTCTCTGCATTAAACTTTTTTATGATAGGAATAAAGTTCTTTTCATTACAAATAAAAAAGCATACTCCCCAGCATAGCAGCCCTGCTATCATATTAAAGGCACCTCCCAGGGTAGAACTATTCCAGATTAGAGAGAATTTTCATTGGAACCAAAAGCTGGATTGCACTTTTCATTTCCGTATGCCATGGCAGACAGGAGCAGCTGGCTGAGATCCTCCAGAAGCAATGCTGTGCTGGTAAGTGGATTGACTTTACTCAGCAATGCAGCAATTCCCAGTGACCCCATAAAGTGCAGACCAGCAAACACTGATCAGTGCCATATCTCATTTAGCACAAGCTGCGGGAGCCGGTGACTTCCCCTGGCACCTCGGTGCCCCAGAGGAAAGGGCCAGGACAAAAGGGAGGGAGAGGTGAAGCTCACTGCAGGCACCAGTTACCCACAGCTATGACTGTTTTGCTCCTCTAAAACAGTTGCCTTGGGGTTTTGAAGGCTGAAATCTGCTGTGCCCTAAGCCTGACAATGAGAAACATTTTGTTGCTTTGCTTCCCAGCTCTTCCACCCAGCTGGGACATCAGCACCCCACATTTGCTCCTCCATGCCTCACTTTCACATGCCCATCAGCTCTGGGGCAGATGGTGAGGACTCTTTTCAAGCCCTTGTGCCAGCTTGATCACAAAGATCAGGGTGACTCAGTGACCTCATGGAAAGGTTTGGCTCCTTGGTAAAGATTCTCTTTAAACCAAACATCCTTGGCACCACTGGGCAATGAAACACTCACAAACCAGCTCACAATCCAGCGCACCACTCATGTCCCACAGCGCTGCCATGGCAAGCAGGGCGCAGCCCGTGTCTCTAGCAGAGCCAAAGTCAGTCCTGCTGCCAAACCCACGCACAGCTTTCTCCCACACCTCTGAGATACTCTGGTGGTTTTGTCAGAAGAGCACAACAGTAGCATGAATGCACAGATACTGTCAAGGACAGCAGAGTAACCAGCACTGCTTTAAATGCTGCCAGAATATTTATTACCTGAGTGTTCTGCCTAGGGAGCTGCAGCCTAATTTTGGCTCCTGTTTTCTGCTTATTTTCCTCTCCTCAAATACATAATAGTTTTCTATCATTAATTTCCAGAGTCTCATACTTCCAGTATCCTGAACCTGTATTTCTCCTTACAGGCACAAGCTCTCTTCCCACTGCATGTAGCCAACCTGGTCACCTTTCCTGTGGAAGAAAGGGACAGGCGTTCGGAAGATCTCGGGATGTACGGAGAGGGACAGTTAAACCCTTCCCCCCTCTCATCCCCCTCTCTCTGGGCTGATAAGCGATCACCCAAGGCATGCAGCCTCACCCCCCCTGCTTTCCCCTGGTAATTTTCCACTTCTTATCGAGACCCAGGGTCCTACCACCCCCTTCCTGACGTGGTGGGACCCTTGGCTATATAACCGACCATGTAAAGATAATAAAGCCCTTTTGATTCATCCACCACATTGGTGTCAGTGTGTCGGAGGCCCGGTGGCCCGGAGTAGGCCGGACCATCGTGATTGCGTTTTCGAAACCAGGTCGCCTAGCCTTCCGAATAGAAAGGCTACACTTTCCTGGCAACACTCACAGCTCCACAGGATCAGGACCATGACAAAGAGTAAATCATTCCTAGGTGTCTGTGCACACACTTGGACAAGGTTAGTAGAAGTAGTTTCACACAAAAGGCTGCCCAGCCTCAGCTGTATCCTCCCATCTTGCTTTCAGAGTGACTCCTTTCAGATTCATTCCTACTCTTTCAGTCATTTTCACCAGACCAGAAGCTGGTCCTGCTCAGCACAAATGACCATGCTGTTTCTTTCATCCTCCCCGGACTCAACCAGTGCAGTTCTGCGCCCTGGCACAGATATTAAACGCAAGGGATTTTAGGAAATTAACTGGCAGCCAGGAGGCTGTGGGTAAGGATTTTTCATCAAAATCAGTACCAGATTCGAAACAACATGCGAGTCCTGACAGGAGCAGGCACAGGCATGCAGAAATTCACAGCTCCTATGGGGTCGTTTCACTTTCTGCAGCCTCTGCCCGAGGTACCACAGGGTAAGGGAGGGGAGGACGCATAGCCTGACCACCCACCCCTGCCTGTGGCACTCTGCTCAGCCTGGGTGAAGGGTGAACCAAAAACAGCCCACATTCCTCTAATCTTCTGGTACAGCCTCTGATCTTCTGCCTATGTGGCCTCTGTGCATTTTGAGACTTGTGGTCCCCTTCAAGAGGGTATTTTCGTGCTCGGTCTTTGCCACAGCCTCAAGAAACATTGTGTCTGCCTGACCCTAAAAGCTGAGATTGCTAGGCTTCTCTCAGCTTGCACTTTGAGAAGGGAACACAGCTCATTTCCTAGGCACAGGAGGGAATGTGTTCCTTGCCTTCAACTAGCAATGCATATCATATAGAGGAACAGCAGATTGAGGACTTCACCTGTAATTACTATTAGTGCTATTATAGTTCCATATAATAGTTCCCTATTGTATAGGAAATGTATCTATTTCAAATATGCTCTTTTAGATAGAATGTGTGCACTAAACAGAGATAAGTGAAATGCTGCAGGAAGGCATTCTGTTCATGAGGAAAAAAAGAAAAAAGCAGTGCTTACTAACTGAAACCACTGACCCTCACTGGCACCAGAATGGGAAAAATTATCAAAATATTTTCATTTTGTATTTCAAATTGCAACTCAAGTGTAAGTAAAATGTATTGAAAAGCCCTCATCACTACTACCAAAAATCAAGGACTTTTGCTAGCTAACAAATAATTCAATTACTCACCCAGCACTAACGTGAGGGCAGAGAACCCGAGTGTTCCCCACCACTGGCGTGGGGGAGATTTAGCTGGGTAATTCCATTAGCACTGTGGAAGTCCCTTCACATAAATCTTTGTGGCATTAATGAGGAAACAAGACATCAATAATATAAGAAGTTTGGTTCCTTAGCTCCACTTCAGGATCTCAAGCAAGGACATCTCAGGTTTCCCACCTTTGCCAGAGCACGGCTTGTGCATCCCTAAATCTTCACATGGGCTCAGGGCCCAGGCTGCACTGCAGTGGTTTATGGGTCTCACAGTGGCCCTGGAAGAAGGGAAATGTAAACTCTTGCCAGTAACAAGAAACACAGGTGCCATTACCTCAGCATTCACAAATCTGGATGTCCTTAAAAGCTGTGCATGAAATTACAGAGTAAAAAGGAAGAGAAGGAGTTAAGCATTCAGATTTGCTCCGTGCAGCAAAGGCACAAAGCACTTGACTCTGTAACATCCTCACCAAGTAATTGTGTGGAGGCCTTCGGTGTCACAGCCATTGTTTCATCTCCTTATCAGCATCACACACTGCCACCGGCTCTGCGGCGCTTCCCAGGGACGGCTCCCCCCGGGATGCCTGGGATGCTCACACACCCGCACAGCCCCCTCACCATGAAAGGGCTCCCAGCCTCTGCCCATCTTCCGGCACATTCTCTCTGCAGACTTGCACATTGAGGAGCAAAGGAACAGGTTTTGCTTTTAAGTTAGGAAAGTAGCACTGCTGCTGGGGGAAAAAAAAAGAAAAAGGAAAAAAGCTGGCTGCTATTCCAGTGGTGGCTCTTCCAGGAAAGCTTGGTCTCTTGGCTTCCTACACCGAGAGAAAGATAGGACCTGTCAGATAAACTGCTTCATGTTTCCCAGGATCTGCTGCTGCATAATCACACCGAGCTTGTTTTCAACTGAAATCACAAATTATTCCAAATATTGGTCCATTTTTAAAAAGACCACCTCTCTCCAGTGTCTAAAAGGGCGAAAATAGCAACTACCTGGATGACCGACACCTGCTTTCCTGAAACTGCTGTGTGCAAGGCCACTAGGACCACCTCCCATGGGAAAACAGGAGCTCAGCAGACTGCAGCTGAAGGAAAGGGCACCCAGGGCTAGTGGGAGAGGACCAGAGAAGCTTGAACAGATTTCTCTTCTTCAACACGTGGAAGGATTGTTTTTTGTCCTAGCTGCCAAGGGAAAGAAATTTTGTGGTGGGTAGGTAAGTTTTTGGTTCTACAATGCACTTTTTTTTTTTTTTTTAATGCACTGGTGGAGAAAAAAGTCCAAGCAAGTTTGGTTCTTCACAGCTCTGCTGTCTGACCTACCAGCACTCCTCACTTACAACTTTCACAATTTCAAATGGACTTCTGATTGTGCTCCAATCCTTCAGGAGCACATTTAAGGGAAGATTGATCTGGACATATGGATCACAGATCCAGTACTGTCATGCTAGGCTGCTCTTTATAAACTTTGATCCTCTTCTCAGTGCAAGGTGCCAAAGCAGTTAACAAAGGAAAATCTCTCTCCCCTCCCAACCAAATCCTCAGCTCTTTCCTGTTGGTTGGATATAAGTCCACATTCCAACCTGGCAGGCACAACTTCTCCCATGTTGTGCTACCATCACTGCACTAGGCCAAACAACTGGAAGAAAAGTAGGCATGATGCACTCCTTTCCAACTCACCTGAGTTTGGAGGATGGAGACATACTATGAATGTTTATTTTGCCTTCCCAATGCTACTGCTGCTTGGAAAGAAAGGCTTTACAATAAGCTCAACCTTTGCAAGAGTCCCAGAAGATGCTTTCCTGAAACTTTCCTGGTCCATCTTTCCATCTCCCAGCCAAGCCTTTATACACATGGATTAACAAAAGTTCAACAGCAATTACAGGGCCTTGCCTTTACACAGAAACGTGCAAGCGCTGTGGCACAGCTCTCCTGGCCCCAGCTTGGCTAAAGGCTTGGCTGGATCTGGTTTGAGCAGTGCTGTGCCCCTCAGAAAACATCCAGAGCTCCACTAGAGCAGGAGTTGGAGCAGCTCACAGCACCCCAGACCCTGCTCTCCCAATGAATTTCTCTCTCCCATCTTTGCAAACCATCTTGGAACAATGTTGGCAGCTTGAGCATTTAATTGCATGTCTCATGATATTGGGTGGTGGTTTTAATGAAAACTCCAGCTCCTGGGCAATGAAGGAATCCCAAGGTTCATATAAAGCCAATTAAGTCTTGTAATTGCAGCTGCAACCTGAGAACACCCAGCAAGAAAGTCCTCAAGGATGGAAATCTGAAGGTAACTAAAATGACTCTCTTCATTCCCTGTGCAACTTTTATGTAAGAAAATGCTCTCAGGGTTTTCAAAGTATTGACATGGGAGGCCTGAGTCACATGTGCAAAGCCTCAGTTTAGAAATACTAATATTAATATAGAATAGGTTGGCAGGGAGAGAAGATAACAATTGCTTTAAGCATTAATAATGGCTTATTTTTGTAGTAATAATAAGATTAAAGCACTTGAAAGCAGGTAAAACACATACCTTGACAGCAGCCATTGGAAATAGGGTGACACCATGCAGTTTAACAGCCAGGCAGAATTACCAGTTGCATTCCTTTGACACTGATATATCACCAGGGTGTGAATTCAGTAGGACTCAGGGATTACAGGGCAGCTGGGGAGTATCTGGAATAGAAGAAAAACACACCTGAAGTTTAAATGAAAACTAGAGCACTCTGGCTTATGTCAAATTTTGCTCTGGAAATTAATATCCTACCCTTCCCTAAATCTTTGAGCCTAGGAGCCAGTAAGGAATAAAACCTGAAGTATTTATGATTTAATAGGAGAGGGTTTGTCTGTTTTCACAAATCCAGCTGGCTTGCAGAGGAAGGGAATAAGAATAGCCAGAGTTCTATATTCTAACTGTAAATGATGATTCCTTCCTCCCATTATTTTCTGGTTATTAAACTCAAGTTGGAAAAGCAGTTTTCCTTATGTTTATACACCCACACGGTTAATTGGAAGTAAAAATATGTCTGTTCATGGCCAGGAGTGGTACCCATGTTTGGGAGAAACAGGTTATTGTGCAAAATTCATGTAATTGGTTTCCATAGCCCAAAGCAAATCAGGAATAATTTCTTATGGAGGAGGAGCAGACTTATACTCAAGTGTCCCTTGAAATTTCTCATTCAAAGGCTGATGGCTCTAATCACTGCCTTCAAATTGCTATCAGTAAAAGTGTATGCAAAAATGAAATTCAGCATGCGATTTGGCAAAGAGCTGTACGCTGCTTAGTCCCAGCCTTCAGTGACTAATCTAATCTGGGCTCTGATTTCTCTTTGTGTAGATTTGTAGCTTGATCTTAATAAGGCCATTAGCACAAGGAGATTTACTCAGGCCCACAAGAGCCTGCAGGAGGAGATCCTGGGTGCAGCCAGCTAGCCCCATCCCTCACCAGTGTCATACAGGCAGAAAGGGATTCTTGGATTTTCACCCTTCCCAGCAGGTCTGACTGACTGCAGCACAGCCACAAACCTCAGTCCCAGATCAGCTTGGCCCGTGCCTGGATGGGTGCACTGAACCAAAATGGGGAGCTGTTTCTTTTGGAGCCTGGGAGAGCCTCCCTTTCCCAAAGCAATCAGCATTCCCTGCTGGCCCAGAGCCACCAGGACAGCAGAGTGGGAGCAAGCCAATTCTCTGCTCTTCCATCTCCTTCCGTTGCGGACGAGCCTCCCGCATTCCAAGTGAGGCACCACCTTTGACTCAATTGAATCAAATGTCTGTGTTTATGAGACGTTTTCACCCACAAATCATTTTCCCTGTCAGACTGAGATAGACAATGACGATAACTCAAATTTCTCGAGTCAAATGGCTTTGGAAAGCTTTCCTGCTGTTACAGTCCGTGAATGTCAACGGGTTTAGCTGAGTGCAGGTGAAGACTTATGCCAGCAGTTTCTGCATCTCCTTTTCCCACCAGAGAACTCTGTGTAACCATGGCTGGCAGCTCTGCCCCAGGAAATGGGGAAGGAAGACACTGAACATTATTCTTATGATTTGCAATATATTGATTTTCTCTTTGCTTTGCCCATTAAAAACAGGTTGCAAAAGATATTGCTATGAGTTAAACACTGAATTAATTTTCTTCTGAAAAGAGAGCTCTCCCTGGAATACTGAGGTGTCTAAACAACTAAAATAAATATACTTCCAGAGTAAGTAATGACATTACTATTAAAAGAAAATTCAGAACACCATTAAAAATCAAACCCTACAAGAGAGCTACAACTCATTGAAGTAGATGAATGAATGCAAATCCTGACTTTGACTCTTGTTTATCAACCACGTGTTGCTGGGACAGGAGCCCCAAAATTCCTCTGGTAGCCTTGTGGGAAAGCCCAGGAGCTTGCCACTGCTGCCACATTTAGCCTGCACCATCCAGAGACAGCTTTGATCTACATTTTCAAGCCTTGCTTTGCAAACATAAAAGATAGAACTGGCTGGTTTTGCTGTTTGAACCCCTTCATCCATCTTTAAAATCGAGAGTGTGGCTGTTCTGCTTAGCATAAAGCAACGAAACAGGTAAGGAGAGCTTAACACTGTGTTTTGAATTATCATCCATCACTCCAAAGCTTTGTTTTCCTGTTTCTATAAGTGTGGCTGTTCTGCCTCCTTCCTTGGCTCCCTCTGCTTTTTTTTTTTTTTTTTTTCCCCAGGGAGATATCA
>VZRZ01001217.1:21423-35410 GCA_013398175.1 Climacteris rufus
GGAGATATCATGAGGAAATGAAAAAAGCAGAAAGGGAGAAGGTAAAAAAGGTACAGCACAGAACACTCCTCTGCATGGGAGGAGGAGGAAGGGGGAGAAAGAGAAAGAAAACCTGCGAAGTAGCATGAGGCAGAATAATGCACTGGGAAAAAAAATGCAGCTGGATTTGCTGGGTGAGAAAGGAATATGAGAGCAGACTGAAAACTAGCCCCAAAAGAGCAGGTCCTGAAGGAATTTAATGGAAATGTGAACAAACTAAATATTGGTAAGAAAAGAGTGTAAGTAAAGCAACAGGGTAAACAGGCAGAGCTACAGTAAAAGAACACAGATAATTCTCCATATTAAAAAAGACATTTTTGTTGAAGGAAAAGTAACAAAGACTATTGACAAAAGCAATTTCAACTAGGAGTCACTGAAACCACCGGAAGCTTTTGCATTGTCCTAAATAGACTCTGTACCAGACTCAGCCCTTGAGCAAATAACTGTGGGATGAGCCAGGTGTGCAAACAGCCACGGGCTACTCTTTGTTGTCTTAATGCAAAAATTATCCACGAAGTAGAGTTTAATATGCATCATTCATGCCTAGCAATCACCGTATTTATTCACATGAAGAAAACTGGCCCAAACCTACGCTGTAGGCAGGAAAGTGAGAGTTGGCATCAATGCCTATCCAAACAATAAGACTTGTTGCAAAGATGGAAAGCTTCAGAGAAGTCCAGGTATGTGGGTTGCTGTTGCAGTGGCCTGGCTCAGTAATGAGGTGGTCAATAGGGCACAGCTAAGGAGAGTGATTCTTTGGTGGCACCAATTGGGGAACTAGTCCCCTTCAGGTTGTGGTGAGGTAGTGGTGCAGTCCACAATGTTTTGGGCCCATATGTAGATCATTGCCTTGTGAGGGCCCCAGCAGCTCTCCTCCCTCTTTCTCCCTGTTATGGATGTTTTCTGGAATATTCTCCCTTGTTCAGTCCGCCATTGGCTCCCAGTCCTCCTTCCCCGCCTACCCTGTTTCCCATTGGTTCATACCCTGTCACCCCACCTTTGCTCTGCCCATTGGCCCTCAGGTTATTGGTCCATAATGCTTTCTCCGCCCCTTACTCTCCCCATATAAAACCCTGTGTACCCTTTGTTCCTGTTTTTTTTTTACTCCCTGGACCCCTTTGAGAATAAAACCTCAGAACTCCACACAGAAGGCCCCTCCTGCCTCTTCATGCTCATTGCTGCTTTAATTTACCAGATGCTGTGCAGAGCCCTGCTCTGACACCAGGTCTCGGTGCTCTCGCCCTGCCAGCAGTCTGCCTGCGAGGCAGAACCCAGGAGTGAACTCCTTGGGCGCTTTCTGCGGTGATGCGGTGGTGCCTCCGCACCCTTCTCCCCACGAAACCACCGCGCCAGGTCTCTCCAGAACCGCAGTGGCAGGGAAGGCACGTTGCTTTTGTTCTATCTCCAGCATACATCTGTACAGAACAGGCACCCAATCGAGGGGCTCCTTGGCAATTGCTGACAGAAGGGTCAAGGACAATTAATCAAATTCTAGAGTTTGGGCAGCTGAAGGACTGTTTCCAAGATATGCTGGTGAAGGCTGGAAACCTGCAGGAAGTGGTTTTACTTGTTGGTAAAGCCACCAGTAAGTAAAACATCCCTGCTTTGGTCTAAGTTTGTGCAACCAAAACCTTTCAGAGGAGTCACCTTCCTCAGGTACCTTCTGTCTGTAGTTAGCAGGAGTTTTATCTCACCCCATCACAGCACCTGTTCTTACCTGCAGCAAAAAAGGCCTGACACAGGGGGACTTGCTAAACAAAAAATTTGTGCCAAGAGAGAAACTCGATCATTTGCATTGGAGACTAAAGAGGGTGAAAGGATTTTCTGCATCTGGAGAATTCACCACCGTACCCTGTTGTTGAAGTTTCCCCCTTCTAATAATAATTTGTTATCCCAGAGGCACTACCACCCCTGCTATAGTCTTACATTTTAAAAAGAGTTTAAAAAAATCTTGTCTGCTATAATATTTCACAAACAACAAATGCTTTTATGATGATATGGTAAGAAAACCCCAGAAGTGCTTCCAGAGCCAGAGAGATTGATAGACTTTTCCAGGGCCTGTGGGACCTTAGCCCTCATTAAGGTCAAGCTATATTGCCTTACAAATAATTTAGCCTCTACACGCAGCTCCTTGATTCTGAACTGAGAGATTATGCAGCCATTAATCAGCGTTTGCTTTTGACATTGAGAAGGTAAACTTCATGCTGGTCCTCTTACTGAGTTTCTCAGATACATTCATACTCATAAAAACAAAGAAAAAAAATTCTCATTCCCTCCTAAGCACTGACAATTCCTCATGCTTCATGAAAGATTGAGCACACCTTTTAATAAATTTGTTTGTAATGCACCAATTTCATTTTGCCTCCTCCCAAGGAAGCAGATTTCAATTTGATGGGCTGGAAGACATGAGAGATTATTTATTGCTGTGTGTCTGGGTCTGTACTTAGCTGCAGAGCCATAAATTTGGAAGACAGCACAGTAACTGATCTTCAGTTAATTTCCTGAAAAGTCTGAAAACTTTGTTCTGGGTGATCACTGACAAAGATATAATAACAATAAAATGACCCAAGATGGCCAAACCAAATTTAATAGTTTCCATAAAGATGATTTTTATCAGAGCTCTGTAGGACTTCATTCACTGATACAATACCACTCCCTACATATAACCAATGAAAATTCACTTTCATACCCTGATCAGATTTGTTTGGCCTGGACTCCTGTAGCTATGTTTAGTTCTCAGATGCATGTCTTTAATAAGAAATACCTGCATATCCAAGGGCTGAATTTCACCTAGCAAGGTTGTTCAGCAAGGTTTCATTTTGAGAGATGAACAAAGGCCTTATCACTCAGTTCTGCCCCAGTTCCCAGCAGATGGTGGGTATACACTTGAAATACAGTTTTGACTTTCCATTACCATCATAAAGTAACTTGTAGAACCACCCTTTCTTCATTTGTCTTAATTAAAAATATATTTTCTGGCTCATGGGGAATAAAAAAAGAAAATTCCTATTCATAGGTGATTAATGAACCTGCAGATATAGTCAATAGGCTTCCAGGGTTTTTTACCCAAAGTCCTGCTTCATTTGCTGCCTTTTGTATTAACAAATTTTGTGATTGCTACATTAAAGAGTAAAGTATCTGGCACAGATATAGAAAGAGGATTTAGGTATTTTCTAAAGGACCAACATTCTGCACAATATATGGAAACACATTTTATAGATATTTCATGCAATGAATTAGATAGAGCGTTTTGCATAAAAAGTCAAAAAATGGTATTTCAATTTTTCACTTCTTAACAAACATTTCTTGTTCTGTTTACACTAAAAATAAAAATGAAAGTGAGACAATATTAATTCCAGCTGTTTCCTCTTCCTATTCATGGGAAATTTTCATAATAATAAATGAAATATTACCATTTAGTTCTTGCCCTACCCCAATTAGTCTTTTCTTTATTAGACCCAGCTCTAGCCTCATGAGATCCTTATTGTCTTCTAAAAATACCTCTCACACAATTCACTGTGGGAAAAACTTCAGGCTTTTAAAGCTAAAACCAAAAGACAACAACAGAAACAGGAGCGTGGAGGAAAAATTTTGCTATTGTACTTTTTCTGTTTGTTTGGGTTTGCTGTGGTTTTTTTTTTGTTTGTATTTAAATGCCACCCTTGCCGTTCCTGGGGAGAACCAGAGGATGGTGCTTGTTTTACAACTGGGAACTGTTGTACAGCACTGACTACTTTCACGCAATCTTATGTCACTTGAACGGTCAGCAGCTCAAACAGCCCCAGCTCAAGCAGCTCTACAGCCATGTAGACTCTCTACATGTAACTCTCTGCACGTGTCTGCACATATCGCCAAGTGTGTCCTACCTGTATGCAAGGCAGAAGGAGGTTTTCAAGCCCTTAGCAAGCAGCATGAGGGACATGTTTCCAGAGGAGGTCCACTCCGGTTGGGAAAAATCTTCATAACCAACAGATTTTTATATTATTTTTCAGTACTCAGCAACACTTTCTGAGATGTCTCTGGTCAGACTGTCAAAGCTGTTTAGGACCCAAACAAGTCAGCTGGCCTAGAAGCTCCACTGCTAATTTTAGTGGCTAAATGAGAGCTGACCTCAATCATGTGAGCGAGCTCTTTTGGGAAAGTCTGGCCACAAAGCTTTCATCTCAACTGACTGCTCCTCAGGCAAGTGGTAAATGTCTTCTGACATTGTCCTCCTACTTCTGTGCCCCAGCATATGCACTCTGCTTATTTATAGAATGTGTGAGCCTCACATGCACCAGGCTGAGTCCCTGGGGACCAAAGCCGCGCTTGGCTTCGCACAGCACAGCCAATGGTTCTCCCAGGCTCTGAAAGCAAAGGCTGGCTCTGCTTTCCTGCCACACAGGAGAGGGCAACAGCTCCCAGTTAACCCCTGTGCAAGAATATTTCTGGAAGCAGTAACAACTAACAAGGTTAAGAGTAGGAGGGAAGAAGCTGATGAAGTTCCAGGCTCACCAGGCAGGAGGGGGAACAAGGGGAAGATCCCACCACATCAACAGCAGAAACCATTCTCCAGCCACCTGCAAGGGTTGTGTAATTTGGAAAGGTCTGCAAAGCATTCCTGCCTTGCTCGAGGGCTGGGAGATGCCAGGGCAGAATAGCAGAGCTTATAGCCAAAATACAGGATATTTAGTGTTGGAAACACAGCCTTAAGTCCTAAGTCAAATAAAGTTCCACCAGTACTCAAATAGTAAAAACACAACGACCACCAAATGAAAAACACACCCACATTACAGAACAATTTTGCCCAATTGGCTTAGCGGAACTAACCAATAAATCAGCAGAAATCTAAGTTTACTATTTACCCATAAACCTATATTTACTACTCTTACTATAAACCCAAGTTTACTATTACATTTAGAGAGTAGTAAAAAAAAAAAATGTTTTTTAGAGATACTTGTAATTTCCTTTGCTTTCTATGTGCAGTAACATAAATTAACACAGACAAAATCCATGTGGCAATGCACCAGCCTCCATGTAAGGATGGACACACTACCATTTGCAGGTGCAAATAATTGAGCTGAGGTGCTCAGCTATAGAGAACAGAAGTCATCATCACACAAATATCCCTCTTCATCAGTGGAGCAGGCAAGAAAGTTCCCTTTTTCTAAGGCCACAGTGCATTCTGGTGGGCATCGAGCTCTCAGGCAGCTCAGTCATCACATAACTAAGCCTTAATTGGCATTCCCAAATGTTTTGAAATTGTATTGCCTGCTGCTGGCACTCCAAAAGGTATGCCTCTGGAGATATCAGGAAAAAAAAAAATCAAAGATAATTTGCAATTAAGTGTAACAAAACCATACCCAACTGGTGTGTGTCAAGGGTAAAAATAGCATCAGCCCAAATAGCAAATGCCTTTTGGTTTGTCAGGAATTGGATGTGTAGCACCAAGCGAGGGTTATTACAGACTCTGATCAGCAAAGCAGACAGTCATTTGCCTTGTTATCCTGCTGCCTGCCCATGTGAACAGCATCAAACAACCATTAAAAGACACCCCACTCGCCCCGAAGGGAACACGGGTGGTGAGTATCTGAAAACCTCCTCGTTAACAAGCTAACCTTTGAGACTGGTGAGAAGGCAAGGAAGCATTTACCAGTCACTCTATCAATAATTATGGAAAGGAAAATCGTAGCTCATTGTCTATCCCAGTGTGGGGAGATAAACAAGGCAGGCCTGTGGTGAGCAGCCTTTCCATGGCAGCTCCCAGCCATAGGCAACAGCTGCCAAAAAGGCAATTATCCATGGAGCTGCTCCCCTGGGGCTGTTCAATACAAGGATGACGTATGTTTGGAAACTACCCCAAAGCTCTTCTGCTGGTAATAGGAGTCTCTGTGGCACACAACCCTCAGGGACCCCAAAATACTCTGGTAAAAAGCAACCTGAAAGGCCAAACACCTGGGTGGGCAGTGGTATTGTAGGTTAGGGCTGAAGACTCAAATACCATGATTTTTTTCCCCTGGAGCTGTGATGTTTCCCTGACACCCTTTGAAAACATAGGGATGGGGACCCAGTTTTAAGCAGAATATATGATAGTAACTTATTGTTCATATTTCTCCCTCCTGTGTCATCCAAGAGACCTTAAAAACTAATTACGCTCCAGCATACAGCCAGCCAGCTTTGTTACAGGTGTGACTCCTGATCCCATTTATAACCTAACTCCATTTTGTCTCCAGTCTCATTGTAAGGAAGGAGGGAGGGCACACCTGAGCCTGCACCAAGGGGGTTGCTGTCTTACTGCAGCTCAGGCTTTGCATCAAACCACCAGTTATCTTTTCAATTAATTGTAGGTATCATAGTGGTTGACAGGACAACCTTACTACCAAGGGATAATTTAATATGACTAGACCGTAATCAAAGTGTTAATAGCCTCAGAATTTAATCTGTGCAGAAGTAGGATTTATAAAAGGGAAAGGATAACCAGGGCTCAGATGAATAATGTTAGTTGTAACATTACAGCTAGTTGTAATAGAATAATTAGTTGTGATACCCAGAAATAAAAATTACACTGCTTTGAGTTCCAGGACGAGTGCCAAAAAGGGGCCGTTAGTCACAGAGATGAGGAACAGTTACACAGTCCATTATCTAATGAACTGCAAGGCCCAGAAATGAATCCTGCCTGTCACAGGAAAACTGAGACTCTGCCTTTTCAGCAATACACAGCTTTTCATTTTAGCCCCTAAAGCAGATCCTTTCTGACTATGGGAAGGATGTGCCTTCCCATTTACACTCTGAAACACATTTGGAGACAGGTATCCTCAGAAGCCCTCTTGGCTGAGCTGCACTTTGCCTTTGGGCATGGTCCCAGCTTCTCCCTCCTGTGGCAGATGAACCTCACACCTGGCATCCTGACCCCCTCCTTTCCTCCATCCTCACCAGTCTTGTGGGGAAAAAAAATTAATATTTCCTTGCAGAGAGAGGATGCTGGGTGATGCTTTTGTTGCCTCCAACAGGTGCTGCTTCCTCATGGGGTTAGGCAGCCCCTGCTGCTCCCTGGCTCAGCATTCAAGGCCAAATGCTTTAATCGTAGAATGACAGAATGGTTTGGGTTGGAAGAGAACTTCAAGCTCATCTCGTTCCAAACCCCCTGCCATGGGCAGGGACACCTTCCACCAGACTAGGTTGCTCAGAGCTCCATCCAACCTAATCCCATCTAGTCTAGCAACACACTTCTAAACCCAAAGTGCAGAAGGCATCAATAAAGCTGGTGTTCAGTATCACAGTGAGCAAGAAAGAAGCTGTACAAAAGCAAAAATTGATGTGTCTGAAATTCACTCTTTTTAAAAAAATTAGGACAGCAGCCAGTTTTTACCATCTCATTGTTACTCCTTCACTTGCATGACAGACACAGAAGCAACTGCTGGACCTGGTAGATATTTTTTAAAAAAATTACTCTGAATACCTTTTATACTATAAAAGTTACGTTTAAACCATTTTCTGCTTTTTAGGTAGTGATAAAGAAATTAAGCGCTTTTCCAGGTAGTGCTTATCCATTTCTCCTTCATTTCCTCCAGTACACTTTCTTATTTTCCTCTTCTCTCAGTGTCAAAAAGAAAAACATGTGAGCCTTGTGAAGGAGGAAAACTGGGAAAGAAAAGATAACTCTCTCTGGGGAAAACAGGCAGGAAGAATAGAATAGAAGTTGTGATTTCTATTTTTTTTTTTTTTAAGGGAAATCACCTGGGATTGAAAGAACTGAAACTTTTATCTTCATCTCACACACACACATATCCCCTCAACCCCCTTTTCTTCCTGATCCTGGCTGGCTTGCACCTTCTGCCAGGCACGTAGGTGCTTGTTTTGCTGTTGCTCCACAGGATGGAGTCGCCAGAAACGATGGTCCCAGGAGATGTTTTGCGTGGGGATAAAAAGAGAAGGAAAGCTGTGCTCTGCTGCCCCTTCCCTCACACACTCACATGCTGCAGTCTCACTCCTGCTGCATCTTCCCTGTGTTATATATTGGGAAAAGCACCACTTCATAGATCTGGAGAGGTGCTTCCCCACATTGGTACAGGAGCCCTGGCTCAGAGCAATTAAACACTCCAAGCTGCATGTGCTCACAGCCCCACATTTTGTGACTGGCAACAAACAACTGCTGCACTGAGCCAACAAATCTTACAATAGCCTCATTTTTCTAGCAATGATGCCTCAGGCAAGGCCTCTGTGGCCCAGAAAGGGAAAAGATTAACTTTTTCTGGAGTTCCCTAAACTTGCTTATCTGCTTCTTCTCCCTAAACATCTGCCAGGTTCAGACACCTGTTATAAATATCAGTTTGTCTTGCAGTGGTTCCTGGAGTCTATCAGCAACCTGAGCAATTACTATTGTCAGCAAATCATTCATTAACTGAACAATTCTGTTTCAGCCAACTTAAGACTAATTGTGTATTTAATTCCTATCTAGCAAGATCAAATCAATCAAAAAAAAAAAAAAAAAAAGACCATGGGTAAATATCACAGATCAATAGGTAATAAATGAAAGCCTTAATTAAAGTCTTATCTGAATGCTAACAAAAAAAAAAAAAAGTGAAGCAGAGGAGGGTATTTTACACCAGGTCATTCTGATTATCCTCATGCTTTCTCCCCATTTCAACCCTGACATTACTCAAATACATGGTGAAAAGGCTGGAGTCAATCTTTGGCATCATGAGGGAGCCTCTCTCCCTCCCTACCTGGCACAGACCCTGTACAGGCAGTTCAATGCCACTTTGAGGGTGAAGAGTGACCTCAAAAAATTGTTATTTTCCTGTACATTTTCCCCTGTGAATTTGGAGCTGCAGCTACTGACCTTACTGACAAGGAGACAGTTTTACTGCTGGTTGCTGTTGTTTGTGCAGAAGCATTGAGCTATTAAAGAGGGAGCAGGAGATTGTTCCCTCCTGTGTGTCATCAGCAGAGGTAAATAACATCTCTGCATCTCTGCTGTGCAAGCCAGAGAGTAATTAGGGGGATCTGCACAGGTCTTTTACGTTGATGAGCTGATTATCTGTTCCTGCCCTTGAACGTTCAGGCCCTGTGCTGTACCCAATCCCTGTGATGGCTTTGGCAATGTCAGGCCAACGGGAATGTGCAACAAGGAAAGCAAAAGCACTACAGCTGATTTTGAACTGTGCTCAGGTACACAACCTTCAACCAAATCAAGGCCAAACAGATACATGAATAAGTTAAACTCTATTGAGGTCAAGAATGAAAAAGAAAAAACCCAAACCAATAAATCAGTCTTATCAGATGGGTACACCAGTGATCCATTGGGCACATTTTGTTGGCAGGGGAGCTCACAGACTTAGACTGGAGAAGGTCTGCAAACACCACCGACTTCAGAATGCTGCCAAGAAACTTGAAACAGCAGAACTACCTCCCCAAGCCATGCTAGCCAGGCACTGCTGCCCTGCTCACAAGCACCAGGATAACACACCCGTAACAAAGGAGGAGACCTTGGTGGGGAGCACAGACAGGTATAGACTTCAAAAATTCCTGTTAACTGTCCTACCCTCCTGCACTCTCGCCCTACACACTGTTTATGCCATAACCTGCCAGTCATTTCCCTCTGGCCATTCCCCTCATCTGAATTCTGTTTTCTGCATTAGCTCCTTCCTACGTTAGTCACCATGAAAGTGCCTTGGTGCAGTGCTGAGCCTGCACAGAGGAGGTGGCAACCCTAAATGTAAATATTTCTACATTCAGAAAGCATCTTTGCATTCAAATGCAGAGCTGGATCCCTCACCACACACACGCATTGACGTGACCTGCTGCCCTGTGTTCTTCCACAAAATTTATATTGCAAATAAATATCAGCTTGGTTACAGAAACTGGGATTCCCCAATTAAAAAAAAAAAAAGAAAAAAACAAACCCGCCCAAGACAATTTACTGCAATAGTTTCTGGTTTAGCACAAAGTTCTAAGTCAGCAGATTATTTTTGGAAAAAGCAAAAATAGTGGCCTACCTACAAGCATGGTACAATGAGAGGTTTCACCATGCTGAACTTGCACTGGCCCCAGCTTTCCTATTGATGCCATTTTTCTCCCAGAGACAGGGAGGATGCACAGGAATCTCTCTGATCAGAGCTGGTTGTAAGGCCAGAAGTGGGTGGCCCCTGCACAAGAGCCTCTGAACCTTCACCACCAAGCATGGTGCACAAGTACAAGCACCATGGTGTGACTCAGACCAGGGCTGTTGGACAGCAGCTTTGGCTCCATGCAGCTACCTGTTTCTCTGTTTCTGCTGCATTTGCAGTGGGAATTGTTACGAAACTGCCTTTTACACTGAGCTGTGCAGGACGTGGGAGCTGCTGGAGGAACTGCAGACTCCTGCAGCCTCTACATTGGAAAGTGTCATATGGGTTACCCAACATGCCACCTGTGTCCTGACCCCATCCTCTGCTTTTGAGACTAATGATAAGACAAGCAATTTTATGTCATGCACATGCATGAGTTATCCCAGGTCTTTGGGCATCCCCTGCTTTTTCCCCTCTCCAGATCCTGGATCTGATGCTCCTCACTGAGCCAGCCTACAGCCAGACAGGAGGCAGCCCCATGCAGGTCTCTCTTTATTTATGCTGACTCCCATTGCACTGGGCTAGAAACTGCCAGCAGAGCAAAGGAGGACAGAGGCATCAGCATCTTCTGCACATCTGTCCCACTGCCCAGCTCTCAGCTGCAGGTGAGGCTGAAGCCAAAAGACCTAATGAAGCAGAGAAGAACAGCCACACTCCTGACATAAAAGGCATGGCAAGCTTTCATCTTCTGACAGGTTAAAAATAAACAGTTTAGTTTTCAGCAAAGTGGTCTGATTAGAGGCAAAGAAAACTACACTGATTTCCATGGAAATGGAATATTTTGTTGCTGCTACTCGATCTTGTTGAAATGTATTAAGAACATAAAAGAGTGCAATTTCAATATCTGGAGAGTGCTAGTATACTTTCAAATTTTAAATTAAATTGATTTCTTTTAAAAGAAAGCCGGCTGATTTTAGTTTCTTAATTAGTATATTACCACTGCAAATGGAGCATGTTCTTGTAAGCTTATAGCAGGATATTATAGAAATACAGAAACAGCTGCAACCCGCAACAGAAGAGATACCGACCTAGGCAATATCTGTACATAAAATCAGAGACTTAAGACCCTGTATACCCTCTATCTCCTCTCTAAAAACATTTAAGAATTGTTCTTTAACTTGTAAGTATTGCTAAATTAAAACTCATTACAAAACAGATACTATTTTCTATGGAAGAAGGATCAATCCCTAAATTTTGTTTGCTTTTTTAAACATGTAGGAATACCTCATAAGAATGAGATCTGCCTACACATTCTCTGGAAGCAAAAAACCACAATTGGTTTGAGCTCTCATCTCATTACTGTGGTAGGTATCTCCATAGGGAGGTTTCCTTGGAATGAGCTGCATCCTATTTCAGTTTAACCCAGATAGTAACAAAATAATCATTCAAAATGGGGCACTGATGTCATGACCTTCACTGTGATAAATACTAAACACAGGTGTGGAGGAAAGGCTGCTTCACTAGCACAGTTGTTCTCTTTGTAGACATGCCCCAGGGTAGGATCACCGTCAACTTTACAACACACACCAATGGGATGTTGGCACAGCACTGCACAACTGAAATTTTCTATCAAACAAATATTAAAAATATCCAAAATCTTTGTTCTTAGCTGAAATAACACATTGTGATGGTAACAAGAAAAAAAAATCAATTTCTTCTTCTGTTTCCTCAAAGTGAAATTTCAACAGAAACAATAAATCCTTTAGGTTTTCATTTTGACAGTGTGACATTTTTTTGACATAAATTTTATATTATTGTAATTTTAGGTGACAGAGCAACTTGAGCTTCTAACCAAAAGGCTGCTGTATATTTTCTGTATGTTATGTTTTCCCACATGCTTGTAACTGGTATGTGCTCTCTTACCAGCAGTGATGACCCAGGAAAGAAACTAGAGGCAGGAAAGATTTGCCCACAAACCATCACAGCCTGATTGAGGACAGATTTCCATTGCTCACAAGATATCGGTCAGTACAAATATAATTGATACTGTTGCTCAAAGGGCTCTTCTCTCTTCTTTTCCTTTCCTCATGAAATCAGTCCTGCAGTTTTCTTTTTGTTAGCTGAAGACCCTGTTTGGCTAAGACTTATTATACATTTAATATGAAAGATTGTCCATGAATACATTTAGGAGTGGATCCACAAGAGATGCAGGTGCTGAAATGCCTAATTTCCAATGCCTGCTAATTTTCATAGCCCTGATTAAGGTGTTAGAGCTCTTTATTGAATGTAGAGGGGAAACCACAGAAGGCAGCAGCAGTGGCAGCTACTGTGTAAGAAACACTGATGAGAAGAGTGGGACATTAAGTCCCATTCCTGGATGTAATTAGGTGGCTGTGGCTCATGAGAAATCAGAGCCTATTAACAGAGGAGGCTGGAGAGTACAGGTGATGGGGGAATTGTTGGCAAACAAGGACCTGGGTAAGGGTGTACATACCCCATTATGGCCATTACACAATTCTTCCTTTTTTGTTATTTCTTTTCTGCTTGCAGACACCTTTTTTTGCTATTTCCTGATGATTGCCTCTTCTCAAATAGGTGAATACTACACTTTGATACGCTGGGTCAGCTAAAAGCCCCTCAGTGTTCGGTACTTGCAGCCACACAGATTCGCTGTGCAAAAGTAATTGTACTAAGGACTGGATTTAAGAGCAGCAGATCAATGCCCTGGAGAGTTGTTAGGGTGAAATACAGAGACCTCATCCATAGATAAAAGGAACAACACCACCAATAATGACAGAAAAGGCACTCATCAGCTATATTTTTCACTCATTGTGCTGCACCCAGCAAAAAAAATATGGTGTATTCAGTTCACTACTTTAGTAATTTTACTTTTAACAATATCTGACTTTGTATTCAATCAGCAGACCCTATTCCATGAAGCAATTTTTCGGACACCTGGTGGTTTTGCTGCATCCACAGCCTTCTGTTCCTGGCGAAATACATTTCTGCTTCACTGCCTGCAGGCAGAGCACCCGAGGAGAGCAGAGCAGAGCCTGCCAGCCCCACACTTCCCCAAACAAAGCATTAGCTATGCATCAGCAACTTTTATATACAGACCTTCTTCACATATCACTTTCCTCTTTATATCACCTGTACACACATTCTGCATTTTACCTGCCTGCTCTGGCACTGCTCACTTTGTGCAGCTGAGTGTGTTGGTGGTTTCTGTGCAGTTTTTACATTTCACACTTCCTATCCAGCTGAAGGGCACTGCCATTTGGATGGTGCTAAACAGGATCCTCCTTGCAAATTCAAACACACAGTGGGGAAAATTGTAATGAGGCACATAGGCATAACCCCCAGCACACACAGACAGATTAATCAGCAAACTGCTTCTTTGCTGTGTTGATTTTTTTTAAAAGCTAAAACTGTTTTGAAATAAGCCTGTGCTTATTTCTTCCAAAGTCATGGTAATTGATTCAGACCTTCCTGAAATGAATTCAAGCTCAATAAAAGTTGTGGCCTGAGGAAGAGCTGCACCTTCACTGTGCAGATGAATCCAGCTTGCTTAGGAGCCTGTGAAAGCCATAGCTCTGCAGGTGGGAGGTTAATTTCCAACAGCCTGATTCAGCAATAAAGCAATAAATACAAAATCCTCCTCAGACCTTTCAGACATGAGCACTTGAGAAGCACTGAGAACAGATTAGTGCCCTTCATTATGGGCTTTTCTTTTAGCAGAAATCTCAAATCCCACTGGTTTGCCCAAATCAGTCTCAGGTTTTGACTACAGCTATATGTAGCACAGAGCTATTTATGTACTTATTAGTGTAGCTGGGGGCCCAGCAGGCTGTGGTTAAAAGTGGGGCACAACTTTTGGGCGTGCTCATTTGGTCCAGTCACTGTCAGGGCCCATGGGGGGG
>VZRZ01001217.1:35418-61843 GCA_013398175.1 Climacteris rufus
GAGCAGTTAGCAGCTGCCCTGCTCCCTCCTTCCTATCCCTAAGGCAGGAAGGGCTGAGCAATGGATAACCCACCTGGGACACTGGCTTTCCTTGCCTTTTCTCCAAGTATTAGGGAGGCAGGAGGAAAAGGGCTTCTCTTAACTAGAGAACAATGTCTGTCCCTTTTAGCTGACTATCTCAAAAGCAGGAGTGAATTTGGCTTCCTATTTCTAACCATTCTCATAGAAGGCAATCTAAAAATAAGTAGCATTTAGGTCAGCAGAATCACATTTATAAGTCATAAATCAAATCCAGCAGACCCTGAACACTTATTTGTAGCTTATAGACCACAACTTTGAATGTCCTGTGAATCCTAATTCCGAACTGCTGGATTTTGTTTCCGTGGTGTTTAGGAGGCAAATCAACAAACTCCAGCAGCCCCAGAGGGGTCTGTCATCTGCCATGGTGATGTGCAGTGTGCTGACACATTTGACAGCAAAGAGCACATGCAGCATTTTGTTCACAAAATCCCAGCTTTTTGTCAAATAAAACTGTGTTAAGCAGATGATAGCACCGAGTTGCTGCTGTATTCCGTGTGCAGGACTCCTGGTCTTTTGCATGTAAAACTGGCTTTGTGTCCTACATCCATACATTTTGTCCTCATTACACACAGGCATTTTACTGTCTGTGTTGCCCTTCCCTTTGAATCCCTTGGTTCTCTTATGTGACGCTTTGTGCCACTCCTGAAGCCTGGTGAGTATCTTTACATTTAGAGCACGGAATTCCCCTTCCTGCATCTCATCAAGTTTTCAAAATAGAACTAAAATTAGTTTCTACAAAGTAGTCTTCATGTGTGGGAAATAGCAATTCCCGTGGAAAAAAGAATGAGAGACTGGTCGTGCTTCCTTAAAAAGGGGGTGAAATGTTTGTGCTTTGGTTAACAGAGAAGGAGACGTGTTTGAAACACATTACTGGTGTATCCACTAAAATAAACTTTCCAAAGAAGCCTACCAATACACAAACGCTTACATTAGGGAGTAAATATTACTCAAAAACGGCACTGTGCTCACATGCATCATATTTGGCATCGTCAACCTGCACTAGAGCTGCTCCCTTTTGAAGACAAATATGACCTGTAGATCTTTGGCTTTGACGTCTGTTTCCCCTTCTGCACTGCACTATTTACATCTGGGTTCCTCTCAGTTCAGGCTGCTTTGCAGTTTAAAGAGAACAGCAATTGTTACTTCAGTGATAGAGGGGGAAGAAGGGGCGCCCTGCCTCTTGTTTGTACAATGCTCTCCCTTTAAATGGAATGAGATTGGATGAATTTCTGTCTTTGAAGTAGAGGAGCTGTGAGCCTCTTCTGATGCAGTGAAGCTGTGCTGACATGACTGCGTGAGCCATCTTCAGCCCTCCTTCACTGCTGGTTTTACATGGATCCTGTCTCTGCTGGCTGTTCCATGTGGGAAAGCAACACAGCTCTGGGTGCAGACAGGTAGGGCTGCAATTCCCTCCGTCACTGCAGCAACAGTTCCTTGCTTTTCCAGCTGTTCATTTACTGTTACACGGAAGGACAGGGCTGACTCTCAACCCATCTCACAGCAGAGCTTTCCTGACTGCCTGACGATCAAAAGAGGGATTTGTAGCTGCCTGGGGTTCATGATGATCCCGGGCTGTGGTGACAAGCAGCTTGGCTGAGATAGAGATAAGAGAAACCTGTTTATTTAGCCATTTGTGACTTGAAAGCTCTTGTCTGTTGAGAAAGGGCAAGTGCACATCCAGCACTTGTCCAGGTAGGGGCAAGTTCCACTTCAGAAGCACATGGGAAAGAGGAAAGTTTTGTCCTTGGTAGGTACCTGGAAATTTTACAAAGCGTCCCTGCCCTATGCTGCCTAAAATATTCATGAGACACATGGAGATCAAAGTAACAGAGACACCATGTGATGGAGAGACATAGAGATCACAGGCGCTACCCTTATGTCAGACTGGGCAGGAAAAGGAAAAACCACTGAAAAATCCACCCTCCCAAATGAACAATGTGGAAAATGGGCAGTTTTTGCAGCCATTTCTGTGCTGAAATGCCCAAGTGGGGTCAGAAAGTATAAACCTCTGCAGGGCCCCTTTTCCCCATCTCCATCGCACCAACATCTTTAAAAGAATGGAGGAAAAAAAAAGAAAAAAAAACCAAACAAAAATAAAAGCCCTGCTATGCTCTGTGGGATAACATCCAGGAAAATAGTAAAATGGCCCAACTGCAGGTGGTAATAACAAGAAAGGACAATATCCCCCCCATTTTCCTGTAAGCTTGCTAGTGACTCACCAGCTGGGGAGCTGCAGAGGTTTGGGAGGGCAGAAACTGGAACCCCAGGGATCTCCTACAAAGTCACTGCACCTGCCTTCTTGGAAGAGAAGAGTGGATTTTTATCACGTAGAGATAGAGGTAATTTTCTTTTCCCTTCATGTAGAAAGTAGGCCCTTGCCTTCATAAATTACTGCCCTTTCTGATAACACATCCAATTGAAGTTGCACTGGATCTTTCACTGACAGTTTCAGGTCAAAGTTGTCTCATTATGTTTCTGCTCTGGAAAATCTGTTATTAGCAAAGTAGACACTGACCTCTCAAAGGAAACTTCCAAGGAGTCCTACATCCCTCACAGGGCAGCTGCAAAATTTGGCTTGGAAAAGCCACATTTTCAGGCATTGCAGATAATCCTGCTGAGCTATGGTTGAGGCTGCAGTTAAGGGGGGCTGGTGGAACATGGGAGCAGGTTGTGGGGCACATGTTGACATACAGACTCTGCTGTCTGTAACTGCATAAGCAGCTTCTCAAAAGGATGGGGAGAGATATCCCAGGAAATTGGCTGTCTGAGGTTACGGAGATAGTAGGTATTTTCAGAAATCTGCACCACTGCCAGAAAATAAAGTGGAGAAACTCCCCTGTGGAAACTAGAGGTGGCAAAGTCAGAAATGCTGGAATAGCAAGAAAATAGAGTGATGAGAAAGCTCATCACTTTAGTGGTGAGATGGTAGGGGAAGATGCCTTTCATAAAACAATGTGTCGTGGGAAACATGAAAATTAAGTTGGCTCTTAGACAGGAGGAATCCCACCCAAAGCTGCTTTTCTGAGGAAGGGGATTATCTTGGCTTTGATTCCCTACCATTTTTAAACATACAGGGAATTTAATTAAGCATTGCTACTTTCCTAATTGTTGAGGCTATTCTCAGAGTCTCCCAAGACTTTCCAGACTCTGCAGTGTTGGTCTGGAGCAGGGATTGCTCAATTAGCAGTAAGATATGACAAGCAGTGAGATCTGGAACTCAGTGCCCTGGTCAAATAGGAATTCTGTCAGTTTATGAAACACTGATGTAATTCTGCTGAGATGGAGCCAGACAAGGGATTTATTTTGCCTGTTCTGTTCCTGCAGATTCACATGGATTTTTCCAGAGGATGTGAGCACAGTCTTTGCTTTCTCTGTGCCACAAGCCCTCCTGCAGTGCTGCTGTCTGCTCTGCTCTGCAGGGACCACATTTCACAGGCTACATGTCCCTTACATCTCAGCCTAAAAGAGGGTACACTCAGTCAGCTCATAGGTTAACAACTTTCATCTCCTCTGATGGAAAAAACCCTCTATTAATTAAAACTAACCTGGCCCAACTGTAGGTTTACAGTCTGTTCAGAATCTCCAAAACTTATGTTTGGGGTACTTTAGTCTCTTCTTGGGACTTGCAACTTTACATTTCATTGCATGAAAGGCATCTGATTTTTCACAAGTGTGACTTCAAATTGAAAAAAAAAAAAGCTGAGACTAAGTGCTCAGAGCTTCCAAGGCTTCTTAAAACAGTCCAGACTTGAAATTACATCGAGAAGAGGAAACAAAAAACAGTTAAACTCACTTTATCTTTATTATAAGCTTTTGCATTTTTCTACTCAGGAGTTTGACCAAGTGACCAGTGCAAAGCAACCACAGATCTGAGATGAGCAAATAATACAATAGTCCTATGGCAAGATGCAAACTTTTCCCTCTTTCCCCTGCTCCCCAGTTTTGACTGCCCTTCTAACTTCCAGATACTTAACTTTTCACCAGAATGCTCAACATCTGAACTCCAGATAGGAAACAAAATATTCGTGTTGGGGATTTCATCTCATCTGATGCCTTCTGCCACAGTACTGACTCTCCATGGGCAGTGCATCAGCCTGGGGACAAGGCTAAGCAGGGAGATACACCACCCTGCCACACGGCAAGTGCCACAGGTAGGGTCAGCAGGCTTTTCATGCTCAGGCACCCAATGCCACCTTGCTTGCAAGGGGCTGTTACCCAAACCATGGTTGGTGCACAATGCCTGCACTCAAAAGTAAGCTCAGAGCAGAGGAGAGGTGCCTGGGATTTGTCTGCCACCTGATGCTCATGTATAACCTCTGTCTCAGAGGTGTGTGCCTCAGCCAGGTGGGGCTGGTGGGGTGACACAGGACATGCTCCAGATGCCTCACCCTGCCCTGCTGACACTGCCCACCAGCACCAGTGCAAGGTCTCTGATACTGATACACCCTCACTAGTGAGGATCTTTATTTTTGAAAGTCACTAGAGTATCCTTTCTGAGCCCTACTCCACCTCCTTACTTCTCCAAAATGAGAAAACCATCTGAATCAACCATTTGGAATTGAAATTTCTGCTGGAACAGTAGACTTGTTACAAGACAAATAAGGGATGATGAGTGTTAGACAGCTACAGGCATCACTGTGAGCCCTTCTGATAACAACAGCTTCAGACCAGTGTATTGTGTCTTGCACACATATCTATATTAATAGCCTGGACATCTTCTGGGATTTGGCAGAGATCTAAAGTTGTATTAATGTTTTTTTTCTTGCCTCCCTGATAAAAAAATAAAACAACTACCTTTAAAGTGATGTCCTAAGCTGTCATGAATTCTTACTAGACATGCTGTAATTGCTATTCCAAAAGGAGCAAAGTGCAGAGACAACAACTGCAGAAATAGAAATGTGAAGCTGTTCTGGAGATTTAAACAACCAGTACCTCTGTTATGTTCTCTCCCTTCCAGATGGCTCATGTCTGAATGGCTTTCTGCTACTGTTTTTTACTGTTTGGGTTTATTTATTTATTTATTTTTTAATCTGAGTAACTTAATGATTTTTTTATGGCATGACGTGATGAAATCTGAACTGATGTTACATTTCATTAATGTACAGCTCCCTTGTGCCAATATAAATTTTGTCTATGATGGCTTTGCAAGGGCAGAGGTCAGCTGAGGGGCTCTCCCCTTAGCTCTGTCACAACCTCTTGAGTTTCCAGGACACTTATAAATAAATCAGACATTCACATATCAAGCAGGGAGTGGGATTCTGAAGAGTATCTCCTGACCCATGAAAAGCAATTTTTACTTGAATGATACTTCAATCAAAACTGATCAAGGATGACCTGACCTGGTCCTTGAATATGAGTAGATATTAAATCTGTCGAGTGTGCAGTGGCTGTTTCTCCGAGTCTGGAAGTGCACTGCAGTCTGTACACATGCAGCTCTTACCTGTGGCTCGCTCAGCCATTGCTCTTGCCATCAGATTCCTTGGGGGACTGTGTCCCTGTGAAAGCAGCCTTCCCACAAGGCCAGGGGGACACCTCTTCCACTACAATGACCTGCCATAAAGGCACTGTTTCGGGGACACAAAATCCCACAGGGTACATCTCAGCTGCTGACTGTCTCTCTCCGCTCCCTGGGGTGACACTGGTTGATCTGCACAATTAGGGTCACAGCCTTCCTTCCCTGCTGGATTCCTCCTCCCTTTTTGGGACTACAACCTGTGACCTGGGAGAGAATTTGCTGCTGTGACAAATCCTTCTAGGCTCCAAGAGCAGGGCTTTGCTTCCCAGAGCCTGCCCAGGGGCGGTTGTATCACACTACCACAGGACCTGGCTAAACCGTCAGCTCCTTGGCAACTGAAAGCAACTTCCCTGGAAGGATGTCAGCCCAGGATCAAAACCCACAAATAAATCTCTTTGAGTTGTATGGATGAATACAATTTATAATTGTCTTCAGCAATGTGAATTTGAAAGTGACTGTTGGACTAGACAGAAAAACCTCTTGTTTTACAAATACAGGACAGATTAATCTGTGAAAATCTCTAAATACTATTATTATGATGAATTAGTGAGTCTGCTTGGGCTTCCACACTTCCCCGTACGCTTAGTTGAACCCACCCAAGTTCTATTATCTGAGGTGGTTTTCCCACACTGCACTTACCAGTTCATCCCTAATACTGCTCATCCCTAATAGCTTGACAGACATTTCCCTTTTCATTTTTCTGGCTCAAGATGAAGCCTCCTTGCTTCTGCCTGTGATGAACCAGAAATCGTCTTCTGGAGGGAGAGCTCAGAAATGGCTGTAAGTCAGGGCAGGGGGAAATGCAGATTTGCTCTTTAGCTTGGCTGTCATCAGTGCTACCAACCCCCAAATCTCCCTGTTCCTTTGCAGCTGACAGCTCCTTCCCACATTGCTCTAGATTGGTGTTGGGTTAAATCAGTGTGTACACGAAGCACATCAAACAAGCAGTTCCAGATGCAAAATACTGCATTTCACACCCAGAGTGACCCAGCAGAGACAGACTGGGATTACATGTGCATTGGGACAGACTGGGGAGTCATCCCATCCTGCTTCCTACCCCAAAACAAGGCTGGAACTTCCTGCCAATCAACACATTGTCCACCAGAACCAGGAGGTCCAGAAGAGGCTGTTGGCCCAGTAAGATACTACAGGATAGCGTAAGGGCACATCAGGCCCAGCAGTCACCCCTTTCTGGGCCAGTACTCTTCACCTCCTTGCATCACTGTCCCCCCAAGTGAGTCATAGAAGGTGGAGCATAGTACACACCACTTCAAAGTGCCATGGCCTTCCCAGAGAAATGCTCAGTAAACATACTCAGAAATATACTCAGAAATATTCCTGTGAGGACAGCTGGGCTGAAAACACTTCTCCTTCCCTCCACCTCCAAGTCTGAGAAATTTAAAATAATAAAATTAAGTCCTTGAGAGTAGGGGGAAAAATCCACCAATAAAGTCTGCATTTTCCTGGTTTATTCCCTCCTCCTCTGTAATTAGTCAGCTCTAAAATGTCATGGAAACAACTTTTTTTTTCTTTTTCCACAGCCACACTTTCTAGGTAATACTTCAGCTTCAAATGTCTTATCTTACAAAGAAGAATGAAGCAGTGGGACTGACCTTGACCTTAAGCTTAAATGAACCTATGTTTAAATGCCAGATCTCTAAGAGGCCCAAAACACATCACTCAGGCTCTGGGAAGTTAAAAGGAAAAGCCAGTAACTTTCTACTTCTCTTGCAAACTGTGAGGATTAAGAAGCTATGGATTATGAGTTTCTCAGTTTTTCAGTAATGTCTTCCTCCATCAGCAAGATCTGGCAAGATTAGGTGATTAATTTAGTTGCTGATGTGAGAAATGTTCAAGTTCAGAGGATTTTTCTTGTCCTTACCTGAACCCTCCCTGAAGAGGAATTTTTCAACTGAGTAAAGATTGACTCAATACCAAGTTACAAGTCTCAAGGGAAGGATATTTAGGGTTTTAATTCTCAACAGTCACATCTAATTCCTCAATGAAGATGCTATGACACAAAAAGAAGGAAATTCGTTACTTAGATGGAAAACAAGCTTAAAATCTGTCATAAAGAACAGCTAAAAAATGCTGGTTAAAAAGACAACAAACCCAGCAGCAAAGAAAATGGAAGGGAAAAAAACCCCATAAAGTCACAGATCTGGGGATTCATTTCTCTGATAGATTTTCCATTTAATTTTGGGTCAGACGGTTAGCATCAGGCTGGTTTCTCTTGATCCCTGAGAGTGTTGAGTTATAAGGCTGGGTAACGATCTCCAGCCCTCGAGAGGCTTCAGCCATGAGAGCCCCCTTGGGAAAGCACTGTGGTTTCCATCACCAGCCTGACTGGTTTGAGTCTGCAGAGATGACTTAAAATCAGAGATGTGGAACCTCTCAGGGGGTTCTTGACAGCCTCTTCCAAACTCCAGCACTGTTCATCTTGAGAAGACTTACTTTACACATGATATTTTAATGGAATTTTCCATGGAAAGTCTAATTGCAGGTAAAATCCTGAAAGCCATAGAGGAAGTTTGAAACCACAAAATATCTTTCTGCCTGCCATGTTTGAGCATCTTCACTCAGCAGGAAATTAATGGTCCTTCTTGAATAATAGCTTCTCTGGAGGGGAAGTAATTAGTCATACTCTCTATTATTGCAAATGTAATAACTTTGATAAGAAATTGAACATAGAAATACTGCTCCAAAGCAGTTCCTTGTAATATCCCAGGGTACTGAACTGGCTCTGGTTGTTTCTTAGCTTTTAGCCCTGTTACGAATATGAGAGAGTTTAAATGGGTTTTAATTCTCTTGGAGTGGCCTGCACTCCAAAAGCACGTGTTCTCTCTGGTTCTTTAGTTATGATTGATCAGGATTATTACAACATGGATTGATTTATTGTAATAGTCACAAGGAAACACATAAAAGACCAGAATTTAAACAGAATAATTACCACACAGGATAAACAAAAAATACTACTAGTAAAATAAATAGTGCACAATAATAAAAGGTACCTATGGCAAAGAAATAGTAAGGTTAGAAATCAATGTAACTTACCAATTTCTTTCTCTCAGCTTCTAGAAGAGAAGCACAAAAACGACATACTGACATCTCAAGTATGTTGGAGAGAAGAGTTTGTGCACTCCAAGAAGTAACCAAACTGCTGTCTGGTTTTTGGAGCTCACGGTGCTCTTTTATATGGTAAAATCCTTGTGTGTGTCAGTCACTTGTCTTGTATATTCTGCCTTCCCAGCATAGAGCTTATAGCTGGCACCAAGAACTTTGGGGGAAGATGGTCCCCTAATATTTGCATCAGCAGATAAGATTTGGCAGCAGGGGGGAGGGGTGGAAACCATCCTGCCACAAGCCCATGTGCAGTGGATGAACCACCTGCAACTACCAAGCAGGCAGCACCTACTTTACTGACAACAAAGCTCTGTGGGACACAGAGGGACCTGGCAGAGGTGGCCACTTTCCACGTACACCCACATCCCTGCTGCTGTTGCTCTCGTCCCTAGCATTGTTCATAGCATCTTTTTCAAGCACATTCCTGAAAAGTATCTCGAAATTAATTTTACTCAATGCAGGTAAATCTTTTGGAAGTACCTCAGTGATGTCGGGAGGCTGGTGCTAATTTTCAAAAGAGATTTGGGCCAGCATCCAAGGGGATATTTGGGTGCCAAATACCTGTTTGGTGGAAGGATCCCAGTGCCTGAAGCTGTGAGAGCAGTGATGGCCCCATGTGCTCCCAAGGCTCCAGAGGATCCCAGACAAGGGCCTGCTGTCACTGTGGTGTTCTCAGCAAGCACAGTGACACAGCTGGGTGGGTGGACTGCTCTCATAAGAAACCCTGGGCCCTTCTGCATTATTCTTCTCTGAGTAAGACTTCCAGCCAATCCCAAATGCTCACTCTGCAAGGACGAATCACGCTCCCATTCCTTCTCTATTGTTGCCAGAGCTCATTTCCCCTATTGTTCTTCTGTAGATTAGGGTAATTAATTCAGAAATTAAATTCAGCCCTATACAATGGCCCTGGCAAACCGAAATGCCATTGAAGAGAGCATGGGGAATGACAACCCTTCTAAAAGGAGGGAATTTCACTGTAACATCTTTTGGCCAAATTTCATAATTCATTTTGAAGAGAGCTCTTTAGAAACACAGTCTCTGTGCTTTACTCCACCTTAATTATAAAAAAATATGCAAACCTTTTTATTTATTGCCTCCTTTTCCTTGCTTATTTTTCTCCAATTGTTAATAATTTTAATTAACACCAGAATTTCTCAACAGCACGTCATCTCCTTTTTCATTACAAGTGTTAATTGCAGAATTGCTAATTGTTAATTAAAAGAAATTGAGGTAAACATCAAAAGCAGCACAACACTGTTGGATGTGCAGAAGAACAATTACTTGCACAGTTGTTTCATTAGGGCTTTTGTTGATTAATAGGAGAGCTTTAAAACTACTTTTGTACATCCTCCTACCTCTATGTATTTTTTTTAATCAATATATACACATTAAGCTATTTTATTCTTTTCCAAAGAAACACTTTTTACTCAGATGTATCTTGTTCAGAACAGCTCACAGATCTGAAGCACACTCAGAACCTAAAATCTGATCTACATTTTTATTTCCAGAACTGATTTTGGAAGATTTTATGAGTAAGTGGCACTATTCATACCAAATATTGAGGGCTTCTAAAATCTTAACCTAATGAAGGTCATTTATCTCCACGTACAGGTACTTATACATTGTATGTATGTATGGGCACGGCAACACTTTCCACCAAAACACACGGAACCTTGAATAAGGAAAGGAGTCAGGTTGTGTCTCTAAAGGCCAGCTGTAGTATCCAATCCTATTTCCCAACAATTTAAAATCACAGGATGGTTTGGGTTGGGAGAGACCTCAAAGATAACTGGTTCAATCCCTGCCATGGGCAGGGACACCTTCCAGTAGACCAGGTTGCTCCAAGCCCCATCCAGCGTGGCCTTCTATATCACTTAGTCAGAGGTCAATAGAAGCAGGCAAACAACTGCGCAAAAAAAAAAAAAAAATCCCTGAGGCTTCCCAGGACACAGGGAGGTTAGTAGGTAAGTGTTTCACAACATAAAGTAGGGTTTGAGCACTCTTGGCAGGGGTGAGATGGTCCCCAGGGCTGAGGAGGAAGGGCAAGGGCAGAACCAGTGGTATGTTTTACCCATGGACTAAACAGCTGCAGTCCCTGAAGGCTTGAGCAACAAGGAGGAGAAGGTTGTCCATCTGTGCCAGTAGGAGCTACAATTTCTGCAGCTGAATCTTCAGGTGGGTGTAGGGGCATGTGTGAGCCCTCACAGCTCAGTCCTGCACAGGGACACAGAGAAATCAATGTGACAGAAAAGTGGAACAGACAGTTCAAGATGGAGATCCCTAATTTTCCCAGTTTAACTCGCAACAGTTTGTGTGTTGGAGCATCCCATCCTTGTCCTCAAGTCACGCCAAAACTAGCACCACAGTAAAACTTGGCTGCTGGTCTGTTCTGCCTCCACTCTGCACTGTCCCTACTTTCCCCAAAGTCCAAGAGCTCTGTAGCTACATCCCAGGAAATGGGAGGCACTGGTTGCTGTGGACAAGCACCTCTCTACCCCACCAGTGCTGCTCAGAATCCACTTAACATGTGCCACCTAAGCCCTTGGTGCCCTGTTGGATTCAGATGGGATTTGTCCAGTCATGGGGGGATACCGCCCTTCAGCACCGGGAATTTTCCTGCATTGCAGATTCAGACTTAGACTACAGTGAAAGGACATGTCACTCTAGGTCCCTTTTTATTATTGAATTTCCTCTAAAAAATTAATCTTTCTTCATTTTTCAGGTTTTCGTAATAATTTATACATATTCTCTGTTCCTTCTGTGGGTTTTTTTAGTACATCCTGATTTGTGTTATTCACCATCAGTATCAACTTTTTATTAAGTGTTTGGCTATTAATTAAGGTTTTTCATTAAATAAAAGAAGTGTTCTAAAGACCTCCTTTATGTGCCCCCACTTCCCAGTCCAGCAGAACTCTCCATCCCAAAAAAAAAGATTGATTGCAATCCTTTGCTGGGGAATCCCTCAGGAAAGGTTCACTTGATTTAACCACAATATTTCCCAAGCCTTTCCAATTTAGCCCTCAGGAGGAGCCTCAGGAGGGACACTGCAGCCTCAATGCCTCATTTTCCTGAGGTCCTCCCTGCCCATTAGAATTCACTTCATATTGGCTTGGTCCCCGATTACCCCTTCATGGTCACAGTCACTCCTTTCCCTGCACAGTCCATGTCCGCCAGCAGATAAATGATGGCCCCCAGTCCCATTATCTCCTTCAGCCAGTAAAGAGAACAAAATCTGATTTTTGGATTTTTTTTTTGTGAATGGGCACAGATGGTCTGTATCAGGTGTTTGAGGCATGGCCTGGCCACTCCGAATGATAAAATTTCCTGTTTTGCTGACCCTGAATTCACTCAGAATTTTGACTTTTCAAGTTTTCTATTTCATTGCTTCCCCTATTTCCCTTCCAACCTTCCTCAATTCCCAGCACTTGCTCTCTATTTCAACTCTTGTATACTCCCCTGTGAAATGCCACTTTCCTCTCTTGTGGATTTTTTTCTTCTTCAGGGTTTATTTTCTTTTTCTTTTTTTTTTTTTTTCCCTTTCTAATTTCCATTTTTCCAAAAGGAACTAAGACCTGTTCTGCTTTAATTACTGCTCCAGTTAGCATCCTCTGGCCTTCTACCAACCCCTTTCATTTTCACTGCTTCCTCCCAGTGGAGCTGGCCCACTCAATTTCATAATTCCTTAGAATTTACTTTCCTAAATGTAGAGCTATGTGAATAATTCATCCATAAATTAAATTTTTTTCCTACTGGGATAATCAAACAATCTTCTGTAGTATTTTTTTCCCACCTGTTGTTATTCTTTCCTTCCAGGTAATTATATACAAAAAGTTATGTATTTGGGGCAGAAAAGCAGGAGACAGCAGATCGTGCTTCAAACCCACATTTTCCTCTCCTTACTGAGACCTCCCCCTCTTCCCATAAGCAAGCACATTCATTTAATTCAACAGGGCTGAAATTTCTAAGCAAAATGAAGTGGACGTTGCTTTATAGCAAAACATGAGTTAGGCAGAGACTGTGAGCTGATGTAAATCAGAACAAACCTATTGTCTTCAGAGAAAGTGCATCATTTTTGAGGAAAAAACCAAATTTTAAAAGGTCCACTGGGGCTATGCAGACACAGCACAGTTGAGAATCAGGACTACCTTTAAATCTGTTGGGTTTTTTTCCTTGTTTTTCTTTCCAATAAAATTGTGAGCTGACTGACTTAGCACACTATTTTTTGAGCCATTAATAGCATGGAGTCTAATTCGGAAGCAAAGCTAACGCCCAGGAAAACCAAGCAGCACAGATGACAAAATTATCACACCTTCCCTGGTACTGGCAAGAAGAATGAGGGCTGAAGGCTTGCACATGTGGCTTACTCGCATTAGTGTGAAAGCTAGTGTGTTTTGGGGGGGAAAAAATATATTTTATTATTCAAATCGGATTCCTTTTTCATATCAGTTTATGACATGACATCCATTTTTGTGAGTCTTTCCTGTCAGGAAGGAAACATGCTCACATGTATCTTCAATATGGGTTTATTTGTCAAATTATCACAGGACAAACAGTGATGAATAACATCCATACAAATGTGTTGTCTTTATATGTGCTTACTTCACAGTAAGTGAGAAAAGGGAGAAAACCAACCCAAACAGACAGAAAATACACAGAGCATGACTGTAACATATATGCAAAGAGTTTCACGCAGCAGAGACGTATCCCCGGGCACCCTTGCTGCTCCTGTAATACAAATAAGAAATATACAAAATACCTCATAAACCAGCTTGTTGGATTTTATAGCAAGAAATCCATCAGCCATCATATTACCATGCAAATCCTCTTATTGCATTGTCTGACAACAGCAATTCAAAAAAAAAAAATCTTAACAACCTGGGAATAAATTCTCTCTTTCATGCTTGCCAGCAGCTCCCATTAACAGTAGTAGGAGTTTCTCTGCAGGGGCTTGTCAAGGTGAGAATGGACTGCCCACCTTTCTTCCCTGCTCAGAGACTGAGTGCTGAATTGCTGCATATATATATATATATATATACACATATATATATTTTTTTCCCCTGAGAGATCAAAGAAGAAAGCCAAGAACAAAAGATTAAAAAAAATCCCCAAACAAACAAACAAAAAACAACCCAACCCAAATAACCCAAGAATCAAGAAAATTCCATAAAGTAAAGGTACAGTGTTGTGTATCTGCTTGCTCTTTGACAGCCTCCTGGACTAGTGAAACAAACCCCCACACTTTTCTATACCCTGCAGCTCCCAGAAGGTGCCCATCTGCCCACATCTGGGCAGCAGGGCAGAGCTGCAGCTTGTGAATGCAATATGCTAGAAAATATTACAAAACTACATTAATTCTTCTTCACAGAAACAGTCTTTTCTGGATGAAAAATGCAAATCCTTTCCTCCAGTACAAACTTCCATAAAACAGATTTCTTCCAAATTCTGGATTTAAATCAGAATCAGTCAATGCCAGATAGCTTCAGAGGTTGTGGTTGTGGTCTTTTCTCCCTCTTTTATCCAGAATTCTTTATAAGAGCAAAGAATGCCTGTCAACTTTAAACCACATCACTTAATTATTGGATAAAATACCAACCCTAGAGGTTCTCTGACTTTTCAAAAAAAGAAAAAACTTATATTCTTTTTCTTGTTTTAGAGTTTTTCTCTGCCCTGCCACTACTTAGGAGATCCAAAAGGATATGGACAAATTTCAGGCTAAAGAAAGCAGCTTTTAATTTCACTTAATCTCATTTTCCAAGGTGACGAAAGAGTCAGTCCTTTACTACTTCCCCCTTTTCATACCATAAAAACAGCTAAAAAGCGGGGTTGGTTTCCAGAAATACAGTTTCTAGTGCTAAGTGACAACATTAATTATAATTGGAAAGAAGGAAGATTTTGTGAACCCACAAACACTATGGGAATTACTCACTAGCTGCACCAACAGGCTTTTTAAAAATGGTTTGTCCTAAAAAGGTTGTGTGAAGGTATCTCTGCTACTAAAAGTATCTTAGACCTTGCAGTACCTCTACTCTGTGTATCTTCACTGAAGTGCTCCAGGCCAGGGGAGGAACCTTCTCCCCTTTTACAAAGATGAAAGGAAGCTGTGCCAGCAATTACCTGCTTCACACTTTTGGCAAACCCTACAAGGAATTTAACCACCAAAGGCAGAGATTTCTCTATTTCTCAAAACTTCATCAGAAGAGAAATCATATTTTGCAGACTGAGCTTGGCTGGGGGGTGTCACACAACTCCCCAGCTCCTCCTCTCACAACCAGCCCCGGTCACAGATCCAGGGAACAGGTGTGTGTCACATTCCCTGGGGGGTCAGACATTGGCATCAGTCTTTGTACACAGACTATCTCCACCTGAGCAGCACTAGGAGGAGAGTCAACCCCAGTACAAGCTGATGGCCGTCCTCTAATCTGAACCCCAGAGGACCCAATATGACCAAGCTGCCACCTCCCCACCCCCCCCCGCCCAGCACCTTCCCTTCCTTGGTGTGCTCAAAACCAGCAGCCCTCCCCTGCCCCACCCCATCTGATACCCTGTATGTACAGACTTTGTTAATAGCTCATATTTGACAATTCCAGCAAGCTATATAAACAAGAAAGAGCTTTTCAATTGATGGTGCTGAATAAAGAAAAACAGTGGAGGAAAAATACCTTGCTGCCCCCACTGAGTGCCTATGGAGCTGGAGACTATGCAGGGAGGCTTGGCTGTCAAGTGCACTGCAGGGTCGAGCTGTATTTGGAATTTATCCTTTCGGTAGTGGTGGGAAGATAAAAGACAAAGTTAAAGTGTTGCATAAGAGATAACAAAGTTAAATGGTGCATAAACAAATCTGATGCTATGTTTGACCTATGGGGGAAGGGAAGAGCTGGGTATACTGCATGCTGTACATCTTCTAGGAGACAAATGAATGGCTAATTGGAAACTTATTCATATACTTCACAGGCTTCTGCCATTCACTAAATGGGAGGTAATAAACCTTATTGGATTTCATATTTTGTGGGAAATGACTATTCCATAGCTTTGTCTCCTTAATGTGTACTCATTTAGAAAAGTATTATATAGGTTTTATTGCATCAAAAGGAATAAAGGGTTTTAAATGAATCTTAATGCTCTCTCAAAGTGCTGGAGTTGGGGTCTTCAAGCTAAATTCACAGTCAGAACCAGAATCTTTCATAAGCTTTTTAACATACAGGAAGAAAACTTTGGGGATCAAAGTGTTTGATTTAACAAGCCCTAAGACTCATTTTTTTTTTATTTTCAAAGGTAGCCTCTTTCATCACTCCTTAGTTTTTCTCAGCTTCAAGCATCTCTTTAACCTTCTTACTCTCTTTCTCCTTTCCCCAAGCTCCTCTTCCTTTCTGGACAATACACCTGTTCCTACAAAAAACATACAGTTTTCTTTTCCTCCTAGTTCAGAGTTGCCTCCTGGAGCTTTCTGCTTCTGTATTTTTATGCACCGTTTTCCCCCCACAGGCCTTTTATTGACACATCTGGGAATCATAAAATAAGATGGTCCCATTTTCTGGCATTATTGTTCCTGAACAGTGGAAATGCCATAAAGACAAGAAAAACCTTCTCGCTCCTGTGCTTTTTGAGGCTCACGACTAACTACTACCCTGGAGCAAGTCAATCTCACAAAGACTTCCCACAGATCTGAAGACATGAGCTGCTCTAACACTGCTGACTACAAAGACACTCCTGGCACCCAGCATTTATTTGCTTGGTTGTTACAAACAACCTCACTTTTCATGTCTGTTTTACACAGAAAGTTGCTTTCTGCACATCCATCCCCACCACGCCTGGGACCTAGGGAAAAACTAGGTCCCACTGCAACATCAGTGCACTTGCTCCAGATGGTGCCTACTCCTCTTGACTATCTTCTTTCCTGTTTCTAAATTGATGCTGTTTGGAATTCACTCTCCATTTTGTCGGCAAGTTTTCCTGCAGAAAATTAAGTCATGATGACAACAGGCCCAGCTCCCTCGAATGCACACAGCTATCCTCTGGGAGCAGACCATGGAGGATGAATCAACTAGCATTTCTGAAATGCACTATCTAGGATGATGCACAGTTGTGGAAAGAACAGTCTTTCCATTAATTTCAGTTTCTCAGGCCTGGAGTGTAATAGTATGACATGAATTAACCAGATGTGAGTATGCCTAGCTCCTTGTAGGACTGGGACTGGCTATAGAAAAATTTCTGAACATGCATAACATACCTTGTTTTTAATCATACAAAATGGCATTTTTCTGTCTTGAGATGTAGGGAAACCACCAAGAGGAATTTAGCTGGTGAGGTGTAGCCAGTGTTAGACAAGCCCTATGTGCCAACTGAGCTTCTCTATGAGTTCACTCTGTTGTGGAATAAAAGGGGTGGCTTAAACCACTGTAAAACACAAGCTCATAGCACACACCTCTTCCTACATATATTAACTTCACAGCTGAGCTGAGCAGGCTTAAGTGGCTCACATAGGCAACAAGACATCAGCCTCCAACTTGTGGTGGAACTGCCAATTTCTGTTCTTATCAGATCTTTTAATTCCAATTCAGTAATAAACTTCCCTTTCAATGACTCAGGGAATGATTTGCTTTGTCTCACATATCTCACCATCTAAAGAAGCTTTGACAGGAGCATACCTAGAGTTTCTGAGATAAATATATAATAAATCTAATGTTGTCAAGCATGGTGGCATTTTTATTTTATTTTCAAAGAGAATTTAATGTAACTTCCCAGGGGATTCTTCTCTTGTGTCATAACAAAGTCTGGCTTGTAATGGATTTCCCATTTTTCTTTCTAGCTTGTCTAATGACAAAATTGCTGCACAGAGAAGCAGCGTTCTATAATATGTCACCAAACACAAGCGGGAAGTGACAGTTGTCTTTGAAAGGTGGGGCTCAGCCCAAGCCCAGATTTCTGGAATCAAAGTCACTAAATTATTTAATATGGCCCCACAATCAGTTTCCAGCCAGACTTGAAGCACAGGGAAAGCCCATATATAAAGGGAAAAAGACCCCATGAACAAAACAGACAATGAAGGGGTAATAATACAAAAAATAACAAATCAATAAATAGCACTTAGGGGCCAAACTTTCACCTGATGCAATATTGATATAAACCAATACAAATGTAAATAATATAAATATAAATATAAATATAAATATAAATATAAATATAAAACAGTCAAGAATCTGGTTCATACATATCCATTTCTACATGTCATTCTAAATAAAGAACTTTTAATACTAAATTTATGGCAAGTAATGGGATGTAATGGAATTCACATATCCTTTAGGGGAAAAGGCCTCTATTACATTGCATTACAAGCCCTTATGTATCAAAGGACTAAAAGCCACTACTCTCTTAAAGGCCATAATTTTCTCCAACAAATTCTAGAATCCTTTCATTGTTATTGAGCATCCTCATAAAACTAGTAGTAGTATTTTCTACTGTGCTTTGGATGATTCTATTCTGCTTGCTTGAAAATTGCATTGCTGGCAGAAAGAAGAGCTGGTGCTCAGTGTACACAGTTCTATTTGCCACTAAAAAATAGAATGAAAGGCATTTTTTCCGGGATATTTTACATTGCAGACCTCGGGCGAGAAGTTCAGAGCACAGTAATTAGCGTGTGAGCAACCTTGAGCTTAGAGGTACATTTTGTTCTGTAACATTTATTGTGCAAAGTTGTCATGGGAACCCAGAGGGAATTCTGCTGCTCACATTTCACCGTGCAATTACACAAATGCTAATTTTCTGTGTTGGCCGTACCCTTCAACAGCACCTTCTTTTACAGTACCTTCAACACCCTTCTTTTACTTAGGGGAGGTCATTCTCTATCAAGCCTGGTCCAGACCTGAGGTCCCTCACATGTCACACCCAGAGGCTGCTGTCCTTTCTCCCTTTATGATACCTGCTGGTCTTTCCACAGCTGATCTCAAAGCACTCTGCAGGAGACTGGGATCATTATTTCCTTTCGACACGTGAAGAAGCTGAGCCAGAAGCAGCTGACTTGCCCAAACTCTGCCACGTGTGATGACTAAGGGACATGCAGAACACAGGTCCCTCAAAGACTTGGACATCTACCCCAATAGCAACAGGGACTTTCTCCAATGGCTGTGGCAAGCATGCCTCTAACATCTTTAAAATTTTCTAGCCTGTGCATCCCATTAAATACACCTTATTTTTTCCTTAGCTTGGCTGTGGCTCCCATTGCACAGCTTCCCTCCCTTTGGCATGTTTCAGTCCCTCCAGCCCGGCGCAGAAGCTCAGGGGCACTGTGGGGTGCCCCTGCTTTGCAGGCTGGCAGGGCAGAGGCTCTTGTCAGACATCCACCATGAGGTGGATGGTTCTGAGGCTCATCAGCTTCACAGCTGAGCTGCTCTTGAGCTATCACAGGAAGAGCAGGAGAGGGAGTTGTGTAATTGTTCTGAAAGCCTGCCAAGCAGATCATTTACAGAATTAAACAGTCTGTAGTATAATTAACACAGGGAAAACTGTGGCCTTTTGTTACTCGCCACACAAAGTACCTCATTTTCTCATCCTAACATGACATGAGGAATGGGATCATGTGTATGGGTCAATGACCAAATGCACCTGGACCTCTCCCCTGCTCCATGGCTTCTGCTATTCAGGAGTATTTGTGTTGCTTGTAGAGATACCCAAAGACTGGTCAGAAAACTCTTGGGGGTCTGAAAGGAAAAGGAGGACCTAAGATTGCAAAGCCGACCACTGCAAGACCCAACTTCAACATAACTTGGTGCCATCATTCTGATCTAAGAGCCCAGCCTCCCTTTCACTGTACCTTCCAACATCTTCCCCCTTCAAGCACCACTAGAGCTATCAATAACAACAGCCCTGGGCCAGGTTCAGATGCTTTCAGTTTTCAGTGTCTCCTTGTGGGATGTTTGTGGCAGATTTTTGTTTTGTACCAAGGAGCACTGGGTCCTATAGAAAATTCAACCATCACAATGGTTTCTCATTCTCAGCTGTTACAAGATCTGATATAAAGGGCAAGAGGGAAGTTTCCCTAGGCCTTGGTGAGTGCTGAGCCACTCTTTGAACTCATCAACTCATCCACACCCACCACTCCTCTGCCGACAGGACCTAGTGGAAGGAGGAGGAGGGGAAGCTGGTGTGATGAAAAAGGCCTCCTGCCAATGCATTTGTGTCCACAACAGTGCTGTTAACAGAACAGTTTATCTCCATATAACCTCACATTCACCATGACATTCTTTATTTTTCCTGCTCTTGCTCTTCCATGTCCCTGCTAGTTGCTCATCTCACTTTTCCATCGCATTGCTGGGAAGCCAGTTCCAGTCACAGTCCCATGCTGGGCCAGCTCAGCAGCAAGGAAGAAGGTTCTCTTGCCAGGGGCTGCTAGGAGATGCTGCATAAGGGGTTACAAACCCCCCCTCTATTCCTCCCCACCCCCACCCCCACACNAAGCCAGTTCCAGTCACAGTCCCATGCTGGGCCAGCTCAGCAGCAAGGAAGAAGGTTCTCTTGCCAGGGGCTGCTAGGAGATGCTGCATAAGGGGTTACAAACCCCCCCTCTATTCCTCCCCACCCCCACCTTTTTTTTTTTGAGGCTGGAATATCACAGGATAAAGAGACTGCAGCTGTGTTGAAGAAAAAAACACAGTCACGCCTCAGCAATTTATGGACAATTTCCCATTAATAAGAGATAATGGAATGCAGTTCAATGGATTTGCGATTGTACACTCGCTCTTTGAGAATACGGAGGGGAATCTGACAGCAGTTTGTTCCTCTCAGCAATGGCATTACCATGATTTTGCACATCCCATTGTACACAGGGACATTTGGACAGATTAAAATTGTTTAAAAGCCTATTAGAAAAGCATGGGTATATCAAGTTATTGAAGTGACCTCAAATACTGTCACTGAGAGGGAAACATGTGATACAAATGAACTACGGGCTCCTACCTGCACGGGCTCAGTGGGCAGGAGCAGGTCTGTTGGGTCGTGAGGATATGAGACACAATTCATTTCCCGTTGCACAGGAGACTAGGAAAGCCTGTGTTGGGCTGCTGCAGAGCACATGTTTGTGTGCACGTCTCTAAAGCTTGTGTGGGATGTATGGGAGTTAAGCACATCAGCTTGCTTGACTCCCAGACATCCCACACAAGCTTCAGAGACCACAGGCTTTCTCACTGCACTGTCACCATGATGGTCTGAAGTTACACTGCAAGTCAATGCAGGAACGAGACAACTCCTGCAGGGATGCAGAGTTATTAGGGGACAGAAACACAGGTGTGCAGAGCCACAAGCTAATCAGTTTATATAGGAGTTTTCTCCTGTGCCTTGTCACTGAGTGCCTGTTTCACTGTACACAGTCCTATAGAACCAGGGACCAAAACTGCAAGATAAATCTGCTCACCTATGGACAAGGTTATTCCTCTTCGGAGTTTCTCTGCACTTGCATATGGAGTCCTGAAGAGTCACATTGGTTAATGGTGCAGACAGTTCCTCTCAATTTCAATTTGTTTTCCTCCAGGATAATTGACTCCCTCTTAATACCTTACAAGCAAGGGCAGCCGGAGTGCACATTCTGCCTTATTCATATTTCTACACACACCCTGATACAGCTCCACCTTAAAAGTGACTTTTCTATCACTAAGGCTAAAGACAAACAGAAAATTTCTACGTAAAATTCACATCTCCAGATCCTCTCTCATACTGTAGTACTGTGCTATTTTGGAGCAGCTAGAGCTTGAGTTCCCAATGAAGATGTATCACTGGTTATTTTACAAGGGTGTGATTATACCTTGTGTTTTCTTCTAGTCTCTCACTGTACTAACATTTTGTTTGCTGCAGCTACATGATTGCTAAAGCATTTCAAGCATCATTCTGAAGTGACAGCACTGAAGTGCAAGACCCTTTTTTCCTACTTACTGATAAAGCACTTGCTTACAAAGACAAGAGTGCATCACAGAGAATGCTACTATCCAAAAGAAATGAGCTTCTGCTTTCCCCTCAGCCTGGACTAATTGCATTGACAGATTCCAGATCACCCATTACAGTTTTAATGAACTGTAAGAAATGAGTTTACAGTGACAAGCTCCCATAGTGAACCTACCTTTTGCCAGAGTTTTTGCCAAATTCTTTAGAGTCAATTACTAATTTTTAGCTTAAAAGAAAGAAAAAATATATATATATGAGGGGAAATAAACGATGGGTACACTACTACGGAGGAAATGCACCAATTCCGTACAGGATTTCTTTCAAACAAAACCAAAACAGCAGCTTTACAGATGCAGATATAAGCAGAGGTATGTGAATTCAGCACACATTGACAAAAACCTTTAATTTGAAATCTTTTCTCAAAGCTCAGGACAGATTCTCTTGACGACTTCCCAACACAATTCAAGTTCACAGCACAGGCTAAATCAGTCACACTCGATGTGGTTTCCAGTTTTAGTGTAGGTGTCTCACAGTAACAGGCTTTTCCAAAGGATGCAGATTCTGGGCTATACCACAAAACACCCTTGTGCACTTCCTGTGACACCTTATCCTTCAAAATGAAAACACAACACTTTCCTAGGCAGAAATATTACTTTCCACTGGAAAAGCTAATGACCATTTTCTCCAAACTGGCAAGTTTCCCTCTTTCTTACTCCTACCTCCAGAGACCATGGCAGCATTGACCAGCCAGAGTGGGAGACAGATCGAGTCTTCCACAGTTTTCATTTTCAAAGGAGACAGACAAAGACAACAGTATTATTTATCTTGGATTAAACAGCAGTATGATGATCTACCCCAGAGCTCCTTCTTTGCTTTAGAGAGCTGACCCCTGCACCAGCCTTTCTCCCAGCCAGCTAGCCCATCCTTTCCTTGTGGAGAAGGGACATTTAGGTGTAGACTGGGACACTGAGGATCCCCAGTAATGCAGATGCAACAGTTCTGCTTCTTTCCAATCTAAAATTACCTATCATGCACCAGAGCACAAAATTAAACTCAAGACAGGTTGAAGTTCAGTGGGGGAAAAGATATGTTTTGCATTCCATACCATACCAAATAACATCTCATCTACCTTAAAAATCACCAGAATTTCAACAGGCATCTTTTTATATTTTAAAATATTTCAGCTGAAAACCAACTCTACTAATGAAAAACAATAGCAAATTACTTAGTTATTATTAATCTCATGCACAGAAGCAATTATTTCTCAACTGAGACTTTTATCTAAGAAAATAGTTCTATACATTATTTTAGAAGGATGACAAGTCTCCTTCTCGGCCACTGTGTTTTAATTTGCATAAATGTGGCATTAAAACCTGAAAGAATGACTTTAAAAAACAATTACTCCATCAGCAAAACCTGCCAGTGCAGAATTCAATGGCACCACAGAGATCATCTCGGTAAGAAAAAATAACCTTTCCCTTTCACAGACATTAAAACACCCCTTGTTTTAAACAGGACTTTAGCTCAGATTCATGTTTTAGAACCCTTTAATAATTGAACATGTGTAAATATAATTATTTTTAGATGCACTGTGGCAGAGAGCGAAGGAATAAAAATCCCACACTGAGTACCTTGACAGGACTGTTCAACCCAAGGGAGGAACGGTTATACAAGATCTTGCCATGTTGAGAAGAAAAAAAGGAGACACCTTCCTGTTATCATGCCGTGCCTGTCTCTAGGAGCTTTTGTTCCATTAAAAACTTGTTAATTGCTGCCTTAGTAACAAAGGAACAACATGCTGTTGTGGGACTATTAGGAGTCTACAGGGCTGGTTCACCCTTAGGGAAGCAGAAGGGTTTAATTTGCTGTGTGTTCTCAGAAGATGCAATAAAGAGGAATAATCAATTGGTGTCAACAACTAATAATGGAGATTATTTAAAAAATGGAAGAGAAAATGCAAACCCTACTTAATTGAAAGCTATGGCATCTGGGGCTGCAGAAAATGTGCTGGATGTAAAATTTATGAAGTATTTGTGCGCAGCCAAGGAAAAAATGCTGAGAATTTTAAGAAGCCATCATCACTTCATCTCTCTGATGGAGCTATACCTTCAGTTCCCCAGAGAGGAGGTCTGCAAACTCACATGCAAACCAGAAAATTACAAGTCAGAACACCCAGTGATCTATTACATCAACTGCCCAATAAATAATTACTACAGCAGTGCAAGACTGGTACCCTTCTTCAGTCCTCCTTAGCAAACCAGAAGTTTCCTGTAGAACTCTTTTACGTCATGCAATACATTCATGCAAATTCTCCAGAACTGCTACTTGGTTTTCCCTTTGATCTTCTTAAGGAACAGCATACAATATACTCCAGAAGCTCCAGGCCCAAGAATTAGTTTTATGGCACGGCTTTATGAAAAGAAATTAAATGGGTGCATAGTATGGCAAATTTGCATGAGGACTGAAGTCTCCAGAGGTTTCCTCATAAAAATTCAACTCTGATATCCCAATGGTATCAATTCCAAACAGTACATACCAGGACTGGTTTCCTGTTTTCTGTGAAAATAGAGTGGGGCTATAATGGAGGAATAAATTCGTCTACATGAAAATAAGAATAATAAGTTTCAGTGGTTTTCTAAAAAGTGTTTTAGTTTAATGCTTTAAAAGCAACCAATAAACTTTTCTACAGGAGGCAGCAGACAACAGGTCTCATGGCCTTTTCCCCACCCTCACAGTAAGCATCCTCAAACAGAGAACTGTCAGAACTCAGAATTAATCCTCATCTTAAATAAATACCCTTTGTTTACAGACAAGTGGGCTCTTTTTTGTCTGTGTGTACTCTCCAGTGTTTGGCATGAGGCAGAAAAGCAGAACGGGGTAAAGATGACCACAAGGACCTTTCTCCTCTTTTCCCACAACACAGACCCTTTGTGCAAAGTAAATGCCAACTGTAACAGCAGTTGTGATCATAGCTTGCTTGTGAACCCCATTCTTCCTCCCCAGACCCTTCAGGGTCCAAAGGCAAGCTGCACCAGAGGCAGCTTCAGCTGGTTTTATCCAGAGAGACTCGGGCAGGACCAAAGGTACTTGCTATGAAAAGGAGTCCATGTCTTTGCTTGGAAGACAAGGGCAGCTTGGCAGGCTGCAGATTTACCCTGTGGACCTCAGGCCTGGCACTTTCCATGCATTACTAAATGGAAGAAGCATTTTCTGTTTGTGTCCTCATATTAATTCAAATCAGTAATGAAGTTGGGAGCATCAAAAGGTTTTAGCAGTATACGGGATTAGACCAGGCTTAGATAACTGAATAAATGAACTGACTTAATTAGCTCTCCTGAAACAAATTATTATACAGTGCTCATTTCCAACTCTCATATGAACCCCAAAGAGTTCTAGAAATGCATTAATTCCTTGAATAATAAATCTTATATTTTGCATACCTACTGCAATTATGATGGATAATGAGATTTTAATTAATCAGACCCAGATTTTTTAATGCTTTTGAAGAATGTAGATACATTAGGGACCTATTTATTGAGTAAATCTTGGAGGGAAAATAAAAAGAGCAGAAGTCAACAGGAATAGCAATAAAAAAAATTGTGTTAAACAAATTCATATCTAACAGGCTTCTTAAGAACATTGATCCTGCAAACACTCCTGTCATGAGCATGAACTCTGCAAACTGTCAAATCCTGGTCAAAGTATTGACTTTAGTATCTCTCTAGAGGCAAATTTTGCCTCTCTAGAGGCAAAATACAGTTATTGGATATTATGCCACGTGGAATACACTCTTGATTTTACGCAAATAAGATTTTTTCTATCATAATTAAAATGCTTTATGTACAAAGGTTATTTTCTTGCTCATACATTCTATACTTCTAGGTACTTCTGAGTACTGAGAGCCACTTACTATCAACATAGCAAAGCAGCCATTAAACCTTCCTGTCTTATTTTTCTTTTTTTTCAACCCCTTCTGAGGAGGTAGCTAAAGATCTCTCTCATGGAAAGGTAGTGGCATTGCAGTTGTCATTAATTATAAACCAGTTTCTAATATGACTGAGAGCACAAAGATTGTAGGGGGTCTTGTTAACATGAGATTAAAATTCTCTTGAAGTGTAATTATTTTGCAAGAGAGTCTTGGGCTGGATTTACAACAACGTCTTGTGTCTCTGCACTTACTGCATTGACAGGAGAGATTCTGTTCATCACAGGGCGAGGATCAATGCACACCACTTCTCCTGGAGAAACCCTAGCACTTGGAAGGAAAAACCCTGAAGGAGAGGGCATTTTAAATCCTAATTACAGATTTCTAGCAGGTCCCCTTTCTTCTTAGGTTCTTTCTTGATAAAAGAAAAGTAGTCTTTGGAGATCACTGAGAAAGTCAAGAGAACAACACCCTGGCCGGGCAAGGTCAGCTCTTGCACATGTATGGAATGGGGAATAAAGGTACTGCTTCCAGTTTAAACAAAACTGAATGTTAAGTCTTAATGTGAAACTTTAAATATTTTTCCCCCTTCTTCAGTGAACCTCGCTGGATTTGACATGGTAAATAGGTTTGCCTTTCCCTTCCCTTCCACCCCCTTAAAAGAACTCTGAACCATTTCCTCTGAAAAGCCACTTTTCCTTGAAAAAACACAGTGAAAGAATTTTTTTATTAAACCAAGCAATTGGCAGTAACATATTCAGGCTTCTTTCCCCTCTGTTTGAATTGCTAATCTTTGCACTAAAAAAATGTAATCCTTACCAAGCCACAGAGCAGGGAAGGGGGGGGGGGGGGGG
>VZRZ01001217.1:63356-116653 GCA_013398175.1 Climacteris rufus
CCTTTCCCTTTCCCTTTCCCTTTCCCTTTCCCTTTCCGCTCTATCCCAGTTGCCTCCCCAGAGTCCTCCACTTCTCCCTGGCTAGAATACATATACAAGGAGACAGTCAAGGGTGTCCCTGAGTCTTAAGAACAGTATTTTTGAGAATATGCAATTAAAAGACCTTCCAGAGCCACTCAGGAAAAAAGCTGGGAACTGAGATGAAATGGAAAATTAACCGAAAGCAGAGGGCAAATATCTTCGTGCATCTGGGTCTAAAAGCTCCATGGGGGAGCCTTGGCAAGCTGCTTTATTCCACAGACAGCCAGCTTGGAGAAAATCCATAGCAGCAAATCCACAAGTTAACCCAGGCTGCTTCTTAAACCTCTTGCCCATTCAATTTGAACCAACATTTTGGCTGGAATAAATAACAGGTTTTCCTCTTTTGAAATAAAAAGGGCAACTGGAAATCAGATTTTGTTATCTCACAATACCAAGTCTTAACATTTTCTTTGGTAACGTAATGAGCTGATGACCTTTGAAAAGCAGAGAAGAATGGCCAACTTCATCTTTACAGCATTTATTTTATGTAACAGCTTCCTCAGCTGAGCTGAAGTAAGAAATGGACAGAACATTATTAGTCCAAGAGAGTCAAGTCTCCTTACATTTCTGGAATAGAAACAGGCATGTAAACCATGATAAGTGGTTATCTTCAGCCAGAAATTTAACACCAGCTACAAAGAGAAAGCAGGTCAGAATCTGCACTGACAAAAGGCATTCTGCACTATTTGATGTCCAGCACCATAATTTGGGGCATTTAATATTTTCTCTTGGAATGAGAACCTGCTTTTTCTTTGGGGTCTGAGGAAAGGTAAGGACTGTCAAATTGGTACAGCAGTAAACATATTAATTTGGCACCAGAGATTCCAGAGTGCAGACCTTCACTCCAACACAAAGAGGGAACGTGTACCTGCCATGGCCAGATGATAAATCCCTCTCCAGTGCTCCCAGAGGGGCAATGAGCAGGTTTGCAATCATTAGGAGTGGCCCAAGGATTGCAGTAATTCTTGCCTCCCCCAGGGAGCCCCAAAATGGGGTAGGTCATGCCAGGAAGCCTCAGAGCCAGCCCATTAAGGGATGGGTGTGGGAGCTGTGGTGCCCCAGAGCTGGGTAGCAGGGGCTCCCTCCAGAAAGTTTTTCCCTAAGCTTTACAGGGCAGCTGAGGGCTGTCAAAGAAGACTGCATGCAAACAAAGGAAAATTGCTTTCAATAGCATGGCTGATGGCTGTCCAGAACAACTCCAAAAAGGTCTATCCAGAAACCCTGTATTTCACTGGCACAATTATGGCCTAGTAAATCAGAGCAATTACCAGACACACACTATGAAAAACACTTCTGAATCTGTCCAAAAATATACACATTTTCTCAATATGTGTCTACAGAAACCAGAGCTGTGAGAGAACAAATGCCTTTGTGTCATCAGGCTTCTCTCGTGGCAGTGAATGGGCTTGAAACAACTGCATTTTCTTTTTATGCTTCCATCACCTCCAGCACCTCTGTGAGTAACAGAGCTCCTGGATGTGATGTTAGCACAACCATTCCTTGCTGCAGCCATTTCTGCAAGAGCTGGAAGGGTCCCTCTCCGAAACAAGTCCAGAATGTGGGCAATAGGGTTTGACTGCCAAGCACCAAAAATATGTTCTAGTCAGATACTGGAAATATGTCTAGGCAGGGATCTCTTTCTCTTTATAAGAGATGCATCACTGTCTCCTGGCCCTGTCCATCACATGAAACCTGCTCCAGAAATTTCCATGTCCAGTTGTGGTCCCTGCCAAGCCATGTCCCCTCATAGCCCTTCAGAGGATGGCTCCTTCTCAACCACAAGGAAACAGTGGTGGAACACAACTGATACTGAATAAGCCCAGGTATAGGAGTTCTGGTCTATAGCAGATTGATGTCATGATAGCATTTATTTAATTTTATCAATATAGAGAAACAAGCATATGCACAGACCATGTTTATTTCACTCTATCAAATAATTTTAACAAACATGACACAATTTTTACTGTGAAACAGAATGTCTCTTAAATATTATAAGTTTCAGTGCTTTGTAATTGTATTTCAATAGGCACAAGAAGTATTTTACTGCAGAGTGAATGCATTTAATTAAATAGTATAAATTTACACTCTGTTGTAAATGAATGTTCATTTTATATAGTAATTTTTTTACTGCAGAATGTTGCCATTTTAGTATTCACTGTAATCACTCCACTGTGTTGCAAGCAAATGTCATTTATATGATATGTAAAAATTCAGAAAATTCAATTTAAGGGATCTCAGTCTGAAGTATAAATACATGCAAGCCACGTAACACAAATAAACTTACTCCAGATGGTTGCAGATAAAATCAAATCCCACCATTATAAGAAATGAAACTCCCAGTACAAATATAGGCAATTCAGTATAGTTTCTGCTGACCAAAACAGACAGAAAAATTAGCACCAATCCAAACATAATTAAGTTAATTAAGTTTTAGCCACTAATAAGAGATGAAGCATTATGTTTTCTAGATGGTTTCACAGCTTTTCTGTCTGAATGTTTTTGAGACTCTACATAGATTCCCCCAACTATCTGCCCCAGAAAGTACTTTACGTTTAAATATCTGGAAACAGAAAAGTATTGATACAATAAAACAGGCGATTCTAAAAGCAACAATGGTTTATTTGCCTCTCTACATTACAGCTGCCTGGAGTACTTACAGTATAGCCCAAGAGCATTAACAAACAGCCAAGCTATTTCTTCTCTGTTGATAGCCACCTTATTGCTTTCAGCAGCTAGCAAATTAAACCTTCAAAATAATTCTCATGTGCACTGACTGTAAAGTGAATTTAAATTAAACTAATATATTACAAGAAAAGTGAGTACCTAGCCAGAGTTCTCAGCAGCCTCTTTCTTCTTCCCAAAGCAGGCTCAGCACACACAAATATAGTTACCCCATTCACACCTGCCAGCATGCATCTGCACATGCCATATGGTGCAGCATACACCTTATCCCAGCACTCACACACATATGTATTTGCAAACACCTCCTGCCACTGGGAGACAGAGGAGTCCAGCCAAGTGCTACTAAAACCAAACAACAAAATCCTCACTGCCCATTTCTCCTCCGTCAGGCCCCCTCACATCCTCCCTGAGTTCTGAAGTGGCAATAGTCACCCCAGCCACACTCAGCAGATGGCCTCTGACTGTCTCTTTACAGGTGGACATGAAGCCAAAGAAATGAAGTTACTGACTCAACATCACAGAGCAAACATACACAAGGACAAAGAAGTTTGCATAGCCCTGGTGGTATCCTTCTCCTTGTATTTATCTATCATTCCCAAGCCTCAAGTTTGGACCTGGGAGCAGCGTGCAAAGCTGTCTCATACCTTTCACTTGCTGGCTCCAGTGCAGAGATAAACATTACACTGAGGAGGTTGTAATTGCTTTTTATTCCTGAGGTGGAAGTGAACAGACAGATCCAAAGTGCTCTAAAACAGGCTATGGCCTCAAACACAGCTTCTTTGCTCTTAGGCTGCTGGACAGATCCAAGCCCTAAAAATCTGAAAATCCTGAGGTGATTAATTACCTTTCTGAGAGGCAGTTATTCTTGGTAGTTGGTGAAAGTCAGCTTAGATGAGAATTTGGGAACCCACTTCTTCAAATTATTATTTGTTAAATAATAATGAATTAATAAACTATTAGAAATCCTGTTCCTTTTGTTTCTGGGCACATATAGCTCAGTTTTGTCTTCTGCACCTCTAGCTTGAAGATTTTATGTTACACTCAAGAACAATCCTAAAAATATCTGCTCCTACTCTAGGTCAAATTCAAGTTAGCCACCTGCAAGTAACCACCTGCAAGCATCTCAACAGGATATCACAGCTGAAATGGCTCTTTACATCTGGCACTAAGCATAGTCAGATTGGAAAGTGGATATAAGCAGATTTAAAGGCAGAAAACATGACTGCACCAGTGCTGTAAAACCCTGCAAGTATTCAGTACATATATAGCACAGAGTAGGGGAGAAAGTCAGCAGCAAAACGAGAGCAGCCCTTCTCATGATGGGTGTTGCTTTTCCACAGGACCACAGGAATCATAGAATGGGTTGGGTTGGAAGGGATGTCAAAGATCATCTCATTCCATGCCCTGCCATGGGCAGGGACACCTCCCACTAGACCATGTTGCTCAGAGCCCCATCCAACATGGCCTTGAACACTTCCAGGGATGGGGCAGCCACAGCTTTTCTGGGCAACCTGTGCCAGTGCTTTATCTCCCTCTGAGTAAAGAATTTCTTCCTAATATATAATCTAAACCTGCCCTCTGTCAGCTTAAAGCTGTTGTTCCTTGTCCTGACACTATCTGCCCTTGTAAGAAGTCCCTGTCCCTCCTTTCTAGAAGCCATCTTAAGGTTCTGGAAAGCCACAATAAGGTCTGCTTGAAGCCTTTTCTTCTCCAGGCTGAACAATCTCAGCACTCTCAGCCTGTCTTTATAGGAGAGGTGCTCCAGCCCTTGGATCATCTTCATTACCTCCTCTGGACCTGCTCTAACAGATCCATGTTTTCTTGTACCAAGACAGACAATTTCTGCTGTGGCTGCCCAGCCTCTTGCAGAGCAGGGCAAGCACCATGAGCCTTTGCAGGGAGATACTATGGGGCATATTCCCTCAATATCAAATAAGGAATTCCTTCATCATAGCCAACACAAGTCCTGAAGACTCCTTTTCATGCAAAGTTGTACATGACTCTCCTGATGCACACTTATGCACTCACAAATATGAAGCAGCCACTCATTTCATTACTCTATGCAATGCAGCTTTGATTACCAAAATCTGTTCTACACATTCTTGAGACATGTCCAGTAACTGCTGGCATTAGCACATAGTTCCTCCTGGATTATTCCTCAGGATTTTAAAGCTGCCCATGATGTTGCTTGGTACAAGATTTGATTTACCAGCATTGCATTTCCTGATTCAGCCTTCCAGGTTGGAAGTTTCCAGCTCCAGTCTGTTTGAAGCCTGTCAGTTATGGATGGGTCTGGCACCAGAGTAGTTTAGGTGCCCTTTCAGAGCAAGAGACCAATGCTGCCGGACAGGAACTGTGTTATCTGCACTGCAGGTCACAGAATACTCTGTTTCCTGCTAATTAAATTCACTGTTGGAAGCTCCTTACACCTCCATGTGATGCATAACTGCAGAGCTGGATGTTGCCCCTAATTGCTTTTCATAACAAGGTTATAAAAGTCATGCTGTTATGTCCAGATATGTCAGGGCCCTGACAACTGTACATGACCAAAAGTGACATTAATACCACACTGCATTGTACCAAAATTGGATATTAATGAGGAAATTTCAGTCCTCTTTCAGTATGTTCTTATTATGATCAGTTAAGAGCTGTATTTACACAGGAGTGTTAAGGAGCATGAAAATTAAACTCAAAGTAAAAATCTGGCTATATAAAAAATCTAAATGATGTATAAAGTTTAAGACACAAGATAGTCTAATTGAGCAACGCTATTAACAGCCAGGTTACACAATTTCTCTAGCAGCAAAAAACTCTTTGTTTTCTTCAGCCCAACACTGAAGTAAACTGAGGGAGTGAGTTCATACCAGTGCAGATTTCTTGTGATGATCGACTGTGTTCCTTGGCAAGGAGATCAGTGCCAAGAGATCACTGAACACAACACGGCCTGATGCTTTTCCCCTGCTAAAGAAGAACTGCTGCACAGTTTGACATTTAAGCTATAGGGGTAAGAGGCACAAAGCTGAAATTACACAAACCCATTCCAGATATTAGTCTTTCTAGAGTGAGAAATGAATGAACTAGGGGAAAAAACAAGTAAGCCCAGTCTGAAACATGCTTCTTGGCACCAGCATCGTTGCTATTTCTACCTAAAACCCAAACTCCTTAAGAACCTGACTCCCGTGGAAGTCTTCTCTGGGCACAATCTGCTGTGCTACTGGGCAAAAGATTAATGCAATTAAAATTAAGTCTCAGGCTATTCACCCAGGCCAAGCAGGAGAGAAGGGATCCTAATGTTTGTATTACCAACTCGTACATTCTGTCACCACTACTTGTACTCCTGCACCCTCACCAGATGTCACAGGCAGAATTCATCCACACAGGTGTTGAAGTCTGGAAGTCTGGGCTGGAATTATGGAGGGATAGGTGCCACTAGATCGTGGAGTGTTTTTTTACAGTAATTGCCTATTAATCACTCAGGGAAACCATTCCTTAGAAGTGCTTATTGCCCACTTGTGAGAACAGAGCACCAGTTTCTGATTCAGATGGAGACATCTCCACTGCAGTGCGTAGAAGTGCCACGCTAAACAACCCCTGCAAACCAAACCCCCGTGGCTTAAAGCCAATAGCAATTGATTATTAGCTAATTAATCAGTTAATCACACTCTGATACACATTTAGCCTAGAAAATGCTCACTAGTCCTACATATGCAACATGTTTAAATTAACATTTTAAAAAGCTTAGTGGCTTCCAAGTTCCTTTATGTTTGCACACAGCAGAGATCTCTAGGAAAATCTGATAGGGAAGCACAGTGTAACTGAATTATTATAAGAGACACCTGAATAAAAACAGTCTTAAGGCAATGCAGCTCCAATTGCTTTATACACAACTTGCTGCTTTCTCATTATATTCTTTATCTTCTGCTGAGTCAAGAATAAAATCCAATTTTGTCAAACATTTTAAGCAAAATATAAAGGCCAGGGAAGAACTCTTTTTCAAATTACTTTCTGTTTAGACATGCCCTTATCCGAGACCAGGGTAATAAAACATTTTAGCCCTTCCCAACAGCCAGATGTCAACAGAATTGAAACCACAGCAGCAAGCCTCTACCTAAAAAGCACCATTGAACAAAGCTTGCCTTGCTCAGGAGCTCACACAATGTTGCATCAAATTTTTCAGCTAACAGACACATGAAAAAGCTTAGGTTATCCTGTCCCTTTGCAACTGTCCCAGTCCTTCACATTTCCTCCAGGAATCCAGGTAGGACTTCAATGGCTTTGGTTTCTCTGGCGCATATGTTCAAAGCAGGCATTCAGTCTCCATCTGATCATGAGAGCAAGGCAAACAGGGGAACATTCACACAACTCACTGTGAGCTCCTGTTCCAAATGCACGGCAGAAACTTGTTACACATTTTCTCAGATGGCAAAGAGAAAACCCTGGGGGATCAAGGCATTATTTGTTGTTCTGTGCCTGGAACGCCCGACAATTCCCTGTAATGAAAGAGGAGACCATGGGGAGCTGCAGATGTTCCCAGAAGTATCTCTCTGCAGCAGCACAGGCAGTCCCATCTGGCAGCTGTGTCACAGAGGCCTCGATGGCAGCAAAGCACTGAGATCCCAGTGGAGCTGCACTGGTGTTCATAGTAGATGAGGGGAAATATTCACATTCTTACAAGATAGTTGTAAAATCACCAGGCACTAGACTACACCAGCAGCTCAGCACCATTTCTCAGATCACTACTCATTTCTTCACATAATATAAAAGATAATAACAGCTTGTACTCAGGTACAACAGAGGTGCTCTGTTAGGGCTACTGTCGGGGGCCTGTCACCCTGGCTCCCACACGATGAGCACTGTGCTGATAGGAATGTAGAGTGGCTCTGTTTCAAGAGGCTGTACAAGCCTAAAAGCACCTTACTGGTAATATAAAAAGCTCCCAAAAACCGGAAACAGTGAGGAAGATTTCAGTGTGTACATTATATAAAGAATCATAGGAGGAGATGAGAGGCTTGCAGAAAGCTCAACAGACCAGCACAGAGGTTTGTGAGCTGGTTGCTGATTCTTATTTGCAATTCAAGAGGTCTGTGATTGATCAGACCATTGTTTCTTCTCTTCTAACTGAAGTCCTTTCCACCCTCAGGGAAATACCAAAGAACAAGGAGCGAATAATGCACTTAAGGTATAAACCTGTGGCATTTGCTGCATATTATAACTAATGCTGGCATTTCATTTAATGATATCAAATAAAGAATTATACAGCCTCATTCATCCTGATTTCCCACCATTATTCCAATCAGCAGCAATTGCAGCCTGAGTCTCAGGCTGAAGATTATATTTGCAAATTAGATTTTGGGGGGTGGGGGAAATAAAACTGCTAGTCCATGGTTTGATCCAAAGTTTGAAAGATAGTCTTAGAATGAAACGGTGAAATCTTGGCTGCAAAGTCGACATGAGCCTCATCCAAAATTTCTCACACCTCTTTTAATAGCATAAATGTTTCAAGCTAGTACATCTGGGTCTCTGAAACAGTGGCAGCAGTATTTCAAATATTCTCAATGCCAGATACTTGGATGGGCTTGAACTGGTGACAATAATTGTGAAGATTAGCTTCTCAGGCCAAATAGAAACACACCAGGGCCACGCAGGCAGGCTCAGTTCTCTGACAGGAAACACTTGAGCAAAGCAGGATGCCAGGGCTTCAAAGAGGAAAAGCTGGAGGGCATAGCAGTACACGTGCTGAGTGGCAGAAAATTAACAATTTTGATACTGCAGCTACTCCAAAACACGTATCACCAAATACATTGAGGCAAATAATAGAATAGTAGAATCCAGTGAGAAATTAGAGAATACCTGATGTGTTTGCAGCACTAAATAATCAATATTTGTTCCCCAAATTGTAACTGCTGAACCACAACTTCCTTTAGGCCACAGAAAGCACCACAAGGGATGTATCAAGCAGCATTCAGCAAAGCAGCACATGCCAGAGCTTTCCCATCAACAGGATTCCTCACACAAAGCATTTAAGGCAGGTCACAAAACAGCAAGATACCAGCTGCTTGCATTTACTTTTTTGTTACATTTCTAAAACAAACTTTTTTCAAGACAAGCCTGACCAAGTTATATGCAATATGCCTCTCCCTCCAACCATTTAAATCAATTTGATAAGTGAGCCAGATTGCATGCCAGTGCTTCTAACAATTAACTTGCAAGAAATCCTGTGATGAACCTTAGTCTCTTTTCACACTGACTTTATTATACTCATAAAACTTTACACTTGTTCACATACAATGTGAAAATGAAACACTGCCAGGCTAGCAGACAAATCAGTGACCTAAATGTTCCAGAAAATGAAATGATATATGTCTTGGCTGTCCTGCAGGGCTTACAGAAGCAGGAAGAAGTATCACCAAATAACTTGAATTCAATAATTCCCCAGAAGCACCAGTTCCCATAACCTTAGAAAATTCTGATGCAGTCAGTAGGAGAAAATACATCTCTCTGGCAGCTAAATACAAAAAGAGAAAGTAGGATGCTCAGGAAAAAGAAAACACTAAAAAGAGATTAATACACTGGAAGATATATAGGAAGAGAAGGAGCAGATTTCTTCTCTGTCAAGCAGAGGGTTACAGATCCATCCTGTGTTATTGCTTCCTTTTAACTTTATTCCAAACCACTTTTATTTTTTCTATTTATTTTAAACACTGTCTTTGAAGTGGTGGGTTATGGGAATGAAATGAAAGGATGCATTACAAAACATCTTTTGATTAGCCATTTGGTCTGACCAGCTGAGCTTCTTTTAATGTTATGCAAGAGAAGCTGAGCAGGCCCTCAAGCAGAGGATGCTTCTGGCCTTAACAGGAGCCTGATCAAATCATTGTCTTCCTTTTAGAAGGTGCAGTCTTGCAGCCCTGCTGCTGAAATGGTGCTTTGATCACATCTCATGGAAATCTGGCAAGAGCAACTATTTAATGTCACATTTCTGCTTTTACTCTACAGCTCTTATTACTTTAGATGCATAAAAAATGCATGGCTACTTATAAATCTTTGATTACATTCTGGACTAGACCTGTTACATTTTTCACCTCCCCTCCAGGATAAAGTCTAGAGAATGCACACATGCCACAGAGGACATGAGATACTCTGCAAATTTGAACACAGGCATTCATTCAAGGGAGAGCAGCAGCAGTTCCCAGGAACAGTATAAACCCAGTAAAACAGAATTTGTCCTCTTTAGCAAATAATTATATTGAAACTGAGAGGCAGCCTCACTGTTACAGTGTTGGGGGGCTGAGGTGCTCTCTTTCTCTTATCATTGTCCCTCCTCTCATATTTTTGCTGCGAGACAGAGCCATGACTCCAGGTGAGCTGGTATGATTTTTTTTTTACAGCTCCACACAAGAAAAATACCCTGGAAAAGGGACATACCTGACAGCCTAGATCCCTGAAAAAGTGAAAGAGTACCCTACAAATCTACCTAGTAGTTGGAAGGAATCACTAATAAAAGATGCATATTGGCTATTGAGCACATTCATTGATCCAACCTCCCACCCATGGCTGCTCTTGGCAAAGGCACCAGTGCATTGCCCTATTGTAAGTATTTTCCACCTCACTCCCCCTCCGCTCTACTCCTCCTGCTTCCTGCTGCCTCAATTCCCAGGGGGCCAGACAGCCCATATTAAACTTGCTGCAGAGACAACAACATCTCTGGAGAACCACTTGCTACCTGGGAAATGGCCCATGAAGCTGTGTAGGCATCCTAAAATACTCTGATAATTTGAAAGAACAAGGCACTTACCAAGGGGAATGCCAAGAACATGAAGAAGAAGTACGAACATGCAAAGCAAAGATTTTGGATGTACACATCACACTGCCTGAAAGAGATCCCACTGTAATTCTTGCCATGCCACCCGTGGACTTGAGATTTACCATAACAAAGTAGTTGTGCAGCTTAAAGCTGGTTTTTGAAGAACAGGTATTTCTCTGCTCATACTTTTTTTTTTTCCTTCTCTCCCACAGAGATATTTTGACTGGATTTAGGAGTCTGAAATCACAAGACAAAAGAACACCATGATGTGAAGGAAGGGGTAGGGAAGGCTCCTTTAATCACTCAGGTGGTAGTGAGGGCAAATTTACCCCTGGGCCAATTTCCCATTAATCTGCAGCAGCTCCTGGTAGAAATGCCCCACTTTGCTCTTAATCCTTTTGTAGTACCAGCCCAGCTTGGTGCCACCTCTACTCTCTCTGCTGACCACTTCCCCACCCTAACAGGCACATGCTGCTGCTTTTTACATTTTGAAACAATCTCCTAGTGCTCAGGTATTGTGCAGATTACAGCCAGCAGGCTCTCCTGTTTTCCTGCCTGCTTTTATTTCCCAGCCAGTAACTGCCTGTTCTATGTATCAGGAGATTAGGAAGAAAATGTGTTATTTCCACAAAGGCTGACACAGCCTTTTTCTCCATTTATACCTACTGATTTCCCCCCCGATCCCCTGATGCATTATATGAGCTCTTTTCTCGGTTTCATTTTTTTTTTTTTTGACAGCAGTGTTTGAACTTCCTTTAGAAAATGCATGTGCTGTTTAGCATACTATGGAGTGAAGATAGGCCAGGTGTGGATTATTTTACATTGCAGAGAAATGAGTCCTCTTTTCCATGCAATTATCAAATCTGCTTCTACAGAGAGCCTTTCTCTACAGGTAGGTCACAGATTTCAGTTACCTTATACAAGTTGATAAATATTCAAAGGTCACTGCACCAGATTTCCTCTGGAAGGCAGAGTATTTAGAAACACAAGGCTAGGGTAAGGAAAACAGTCCTGTGTTAAGCTTGGCTCCTTCAACAGAAGATGAGAATTTCTCAGTAGTTAGAGCTGAATATTGAGAAAAGGAAAAGCTTTGCTTCTAGTTCCGACATTACCTGAGGAATATGAGTTATCAAAAAGGAAAAAAATACAGTTTTACCAGGAGTGAGAATGTGTTTAAAAGTGTCAGATATTTCTTTTTTGGACTTGATGAAACACAGCAAATGTTAAAACCATTTGAAATGTAAGGGATGCTATGCAGTGTTACCATGCAAACACAGTGCCTGTATCAAATTCACCTTAGATGGCATTTCTTTCATGAAGACATTGAAACTTTCACCTTAAAAACCTGTTTTACATGTTTTCCTTTCATTTTCTCCCCAATTAGCTTTTGTAGGAGAGTTAAACTGGAGGTTAATCCCTTTAAATTTAGAGTAGTCTGCATGAAGGTACTTGAGATAAATCAATTCTAACTAATGCAAGGTTTAAATTCAGGGCAGAGGAGTCAAACTGTATGAGTGCATCTCATGGATACCTGTTCAAGGCAGCCTGGCCACAATTAAGCAGAGTTTGTCCACAGCAGGCAATGTACAAGAGCATGTAGTGACAGGACAAGGGGAATGGCTTGAAACTGAGAGCAGGTTTAGATTAGATATTAGAAAAACATCTTTAGTCTGAGGTGGTAAGGGCCTGGCACAGGTTGCCCAGAGAATTTGTGGCTGCCCCATCACTGGATCAGGTTCAATGGAGCTCTGAGAATCCTAGGCTAGTGGAAGATGTCCCTGCCCATGGTAGGAGGTTGGAACCAGATGAATTTTAATGTCCCTTCCAACTCAAACCTTCTGTCATTCTGTGTAGGCTGAGAATGCAGGACACATCCAATTTGTCTGGGTGCATTAGCTGTCAAACGCCCACAAAACCTGCAATACCATGTTTGCTCAGGACAACCTCCTGATAGCACAAAGAAACCCCAAGCACTGGTTGAGGACTTGATGCAGGCACACACTTCAAATATTTTTATACCTAAATCAAAGTGCAATGCCTTTATTTCCCAGTGAACTTCTACCTGAAGCACTAACATGGCTCACGGCAGGGTGAGCTGCCTCCCTAGGCAGCTGGGCTCTGGGCTCACGTTTAACCCTTCATGTGACCTGGAGCAGCCAGGTTGCAATCTGCTGCTTTTCCTGCTGCACACAGCCCTGAAAGCCCACTGTCCTCTTGGATCCATAGGGCAAACACAGGAAATTTTTACCTCTGCTCACAACACTGCTTCCCTGCCAGTGCTGAGCAATGCAGACAGAATGATCCATGCAGGCTGTGCATGGATCCTGTGCTTCCCAAGTGTCTTCATTGCCAGGCTACAAAATCACATCAGCTTGTGCCCTAATTTTGGCCTGGTGTATCTGGCTTTTCTCTGCAGGAGTGGGCTTGCACAGCCTGGAGGAGAGAGCCAGAGCTTGGGCACAGCCTGGGCACTTGAGTGACAGACATAAGGCAAAGGACTGAATTTCCTCAGGACAGGAAGGGAGCTGAACCCAAGTGCTTTACATCCTTTAAAAGAACATTGACCACTAGGATAATTTTAGTTGGAAAGTACTACCTCCTCTTTCTCCTTCAGCATACAATAATACAGCTGTAATGATTGTAATGTAATGATTTAGTGTTGTAACAGGAAATAATAAGAACACCAACAACTGTTCATGCAAGACCTCCTAAAAAGAACCTTTGTGCTTTTAAAAACCAACAATCAAAACATGAAATGGGAGGTTAATGTGTTGCCCTTTGTGCAGCTGAGTCTGCTACTTATGGAAGGGCTTTGTGTCAGGTTTTTGAGCCAGCACAAGCATACAGGATCAGACACAGAGAAGGAGTTCTGAACTTTTCTGCAGACAGCTGAACAAATTCAAGCTGAAGTAGCAGCACAGATCTTGCACTAGCCAGTCCAAAAATAGTAAAGAAATCCCTTTTCTACATTTAGCACTGTGTGGATGGGTTTTGTGTTCATTGATGAGCTCCTAGGCCAGCTCGAGTTTTACAAGAGCTATAGCTCTTTATTTCTACAGTCAAAAGAGGGCAGGAATTTTGAATATTAGCATGATATTATCTCCCTTTTTGCTTTCATTGCATTCAGCATGGCTTGCTCTATTAAATAACACATAAATCTAAACTGTCTGTTATAGAAAGATTATTTTGAAAAGGGATTTCTTGGCAGACTATTATCCTTTTTGTACCACTTTTTCTTGCCTTGTTCTGTGTCTTTTATTCTTCTATGAGAAAGAAGGATTTTTCCTCTCCTTTTTTCTTTCTTTTTGCCCTGATCTAATTCTTGTGGCTGATATATAAGAGCACTGATACAACGTGGTTTTTCATTTTGTCAGCTTTTTTTAAGCAGATTCCATAGCATGATCTGACCAGTGACAAATGACCCAGCACTTCCACTTGGAATACTAACGCTGAATTATCTGGCTTCCTGGGGTCTGATGGAGATGCAGTGAGAATTAAAAAAAATTATTGCACAGGAGCAGTGGTGACTGATGTAGGGCCTGCACACCGAGTTTTGACCTCCACCGTTTCTACAGTAACTGTGCAATGCATTGTGCTTTCTATTCTCAGGCTTGCCTTGGAAGCCAATTAAATTAAAAGGCTATGCATTTCATTCTGTTTGTCTCCAGGATGCTCACATAGAAATGCAAACAATTCCTGTTCAGAGTTCCCTGCATCAGAGAAACTGATACTGTACCGCTAATTTGTGATAACACTACAAACCAATATGCAATCTGCCCTGATTTAAAAGATGTGCATAGGATGTACACTGAACTTACAAAACACTGATTAGGGAGATCATGAAATTAAATCTTCTGAAGGGCAGGTCTTTCAGACCCTCGAGGCAACTCTTTTTCTTGGTTTAATCAGATAGTTAATCGTTGTAACTCAGGCTTTCCAAGAGCCAGATTCATCAGTACTAGGAAGCATGGATTTGGAATATTGAACATTTACAGTCTCAGGAAGGCTTAGTGAAAAGAGAAACAGTAAAAGGTGGTTGGTAAGCACTTTGCTGCTTTAAAAAAAAGCAATGGAAGAAACAAGAGAATATTTCCTACCAAAAGTAAAGAATCATTTGAGGAATGATCCACCAATTTGAACAACAGAGAAACATAGTCCCAAATACACTGTTCTCTTAAAGACTGGTGAGTCTCTCCAGCTCAGTGAGAAATTAACATTTTTGTCAAACCACAGAAAGCAAACTGACATGAAACATTATTACACTGTGGTGTTTTTATTCTAAATTAAGTTTGTGGTATAGCTCTCTACACCACTGAGCAAGTGTAATTTCAGATCTGGAGGAATGACCTTCACAATGAAGGGAAGTGAGTGGACTTCAACACCATCCTGCAGGATACAAAATTACATCCTGCAACCTGCCATTTGTAGATCATTTTTTCAGGCTAGCAACCACAAATTGAAACGTGCCATTTGATCAATGGCAGATCAAACCTTAGGGCTTTTCTAATGGGCATGGTAGTGAAGGTTTGTTGATAGAGAAGATGTGGGCTTTTAACAGAGGCAGCAGCCTTCGCTGCACTTTATCTGGACAAGGCTGGCAGGGTGTAATAAGCTAAACGACGCTGAAATGACAAAAATGTCTCCAGGCTTATGAAAAACCTGGAACATTATATCTAGGAAAACCTGTCAGTTTAGACAAAATTGTCAAACACTTAACTACCTTTTTCAAAGAGATAAAATAATTCTGGGCCAGAATCATTCACCTGCAGTGCTAAAACCCATGGACCTTCCACCAGGGGTAAGCTTGAAGACAGTTCTCTGGGTTGAGAAAATGAACGTGCTTCCCCTGCTATGAGTAAATTAGTTTTGTTTTCTTCCTTCCCTGACTCTCAATAAAATTTCAATCAGTTACTGAAGTATTAGAAGACAGAAAAATTTACAGTGAAAACTGATAAGTAAGAATAGGCTTCTTAATATGGCTTGTAAAAAGAAGAAAATATGAAAATTTCAAGAAGATCACTTCAGCATGTCCAATCATCCTCTACTACATGGACTAGAAGGCACTCAATAAAATGAAAGGTGAATGATTTAGAGATGACCGAAGGAGAAGCTCTTTTCAGTCTGAGGATTTTATGCCACAGAGTATCAAACACATGAGGTGGTTAGCTGCCTTCCAAAAAGCTTGTAATAAACTGTAGTGTAGTGCAAACCAAAGCACCTGGAGGGGGTTGTACAGATTTGTATTCAACAGCACAGGTGGAACAGCAGAAAGCAGGACCTGCAGAATAAGGACCAGGAACTGGGCTGTCACATTTTGCTATAAATTGCCCTGCTGTAAAGTTTCTTGAACCATCTTCCAACGTGGCTGCAGTGAGCCCTGCTGAAAGAGAAGATGCTGCATTACAAAATCCATACGTTTTTGAGATATGGAGCTTCAGGTCCTTCTGTCTCCTTTGTTGTCTAATTTCCTTGCTTTGAGATAGTTTTTCTTATTGTAATTGCTCTGCAGAACATAAACCTTGAATTTGTTGCAACAGTGATGGGGCAAAATGTTTTCTACCTGCCCCAGTTTTGCAGCTTAGATGATGAGATATCCAACAGGAAAGCTGTCTTTGACAACTTATTTTTGTTTGCTTCTTTAAGTATAACAACCAGTTTCTAACAAAAACTCCATAGCTTCTCAAAGTTTTTATTTTTTTCTATGACAACTTAACAACAATTAAGGCTTTTCCTGAATGGGGTTTTATTTTAAAATATTGGACAAAATTGTCCAACATGGATTTTTCAATTCATTTTTTCTAAATGAAAAGAACTGTTTTAAAATACTGATTTTCCTTTCTTTCTTTCTTTCTTTTTTTTTTTTTAAGAAAGGTATTTTTGGTGATTAGAAAAACTTGGAGGGAGAACTTTAAGTGGGACTCATTGCTGCAATGTAATTGTGACCAAAGATTCAGCTAGTTTTGGAGGAGGACTTGATTCTGTAGAAGCAACAACACTTAATTACAATTACTAATGATAAAAAGAAGTATAATGGAAGGGAAAGAAAACTTGTTTCATGTAAGGACTTAACAATGCATTCAGGACAAGACCTGATTAGGACAGGTTACCTTGGTTTTTTTGTTTGTATGAATTGTTCTTCACAATCATTTCAGACATGCTGTCCAGTCCAGAGGTCTGAGAAGACCTGAGATCTGGAAGTTTCTTCCTGTGCAAGTAAGAGAGAAAATACACTTTTAAAGGTGGAAAGGTATCTGACCGTCCTGATGACTATGAACAGTGGCAATGTTAGCAGATACTGCACCATGCACATACTCTGTTATTCTGCTTTTGCATTGTTGTTAGGACAAAAAATTGAGTAATTTTTTGCATGAGAGTGCTGGAAAAAAATGGAAAAAAAACACCCTAAGAATACCTTTGATTTTCCATGTAAACTTGAGCATTTTTAAAATGTAGCTCTTTCCAGAAATAAAAAGCATTATCAAGTAAGAAAAAAATTTGGTGAAGAATAAATCAATGGGAGTTTTTAATGACACACTGAAACATGGCCCCTGATTTTGGGCACACAAACAACGTACAGGAGATGGTGCTTATAGGGAACACCTATTTCTCGCTAAGAGTAAATTCTGCCAGCTGTGCTGTCCAAAGCACCAACCTTGGTGACACAGAAGTGGGACATCTCTAAAAATAAGCCTTTCTTAGGGAAGATAGAAAAAAAAAATCAGAGTCACATCATCAATAAAGGATTACTAAAGAAAAACATCCCCTGAGACTTAAAACAAAAGTTTACAAGTACTCCCCCCCCCACACACACACCCTCCCTTAGTTAAAGTGATGTTATTTTTCAAGGAAAGATATTGAAGTAAAAGGAGTATCACCATAGAAGAGATAATTTTATTACTTCATTTGTCTAATTAGAGGTTTAAGCCATAAGGACCAGTCATGTTCTGGCTTGAAAGGTCAAATATGAAGCTCTTGGGTAATTAGATTCTAGAAATTAAGCCAAAAGAAGTTTCAAAATTAGAGAGTATTTTGAGCAAAATTTTAAAGTCTCTCTCAAGTAAACTGAAGTTAATTAAATAAAATTTTTCATGACTGATTAGAGTGTACATTTGACCATCAGTTTCATCTCACATTCTGCTACCCACCAGCTGGAACACTGAAGAGATTTTTTATAACTTCATTACAGCTACCTTGTGAAACAATTTAATCAAATAAAATCTTATATTGCAGATGCACAAGTACAACAATACCAGCTGCTGGCTTCTGGTCCTGTCACGCTGCTCTCTCCCTTTCCTTCTCCCCGTGGCATACACATTCCTCACTGCCTGGGGGCTCCCTTTAAAGGAGGCTTGAGGTGCAAGAACAAGCTGCTTTTTCCTGCCTAACATCCAAAATGCAGAGTTCCTGAAGGAGCAGTAGAGACACAGAGCTTCATGGACCCAGAGTGTACAGAGGGGACCTCCTGAGCAAAGTGGTTTTCTGATAAAGTAGAGAATATTTTCTTTTTGGGGTGTGAACAGGTATGTTAATACTGAGAGGACAATACCCACCTATCTAATTGCTTGAAATGATTCTTTTGATTCTCCTTCTCAAAGAATTCTGCAAGGCTCTGGCACAGGACTTCCCTCTCTAACCAAAGAGAGGAAAAAGCCTTGGCTAAATGAAGCATTTGGATTTTCAGGATAAAATGGCTTAGAGTCATCTTTGTCATTGGCTCCACAGCAAAACAATGAAAAAATACAAAGCATTGCAAACAAGGGAGGTGACAGCTCATCAACATGCAGCACTTCATGCCATGCAGCACACTTGCAAGTGCATCACATTTGAATGGTACCATTTATCTTTATAACCTTTACTTGCTAGACTGTACTTCATTTCTTTCTTTGTCTGAACTCCAACTCCTCTGTCAGAGGTGGTACAGAGAATATGCAGCAGCAATGGGAAGAAGAGCAGAGGCAGAGAGAAGTATCAATTTATATCTCACTCCTTGTGACTAATCACTGAGTCGCATCTCTTCAGAACTAAAATAGTCATCGAAAGGTTCCCTTGTGTTCGAGGCCGACTCTGTGTTCATTTGCTAATCAGCTTCAAATTAAAATCAGGATATTAGAACACAACTTTGCATAGCAAACAGCTGAGAAGGTCAGCAAATACTCACCAATGAGAAGAAAACTGAGCTTTGGAGGGGAGAATCTGACTCCCATCAGCTTCTGGCTGATCGGTCACACAGCCTGGGAAGGGACAGAGCCCTTGCAGAGGGACCACACTGACAAGATCTCTCCCTCATGTCTCAGAACAGGACCAGCCAGGCTGTGTGTCTCCTGTTTCCCTCCAAAAATAACCCTAAAATAATTACCCGCAAGGCAGAATGGATGTTGTCCAGATAAAGTCCCCTTGCCATGACTGGTGAAAAGGTTTTTTGTTTTCTTCTGTGAGTAGTCTCCCAGAGCAGCAAGGTGCTGAGTGATTCAGCTTTTCTGTACAACAGCAGGATGATGTGCTTCAGTCCTACCAGACTGGCATCAAGCTGCCTTTTCCCCCTCTAGGCACAAGGATTTCTCTTCCACAGGACTCCTCCAGCAACCCGAGCAGTGCAGCCCGTGGTGCCACGGGCAGGCAATGGCACAGATGGAATGCACTCACTCTGGGGTCTGGTTGCAGCTGCCTCTCTCACATGTGCACCCCAAACAGAGTTGGTACTGATAATTCAAACTTCCCATTTCCTCTTGCTCTTCACGTGGTCCCTTGTTTTTGGTACATCCTGGAGGCCTCTGCACAGGAAAATGCAGGTGTAGAAGTAGCTAACAAGATCCTTATTAAGGCCAGATTTCGATAGAGATGACAAGCCAAATCACTCCCAAACTTCTTCTCAGCATTCAGCTTTAGGGATCACTTGATTTACAGCCAGAAATATTACCTGCAGTGGTATTGCTGGGGAACTAGAGCCTCCAGTCATATTTAGTTTCCATTTCAGCTACTCTGCGTTGAATATTCCCCTTGAAAATTCAGAGAGCAACTACACTGTCTGTAACATGTGTTATATAAAGACAATCTGAATGAGGTATTTGGGCACTGACCTGCTTGATTTTATTTCCAGAATTTTTGTCTTCCCACCCCCACACATATATTTGTGAAGCATGAAATAAATTCACCCTTCCTGACTCAGTTCTATTCTTTTTCAATGACAGAACACTTGAAGATGGTAAGTGAACTGTGCTAGGCTGGGTCATGTTTTCAAATGAAGAAAAAAATGCCCCACAACCCTGAAGCAGATTGATATAATTTTGGTTTCATAGCTGACAATCATTTTTCATCATTGTTTCAAGCATGAAGGGTTTAGCAATGGCTGCATAAAACTTCAGTAGCACCAACCTTTGATGTTCTGTCAAGCAGCTTTGCTTTTCTCCCTGTCATAGAGATTGCAGTGACAAATTACTCCCTGGCAATCCTAGGTGAGGATTATGAAGATTATTAGAAAAGATGAGGTTTAAAGAGCTATTAAAAGTACCTTTGGGTTTCAGCAGCATGCGAGCACGCAATTGCATCCTTCACAAGAAGTCTGATTTTCTTATTTCAGTGTGCTGCTGGTTTTTCTCTCCCTCAACTGAGCACTTTGGGTTGGGCATTTTCACCTCAGATTCCAAGTAATCAAACAGTTGGGGCATCCCTCCTAAGAGAAAGCACTGAAACAAAAAAAAAAAATCACATTAGCAATCTGCTTGTGAGCTGCAAACACATGCACAGAAGCTGAGCAGAGCACATGTTTTTCTGAAAGACCAGTTGTGCTGACAGAGTGTGACTCTGCAGGATAAAGCTACATGGAAATATAGAATTAGAATATAGAGTTCTATTTTATTTTAAACTGCCTTCGCAAATGATGTACTGCCTATTTCCCTACTTAGGAATTCAGAGCAATTTTTTGCCCTGGCTTTAGTTCCTATGGACTGTCCAGAGTTTTCTTGTGGGCACCAGTTTAAGTTAAACAAGTCAAAATGCAACAGTTGTTATCACAAGCGCTGGTGCTTAAAAATCCACATCTTACCCAATAAAGTCTTTCACCTAAACAACGTGTACTCTTACTTTTTTTGGTTTTTTGACTTGCAGTTTTACTTCATCTACAGCACCTACAGGTTACTGTAGTCTGTATTTTGCTATGACACTAGATTCTGCAGACTCTTGGCACATGCATTCCCTTAACTACTATTGCAGTTTTGGGGATGCAGCTCTCAGATCTTTGCTTCATGACTGCAAGTGATTTTTATCATCCAAACGGGCTTTAGCTGTAAGATGGGGATAACAAAACTTCTCCAAATAATTTATCTGCTCAAGGTTAAACAAGAATTGGAGGTTAAAGAATATCAGCATCTTCCTCAGAGCCTTATAAATTAATACTACAGACCATTATTAAGATATTTGCATTTTAGAATGATGCTTAGGCTCTATTGCAAATGTTTTACAGGAAACTGCCCTATTTCAATAATCTCTAATGCAATGTAGGGAGAGCACAGCAGTTTAATGGAGGGATGAGAGGGAAGTAAGAGTAACTAGCAATAAGTCAAAGAAATAGGCTTAGTTGTCTGTACGAGATTTGCAGATGAGTGTTTCATAAGTATAATCATGTACAGACAGATAGGTATTGAGATCACCAAAACTGGGTAATTCATTCCAAATGCCTCAGATTTCATGGCTTAGAAGATTTCAATTGATCTCTTCAAAGATTAGACAGTGATGAAAGTTCAAATCCAACAAACTTTCCTTCACACCTTAAGAATTCAATGAGACTATATGAGCACCATTTGTATGATTAGTTTTTGGTGTGCTAGTACTCTCACTTATTTCTCAGTATTTAATTATCAAATACCTCAATGAACTCCTCAGGATACAGCTACAACTCAAAAAGTATTCACTGAAAAGAGTTGTTGAATAACATTTGACACACAAAGGAATCCATTTGTAGATAATCCTCTATCAGCAAAATTAATTGACTAAATTATATGTGGTTAATTATTCACCCATCTCCCACCACACAACTTCCCCCCGTGGCAGTGTGCGCGGCTAAAGCCACAGCATGTAAGCCTCAGCAGTGGTGGAAGGAAGCTCAGCACACTGCCCTCTGAGGCAGCTACTCTGGTTAGGGTGACACTGTCACCCATTCCATCATTCCTTTCGGTTGCTGTTTATGGTTACGCAGTTATGTAATGTTCTGTATTTGGTTATGTTCCAGAAAGTTCTTGTCTCCTCAGTTACCCATTGGTCATATTGTAATTTCTGTTCCCCTATTTAGCTGTATTCCCTCTGCCTTTCCCTATATAAACCCCACTTAAGCCCTGAGCTGGGTTCTTTGTTCCGGACCCTTCAGCTCACCTGGACCCTCATTCCTGCTCCTGCTCCCTTCCCTGGACCCTCTCCTGCTGCCCTACCCTAATAAAGAGCTGAAAATACCAGACAAAGGCCCCTCCTTGGTCTTTATTCTTGCCGACCCGCCGAAGACCACCGGGCTCCGGGCAATCCTGCTCAGCAGAGGAGCCGGCACTGTCCAGCTGGGCATGGCTGGAATCCTGCTTGGGGGAGAAGCGCTGCAGCTTGGCAGCCAGCCCCCGTACCACCAGGGAAAGCCAGTGCAGGACGCCGTGCGCCCTCGGGTCTGTTCCCAGCCCTCGGCAGAGCGCGTCCACAGCAGCGCGGCTACACCCCCCCTCCCCTTTGACAAATTCCTAAAATGATCAAAATGCTGATCACAGCCCAACAGTTTATGCCTCAACCTCTCCCTTTCAGTTTCTTCCCTCAAGTCCTTTAGTAAGCAAACCCTTCTGGTTCAGCAATTTGGCAAACCAGAGATATTTTGACTTGCAATTATATAACTGCTGCAAGGCACTCCAGTCAGCAGGAATACCATGCAGGAGATTCACAGCTGTAAAAATGCAGAAACAACCGTCTTTCCCTGCCATAGGACTTTTATTGGGTGTGCAAGCCTCAGTTCTGAATGCTTTGATTTATTGGAGGGAGAAGCAATGTGAAAACACTGTCAGGCTTCTGCAGCCACTGAGATATGAGACTCCTGTACATCACGCTCAGGAAAAGCACAGGAATCCAGAAGGCTATAAATTAGAAGATCCCAGAGGTGTGGGGTGGGAAGAGGAATCAGAAGGGTAAACTCAGCTTGTGATTAGCTTTAAATCCTGAGAAACATTAAACAAACTCTGTCTGCTTCATGAATTACACCTTGCCTTTCCCAATTGTTCCTTTATTTGTAATTCTCCAGCAGCAGTGCAGACCCACACTCCCCCTGCTCCTGGCTTGTAGCCACTTGGGCCAGCAGGATTTGCCTGATCTGTTGTGCTCTATTTCCCACATATCTTCGTTAGAAACCACCTATTAAGATCTTAGACCTGATGTTTTTTTAATTCTGCTGAGAAATCCTCACTTAGAGAAGATGCTGCTTTGGCTGACAAAGCCTTCCACCCAGCCGTGGCCCCCAGCCATGCTCTTTCCTTCCCTTCCCATAATCTCACTTTTTCAGGGATCTCTTTTAGACTACAGAAATAAACTCTCTTTTCCCACCCCATCTGCACAGTGCCTGGTTTATACTATTTATATAACAGCTCTCTAACTATTAAAGGGTAAACTACAGCTACAAAATTCATGCTAAGATTTCTAAACCTGAATTAGCCTTCCCTTGCTTGTGACAGCTTGTATTAGATCCCATGGTCCAAGGCTTTGCAGACCATTTTCAGTCCTGACCCAGACCCATAACTTACTTCACATCTGACTTCTGGAGTATAAGATTCTGTATAATATTATGTGTCCTATCCCAATCCTGTTTGCAGGTGATCCTCTTTTGCATTGACTGACCACAATTAGCCTGCAAAGGCCTGGCTTTTGCCCCTATCCTGCACACAAGCATGGGATCTATGAAATTCCCTGCACAAATATCACCATTCATACCTCTGGCTCCCCAGACAAAAGGGACCTTTCCAGCAGAGTACATTGGACTAGACCTTGCTGCAGAGTTGTCCTTTTAAGGCATTTCCTGGGTTGATGTGGGAAGGGAAGGCAGGAGAGCCTGCAATTTTGAGAGGGGCAATTGGCTGCGGCCCTTAACTAGTCATTTTGCAGCTCACCCCTTGTAAGGCAGCTCTGTTCTACGTGGTAAACAGGCTTATTTATTCTTCTCACATCTCGTTACTAATGCTTTCAATGTATCCTAAGTAGACAAGCAACCAGCTTCTGTCCTTGGATACCAGCCCAGTTCTCCTTGACTTCACCAGCACGCACAAATTATCTGAGGAAAGAATTCAGCTCAGTGTAGCATTTACACTACATGCTGGTTATTAAAACAGCCACCAGCTCCCGTTTCATAAGCAAAGATATAGATTCCAGGCCATTACATAAAATGACTTTACAGAGCCTTTACTGAGCTACAGTTACAACTTGCAGACCTCTGCTCACCCTTCAGAGGAAACAGGGACAGCCCCACTCTCCTCTCCTGCAGAGGTGCTGGTACAAACCAGGAGAAACTTTGCACATCCCACTCACTGGCTGGGCCCCAGTGGGACAGAATTCTGTGGGCAGCAGGTGAGGGAGGGGATTCTGTCCCTCTGCCCCGCTCTGGTGAGAGCCCAGCTGCAGTGCTGCATCCAGCTCTGGGGTCCCAAGCACAGGAGGGACAGGGACCTGTTGGAGTGAGGAGGAGGCCACTAAGATGATCAGAGGGATGGAGCAACTCTGTTATGAGAAAAGGCTGAGAGAGTAATTTCCAGGCCTCTCTCAGGTGTCTTGTGCCTCATTTGTTCATCTGTAAAATAGGGCTAATACTTCTCTCACACACAGGTGATAGGGAGATGAAAGATGCTCAAAGATTAAGTATAGTCCATAAAAACATGACAAGCTCGATTCAATATAAACTGGCAATAACTGTAAGTTTCAAAGGCAATTCCATTCACAGATTTTAGTGCTGTTTCGGAACGTTAATGTCTACTCTACTACTGCAGTTTGCTTTGCAAATCCACAGCTGCCAAATAGAAGTAATTAGGGGAAGCAGGGAGAAGCCAAAGTTTTTGTAAGAAGTGATCAGGAGCAAATTAATTCATGTTGGCTATAAATTTTGCATCAGTAGATTTCAGTGCCAATCCAGTTGCAGTAAACAGTTTTTATTCCCCCTCTGGCTATTGTTTTGAGCTATCTTCAGATGCATACTGACCTCCCTAAACTGCTTTATAGGCTGCTAACATTGCAGAGATTTTATTTGCAGCTGATAACCCAAGGCTGGTACCTTCAGGCTAAAAGCTGTCACGGCAGCTCATGTACCAACTCACTGGAGCTGTGCTGATGGACAGCTGAGGGTCTAATTTGCAATTAAAGAGTAAAAAATTGACTTCTGAAAAACAGTTCTGGGATGAAGGTGGAGTCTACTATGAACCTGATGGCTCTGGAGTTTCAGACAACAGCTTTAAAATTTTTTCTGTGCAGGGAAAAAGCCTCTCAGAGGTATATGCTACCTTCACCTAACCAGTCACAACTCATTGCCCACATAGTTGTGTCAACAAACAGAGCACAATATTCCAAGCTGAATTTAAAAGAAATTAATTCTAGCTAATTTACCTAATCCAGTCACAGCACAGCTCCAGAAACAATTTAATGAGCCCAGTCAAAGGAGCAGGAATGTGTAAACATCCCTGAAACAGAGGATTGTTTGAGGAAACAAAGCCACTTCTGTTGGCTCTCCCCACAACCAGCCCTCACAGAAGTCACCCTCACCTGATGCTACCAAAAAGCAAATGATGAGAACCCTTAGCCTAATAGCAGTCAATCTGAAATAAAAGAAAAGGCATAATAGAGGCCCTCCTCATGACACTCAGTGTTCAGGGCTCTGTATCCATTGTTATCAGCCAACAAAAAATTTCTTCCAGAAATTCTTTTTGCCCCTCATACTGCTGGTTGGTGGCATGCTGCAGACCTCTTCCTGCCAGAGCTTTAAACAATGCTCACAACCAACTCCAATTTGGATTTGACATTTTTCCTCAAGATTAAATGGGCTACTTGCAGAGACAGACAACTCAGTAACTTCAAAGCTCCCTGCCTTAGCTAACAAGAAACAAATTGCTTCCCCAGTGACTCATCCCGAGGGAGTAATACAGGATAAACCTGTGATATTTGCATTAATTCATCTTTAAACATAAAACAGAATAGATTCTGTTTCTTTAATAAATTTTCACATTATTTAAATGGACTTGATTTAAAAGCCAGTAACATGTTTACTTAGGGAATATTTGCATTTATATTTACCTTTTGGCTGGTGGTTCATTATATGGGAAGATCTGTTGCAACTAAAGCAGCTGAAGATTACAAAGATTTTTGGAAAGGATTTCCAACTGAGGCCCCTTTGATGGTCATTTTCAGTAATGTTACTTGTCCTACTTTAGTAGCATTTAAGGATATTGGAAATCTTCTGGTGACAGAACACACCAGCGATGAGGAGAGTGGGGCTTTGCTGTACCTGTTCTGATTGCTTCTGCCTTTGGAGCAGATTTGATCAGCAGGTATCAAAGCACCCTGCCAACGGGTGGGATTTAATCCTCCCTTTTGCAGTGGGGGAAACAGAGATATGGGGGAGTGAAGGGAATAGTATTACCTGAAGGCCAGCAGAAGAAGGGTTATTTTTTCTTGTTTGCTCACAACAAACACCGCAGATTACAAGATGCTCACTCTCTTTGTCCTCTCCAGTTTTGCTGAAGTGCATTGAGACCATTATTAAGGTATTCCTGCAATACCTGATCTTGTTTTAGGATTCATTATCCAGCTACTTATGCTTCCCTCTGCTGCCAGGGGAGCTCTGCAGCAGAGCAGGTGTAGAAAGGACCACATATCATCCCAGTGCACTGTCAGCATCTTAGTTTAACCTGACAGTAAAAGTGGACTTCAGTAAAATGCTGTCAATGGCAGGACCTGGGGCACGATTCAGTTCTGGATGGGAGAGTGGATGTATGTGCAAATCTGTGAGACGCTGTAAGCTCAGATATCCATCAAAGTGAAAAAAAAAACCTTTTTGGGGCTCAGGTCCTCTTCAGCCCAAAGAGCTCCCAGGCTCCAGGCACTCTCTGACAGCATTGTAGTCCTGAGAAAACAGAGCTGCTGTGCTGTTTTCACTGCTGACCTAACCAACAGCAGCAAGGCGTGGTGTCACACAGCGTCAGCGGTGACACCCCACTGCCTGAGCAGATGCAGCACTCCTAGCTTTTGTGTTAGCCTCTGATTAGCTGCAGAAATCACATCGACTCACAATCCACTCTTTGGGAACAGTATTTGTGGAAAGATTTTCTTAAGGCAGACATGAGGTTCTGTACTTTTTAATAGAATTCACAACTGAATATTATGAAGTGGTGGGGGAAATCGGTCACTGGGTACATACTTTTGAGTCCTTTACTGGCTTTAAGAGTCACTCTTAAGCCACTCCAATTCCTATCATGTGCAAATGTTTCCTATATTAACAGAAGAGTGATTTGTGGGTAGTAAATGGGGAACAGGACATCAATTTAACTGGGCCATTTGGGGTTAGCACAAAATGACCGAACAGCAGGAAACAGTTAAAAGCTTCCCTCCCAGCAATCAAAGCCCTGCAATTTTGAGTATTTTCCTCCAATCAAGTAGTGTATTGATGAGAAACCATTTCTGATAATGACCTTTGAAAGACCTCATTCTGGTCTTCTCGTGAAAGTCCTTTCTCTAACTATGGTGTCCTAACAGGAGCTCAGCAAACTTAGATCATCTGCACAATCACTCGAGATGCACGACAAATGGCAGAAACCAAGGGTAAGACAGGCTGATTTGTTTTCCCTTTGAAGGCTCCTATCTCAGCCTGAGTTGCTAGTATTACTTTTTCTGTATCTTCTTCTCTCCTACCTGTCTGTCCCAGCTCATCGAAATTATGGATAGACCATCTTTACTAATTCATCAGTTCTAGTGTAACTCAGTGCATGAGTTCCTTCCTGTGCTGCATATTTTTATATTTCATTCTGTAAGCCTGCTCCTAGATCAAGTTACACCCACATTTCATTTCAAGCTTTAGTTCAATTAATATCACTTTTTTGGCAATGCTGAAAAGAAACTCTCCTTTTTCTTTCCAAGGCAGACATGGAATGCTAAATGCCAGCATTCCTAGATGGGAAACGGTAGGTGTTTGCTCCCAGTCCTGCTAAGGTCAGGAGACGTATTTCATTACACATAAAATACACCTTCAACCAGTGACAACAAACCTGCCAGCACAGACTGTGCTACTGGACAATCAGAACTACACAGTAGCTTCCAGCTGATTTTCCTGACCATTCCACAGCCTGCCTTTAGAGCTCTAGTTTTCCGTTTTAAGCTTCTGCCTTTTCCCAGGGCCCCAGAGGTAGTGATACCCACAGTCACCATGACTGCTTTATTGGGGAGTTCTGCTTGTAAAATGGGGAAAAAAAATTATTGCCATGAGCTCGTAGGAACCCCAACTTCAAAATCTCTCATGTTGCACTTTGGTGATTTTTAAAGCTCTTCATACCAGCTCAGAAATGCTGTGAAATGCTGACCTGGTATGAACTCCCTCTGTCAGTTCACATTTGTCCAAAACCTTGGCCGGCATTATGCCAGATCTGGGATCATCCATCCCCCCACAGCTGGCAGAAGGGTGACACAGAAGTCGCAGTGCTCGCAGAGGCCAACCCGAGTGCCCCAGCTAAGTCACCACAAAGGCATCACGGTGAGCCCATGCCCGACTCACACCAAGCTGGTGCAAGTGTTTGATAAGGGAACGCAGCACTCTGCTACTGCCACCCTTGGAAACACAGTGGGGTGCAGGGAGCGTGTCTCGGGACTGCTGCCCTTTGCCACCTTATTTTTTATATATATATATATATGAGCCAACAAAGACCCTGTGTAGAGGCATGAGGAAGACTGCTCCATATGACAATTACAGCCTCTACTAGATAATTATTTTATTAAGCAGGGTCAGCCAACCTGCTCATGCCCAGGCACTAAGGAGGAAAAACATCTTATGTAGCCTGTATCATAAAGAAACTACCATAGGCAGCATGGAGGACAAAGGTAAAAACATGCACGGACTGTATTCTAAGGCAGCAAAACAAATCCTCCCTTTGGAGGGTCTAGGGAAGTCTTGAGCATAATCAACTTTTAAAAATTATTTAAATTGTTGTCATGACTCTATTCTTACCTTATGGCTGTTGATTTGGCTCCCATGATGCCTGAAAAACTCTCCTGAAGCCAGTTTACTGTCTATTGTCTGTGCCTGATGAAAGCTGTTATTTCTGATTACATGCTTTTCCTCTGTATTCCAGATCTCTGACCTTCATTTCTCTGCCTCAGCATATTTCTCCCTCAGCTCTAGTGGTGTCTGATGTGAGTACCACTCCTAGCATGCCCTGGTGGGAAAAACAAAAGCAAGAACATGTCACACCTTAGCCTAAGGCAATAACCTCACATCTGGAAGTGGCTTTATATTGTGCTACCCCCATGCTCTGGAAGTTCTACAGGATTTAGTATTTCTAAGCTAAATACAGTTCCATCATTCTTTTATTCATAAAAAGTCCCATTACAAAAACAAGCCAGGCATGCCAAGCTCCAGCTCTCTATGAATTTATTTTATTGCATGACAACTTCCTACAAAAAAGGTGTTAAAGAAAGCAGATGTTTCCATGCATGTTTTTAAGGTAGATGTGAGCCCTGTCTGCCAACACCTCTCCTGAGCCCACTGGGACTATTGACTCTGTAAAGGCAGAAGTATGAATTTGCCTTTGCAGAATCACAACTCTTAACACCTTACCAAAAAAGTAAATTAATGCTCATTTTCCCTTTTAAGCACAACCAGCAATTGGCTGGAGACCACTGAAATACATCTGTACCCACAAAAGAATTATCCTGCCTCTCCTGCCCTGGTAGGCCAGCATTCAGCACAACCAGGACAGCTTGCAAGCAGTGCACCAAAGCACTGGGATGTCCCACTCTCCCTCAGCCAGTCTTTCTCCACCAGGTGTTCCCAGTGCCCCCAGCCTCAGCAAATTCTCTGGGCTTTGAGCGTATGGTAGCCTCTGGCACAGAGTGGGAACCGGCAGCTCAGGAGAGGACAGCTGGAGACTCTCCCAGAGTAACAGAAAAACAAAATGGGATTCACAGTTGTAAAATATCACAATCCCATGCCATTCAGCAGCCCAGCCATAACCCTCCATCACAAAGAGTGCCCTGACACAGGACCCCAGTTCTGTGGCTCCCCTTGCTCTTCACAGCCTTGCCCCGGGAACCTCCACCGCTGCCTTCACACAGGGGCTCCCCAGGGCACTTCATGCCTCCCCTTCCTCACAGCTGCTGAACTGTCTGACACGATGCTCAGCACGTGCTTGCTGCCAGCAGAAGGCAACACAGGTGTTTTGCCCTCAGGGAAGTTGAAACCCTTCCTCTGTACACAGCCACAGCATGCACGCTCAGACTCCCCCCCATGCAAGCCCATGGTTGTTGTCAGGCTAAAACCAACCACGGCTATTCTTGAAATGCTGGTGTTCCCCGAGCAGCACTTAACATCACTGTGAAGCTTTAAAATGAGATCTAGAAAATTACACTTGCTACTATCTGTTCAAGTGTAAACCCCATTGCATCAGTGTGGAGGATCCCTGAAGGGCAACCATGTTATCTTTGTCTATAGCAAACAATTAGAAAGCTGATTTTAAAATGCTACAATTAAAGGCTTAATATAAATGCATTTCTGATGTTATCAACAAGCTCACAGACTTCAAGAAGCTCTTTCAAAATATCAGTGCCTTCAAGCAAAATAGCTGGTTTTGTTTTTTCTTCATGATGAAGGGACTATGGGCAATTTACACACACTTTCTCATCTTAATAATATTTTATCTGTGCTATGCATCTTATGTGCTATGAATTCCTTACACAGATTGTAAAAATATACATAAAGCCTCCTACAAATTTACTGTTCTGTCTATAGATTCATGGCTGAAAATAAAGCATTCTAGTAGAAAAGCTTGGGAGCAAGCATAAAAAATCTGATGAGCAGGAGTTCTGTAAAATGTAATAGAAACATTTCTACCTATATTTTAGATAATCAGATTACAGTAGAATTTTAAAATTAATTTCTCTTTCTTTGTCAGTTTTATGTTGTGTTTTGGGAATAATCACACAAAATGAACACTACAAATGAAAATCCTGGGTTTATTGAGGTCACTAGGGCAACTCCTACTGATTTCAATCGGGCCAGGGTCTCAGTTTATGAGGAAGTCTGGGGGAGAAAATAAATCCAGACTTCTAGAAATTAAGCAGCATGCCAAAAAGCCTTTTCTTAATTTTGTTTTGAACATGGTCACACTGCCATCTGAGAAAGCAGCTCCTGCCATTGCCTTCAGGAAATCAGCAGGTACTCCTGCTGCTGCCACTGGTTCCCTGCAAACTTGGTAAAACAATCTGGCTTTCAAAGCCACTGCTTTTTAGTGGCCAAATACTGCTGATGGGCTTAAGTCCCCAAGCCGACTCACCCTAGGCCAGGATCTCAGCTTCCACTGAGTGCTGGGCTTGGGAGGTTCAAAAAGACCCTCTCAGCTTCCTTAGGGCTTGTCCTGGGCTGTAGGATAACAACACTCGCTTATCAGAGGGCAGGAACTCCTAGGTCCCTACTCTTCAGAGCTGAGCATTCACAGAGCCTGTTGTACACAGGATTTCACCCTTGTGAGAGGCAGCAGCTGTGAGCTTCTGAGGAGTGCCCAACTCAGTGGGAACAGGGAGCCCCTTCTCCAATAAGCAGTATATTACCTGTAAGACAAAAAACTGAATGCATCTCTTGCAGTCTAATTCCTCCCAAGCCCAGAAACATCCCAGCACTTTTTCCTTCCACTTCAAACGCACTTCTTTTCTGGCACAAATACACATGTGATTCTGTGCCTCACCAAACATGGTGCAAGAGACTGACACTGCTCTACCTAAAACCAATTTCCAAAGCAAGTGTCCTATCACTTCTGTCAGATTTCAGGCAGAAATAGAGAATGTCCCCTTAGATGAGACAGGCCATCCTTTATTCATCTTGTTCACTTAGTTCTGGCCTGTTTACTACAGCATCTGGGGCTGCTAGCAGCGCCAATCTCCCCCACTATAACAAGCTAGGCCGCTGCTGCCAGTGTGGTCCTTCCTGCACCAAGTCACACTGATACCTACCACACATTTAAGAGCTGGTGTCATTAGTACAGTACAAGGCATAGGACAGTTCCTGCTTGAAGCCAGTTCCAAATGAGAAGTGCTGGGCACAGAAAAGAACTTGGATCAAGAATGGAGAAGTGTGGTAACGGCTATTGCAGTAAGAATTCTAGAAAAACAACTTACCAAAAGTGGTGAGCTTGATGCCTGCAAAAACGCTTCAATCAGAATTTTGGATGAACTGTGAAAGTATTGATTTTTTTCTGGGGTAAACATCTTCCAATTTCCATATCTCTCTATCAGATGGTACAGTATTTTTTATTATTAGCTAGTAATATCTGAAAGGTCTTAGAGATGGACATCATGGAAGTGAGGCTTCAGCTTCACTGACCTTAAAAGTATTTAAAATGAAGTCTCAAATCTCCTGGAAGAAAATTGTTAATACTCAGAATTCTGAATAACATTATATAATTAACTTTTCAGCAGAGAACAGCCTCTTGGCACTAACCATGTCCTTTCTGATACATCAGAGACTGAAAAGCCTGGCCTTTCCCGTGCCAACTGTCTTTTAGAATAAACAAGAGACCCTCCCCCTTCATCTCTGCATGCTTAATAATATTAATAGAACATGAAAATATTAATGCTAGTAGACAAGGTCTTTCATAAAGCACATAAATGAATTCATTCACTCTAGCTCATTAGCTTAATCGTCAACCTTTTTACAATGTAACTGATTAACATTTTCATTGTTCTTCCTTGTTTTTTCCTGTACTTTTGCTTCTTTGGGGATCAAAAGATCTCTGAATACATCAGCTCAACAAATATCCCCACACAATTGTACAACAATAGGAACTGTTAAAAGAGATAACTAACTAAGGGCTTTCACAGCTCATGCTTCAAAGATTCTGCAGGAAACAACCATTTAAGAATAATTTTTATTTTTATGTTTAATGCAATTATACACATTCATGAGTCCAACAAGATCTGCACTGTGACATTAAAGATACAGTACAATAACATTCAACATGAGGTACTTCATATATTTATATATATCTGTCCTTTATAAATAATGCTGTAAGCCTGGTAAGGTCAAACACTGCTTCAGCACAAATGGGTGCTGGGACCTGAAGTGAGCCGAGTTTATCACAACAACAAAAAAAAGCTAAAACCCAAAACAGTTCAGTGCAATAAGTATGTAGAAATTAAAATGTTTACTTTAAAAACTATTTTAGATATGCAGAAAGTATATTACATTATACTCTCTTGTCACAGATTCCTCTCACCAGGCAAATCAAAGATACAAGTAGCAAAGACAGCCAGGAACAGTTTAGACAGAATCTGCGAGGTGATCTCTATCGACATTATGTTTACATTCCAGGCTGATGTGGCTGATGCTTGCAAAATGTCAATCAATGTATTTAAGCTTGGATGCTTCTGCTAAACCAACCAAATCCACATCCAGACACCTACTGAAGTGCCCCGATGTCCCAAGGTGACTGGTACTGGTCACCTTCTTACACACCAGTTCTTGTTAGCAGCAAGCAGTGCTCAGAAGCAAGTAGCACTGTGAGCATCAAAAGGTGTTTTGGGTGCTTTTGTTTGATCACCCACACTGGAAACCTCTACATGCATCAGCTCGTAAAACCTGGAACAGACTCAGAGGAATTAAGCTAGAGGTTGCTTTCATCGTACTTTGTCAAAAACACTTCATAAAAGAATCAAAAAAGAACAATAATTAAATAACAGCTCGTTTTCTACATATTACAGCTATTTCTGATCTCTGAACTTCTCTTCCAGCCAGGGAACATAGAAGATACCTCACCTCTGTTTGCAGGTAAGTAAAAATGAAAAAATAAATTAAAAGTGAGAACCCAAATCTAGCTATACCAATGCAGTACTCTCCAACTTGCCCCACCAGCTGAGGCACCTGGTTTTTTTTTCAAACAACTCAGAATGCAGCTTGCTACTGCAAGCGACTTGTCAATCTGATCATCACTTGGAGTAATTACATCTGCATCAGCTGCTTGCTGTAAGAAAACTTAATCAGCTGATTAGCATCTTTCTCTGCTTTGAAATGTATCTAAATAAATGGAACTGCTGCTCAGATGTTGTCTAAAAGTAGATGACCATTAACTCATCACAATCTTAGATTTCTTTTTGTGATCTCTTCAGCAACTCTTCCGCCACTCCATACATTTATACTCTTACCTATTTTCAGCTGCAGATCTAAATATAAATAACTGGAGGTTTTTTTAAATCTCTCTCTGGGAGTTTTCCATGGAGCATTCTGTTTAGATTTCACCAACAGTCTGGATTATGTACATCTGTTACAAAAAACAAAACATTTTTCTATGTATTTTGAGGGTATTTACATCTCAGAAAGAGTGCTGCTTACACACACATGTATGTATGCATATAAAACATTAAATGCTAAGATGGATGAAAGGCATAAATCCTGAGGGGTAGTTTTTTTACCTGGCTCTCCTTTTACTACCTGGCTTTGGCCATAAAGTATTTGATGACTACACTCCAGTTTTTCTTACTTCAGACAGTATTTTGAACACTGCAAAGATCCATTGGCACTTTACAATGGCCGGGGGCCAGGATTCCAATCATCAAGCAACACTTAGACTAACAGCATTGAACTGGTAAGAAATCATATGATAAAAACATTTTTATTACAGAACTGAGAAGTGAATTTAGGGTTATGCTACATTAATGTGTTGATATGCTTTAACACTAATCTTCAGCCTGTCTAAAGAATCATTTGATCCTCTCACTCTGTTAAAATATACACAAAAACCAGAACCCACTTCAGAGGCAAAGTAAGAATGAGATGCTTTACAATGGGCAGTGTAGCCTCTGAGGAACAATTGTCCTAATGCAGTGGTGAAGGATTTAATCATGTTTAAATAGTACCTGTAGTTCTCATTTATACTGGTTTCCTTCCCTGACACAAGGAGTATCCCTCACACTTTTCCAAAAATGGTACAGACGTATAACAGGAAGTTTAGGGGGGAAAAAAAATTAGGTAAGGAAAAGGTTCTGTACCACATAATCCTCTAATTGATGTGAAGCTATAAGCAGTTGGAGAGCTCTGACATTAACACGTGAGGGAATACTTCCTCCGCCTCACTAGTATCTGATGATATACACTAAGTGCAATATCACCACAGTTGGGAATCTTCTGTCTAAATTTCAACTGGTAATAAAAAGAAAAAAATCTCATATTACAGAAAATAGTCCAAGTCAAGATAGATAAAATCTGCCTCTACCATATATAGGAAGAAGAAAAAATACCCACCCAAAACAGACAAAGAAATTATCCTGCAGCAGATGATTGATATTAATTCCTATTTATTTAGTTAGGGTTCAAAGAAAAGCCATTTAAAGAGCAGATCAACTCCAATGTAGCAAAAGCTGGGTCATGGTAATAGTTTCAAGAGCTGCATATACAATTTGAACATGTGCAAGTACTTCCTTGCCTTTGAGGTGGGATTCCTAGAAAATGAACTCCAAGGGTGACTTGCCAAGCCCTTCCTCACTGTGAACATACCCATGTACTGGGGATATGGTCAGCATGCCATGGAGCTTCCTGGAAGATGCTTCCTTCTCTCTATCTTCCCCTGGAAACATCCCAAACAGTTGTGGCTGCAGGAGAACCTCACAGGATGAATGTTTAAACTTGCACTTCTTCTGCCTATAACTGAAGGAATTCTTTCAGCTCCCATGGTCAAAAGTAGCTCGGTTTACTGAAATCTCTAAAGTCTGCAGAGCAGACAGCAGAGAGAGCTATAAAACAGGGCTCTTCATTTTCTATCCCTACTTCCCCAATACATGCAGAAGGCAGGAAATGGAGAGAGAGAAAATGGATCAATGAAGACAGTGTTTAGAGATACATGAGGGGGATGTCCTCTGGTGATTCACAGTTGCATCAAAAAAAGGGTCAGCATCACCAGCAAACAGGCAACCCTCTTAAAAAGCCTTTAAAACACACTTGTTTCTAAGAGCTTCCAGTTTAAATATTACACTTAATCACCCACAATGCTACAAGTACAGCAAGTCAGGAGCTTGCCCACAGCGTTTAGTTACATATTCCCTGTACTGATCACGTATCTGCAGATAAAAAGCTAGGTGTCAGTAGGCCTGAACCAGACATGTTCTTAATAACAAAATGCTTTGTATCCACACACTCTCATTCAAGCATAAAATATGAGTTCGGGAATTTGCCCTCCCTGTACCCCTGTGCCGTTTGTACTGTCCGAGGAGCACTGAAACTGAACTGTCACCTTCCCACACTGAACTTCTGTCATTCCTTCTTGTCCAAAATAGCTGAGTTCATTACCATCCAGAATCACACTTGCCGTGTAAAAGGTGTCAGGCTCAATCTGCACTGGATATTCAAACCACACAGGAAAAGTGTTACTAGAACCATCCGAGAAGTATTTACTCAAGTTCTGGCCTAGGATAACTCCTTGTCGCTTGAGTTCAATCTTGGCACTGTACTCTGCTGATCCACAGCTGGAGCCGTAGAGCCCAAAGCCAGCAATAAACACTCTCTTATCGACAGCAAACTGGATGCTGTCGCAGCGGCCCCGGTAGCGCCACTGGTTGCTGCGGTAAGCGCAGGACTGGAAGCGGTGGCAGCGCTGAGGGACCAGGCCTTTCCGGGGCTTGCTGACAAACTGCAGCTCCGGCTTTTTGGCAGCCGTGTACCACAGGAAGATGTCATTGGTTTCGTTGAGAGTCAGGATCCCAGACTGAGCAGCGCCATTGGCGAAGTCGTCGAGGGCCATGGTGGGGATGCGGATCAGGTAGAGGGCCTTCCCCAGCACCTTGCGCTTGTTCTCTATGGTGGCCGTCAGCTCTTGTCGCTGGCACTCCACTTCAGCCCAGTTCAGAGCTGCCTCAAAAACAACGATTTCTTTGGCATTCAGAGTCTCCCTTCGGAGAATGCTTTCAAGTGTCTGAAAATCAATGTCACAGAACCCCTCAGACTTCAGAGCGAGCTCAGCTTGGGCATCAATCACTTCCCAACAGCGCTGGGTCAGGTCAGGTTCCTCGAATAAGCAGCTCTGGGAGAGCAGCACGCAGGCATTCTTTGCGCTCAGGCTTGTCTCAAGGAAGTTGACGCAGGCGCGGGCGAGGTGAGGGACAATGTACTTCTTGGCAGCATAAAGAGTGGCCAGGACAGTGTCTGCAGCCAAATCGATCTCATCACAATAAATGTACCTGAAATAAAGCACACGGGTGTAATGCTGCTTCTTAATGCAAACCCAGGGTTTGTCAACAACAAACTTATAAAAAATTATAAACCAAGAATATTGAAATGGTTCCACATTAAAACTAAGCAGTGCTTTTAGGGAATATTGATTAAGTCCAGAATGAAAGTACAAAACAAATTCAGTATTCATGTTAAGACCCTGGAAAAGAACAGGTTTAAACCTAAGGTGAATCCAGCTTCCTATTTAGGGTGCACACTATGACACCACTGTTTAAACACTGCGGCCCCTCCAGCCCTGTGTTCCTCCCACCAGGCTGTGGCTGATGGGAGGCTGTGGGCCCCAGGCAGGAGCTCCTGCAGGGCAGCCTCACTTAGCTAGCACAAGAGTCTGGAACATGTGTTACCAAGAGTGCTCGGACTGGATGTCCTGTGACGGTGAACCGTGATTTCCTGAGGTCTATATACAGACACAGGAATGGTAACAAGTTTGTAGGAAATAACTAGATAATCTAAGAAGAGAAATGCTGTAAGTGTATCATGCTATCCATTTCTGTAACTACTGGGTTGGGGTTTTTTAGGGGGATGGTTTTTTTGTTTGGCTTTTTTTAAAGGGTGATGAAGCATATAGGAAATGGAAAATTTTCAGGAAAATTGTAATGCTTGCAACATCCTAACTCAACTAGCACAGCATTTTCACTCAGTATCACTGCATAAGCTTTACTTCTATGCTACTGTGGTGGAAGAGATGAAGGTGAAATTCTATTTATGTGACTAAACTGCTGGGATTCGTTGCTCAGAGAAACGATGCATTGTACAGTTTGTTCTTTTCAATATCTCATGCTTCAGGGCCCCATTTGCAGCTGGTGAATGCAATGTGCTAAAACCATGCCAAATGCAATTTCACTCTTCACAGGGATAAGCAAGTCTTGATGGTTATGGCTGATAAAAGTGTCTTCCTCCAGAAAAGCTAAAGTTGTATGCAACCCTGTACTAATTAAAATTTTCTAGTTAGCAGGTTTCCCTACACAATGAGTTTTTTGCAGAACAGATGTGCCTATAAAGAGGAATTAGTACCTACACTGATCTGATTGTACTTGTAAATAACTATTAGTATTTTTGCAGCTGTAAGATAGTATTCTCCATGCCACACTTCAAAAACATGCACAGAGGAGATACTGCTCCAGCAGTATAAAATCTAAGAGGTTACAGAGAAAAAGAATACTTAGACAGAGCCAAACCTTTTTTTTAGTCTTTACTACTTGGTTTCAGCTGATTTGCAAAACCAAAGAACACATGTCTATACAATGGTTACAGGCTTAGCTTCTTTACTGTCCAAAAAAATTCCATGTTTCAATTAATTCGTTTTTATGATTCTCCTCATTGCTCTTCAACTCTTTCCTCCCTTCCATTACTTCTCTTTGCCTGCTAGTACAGCAGAGAATGATGACATCTGTTTTAAATCAAAATAGTACAAAAGTTGCTATTTCAATATCCACAAAAATAAAAAACTAGTATCACTGATTTACAGCAGACACAGCACAGATCAGCTGTCAGCAATACTCGACACTTCTCACTCTGCCAACACACCTTGACTCTGGTCTGCAATTACTGATATTCCAGTTTCACTCTGTTCTCAGACAGAGGATTCTGCCAGACCACATGGTTTGATGGTTTAGTAACACATTCATCCTGGGATGAGATGAGATCACGGTTCTAACTTGAACAATCAAGATTGAGATAAGGTATAATACATTAAAGCACCAATTCAGTGTGGAAGCTGGACTATGAGTTTAACCCTGTTTTTAAAACTGGAGAGAACAGTCAAAGCAGTTTTACTGGGAGAATAATTAATAGCTACCAGTTGAGGTATTAGTGCCTATGTTACACCTGGCAATACCTTGTTTGTTGTCAGGATGCCCAGTGTGTAATAAAACACAGAAAATATTTACGCTCTAAGAATTCATCGTCCCGGGGAAAAAAAAAAAACATCAAAACCAAAAAAAACCCACAAAAACTAACTCAATGGATTTTCTGACAAAGTTTATGATGCGAGAAGAAGTGTATGAAGGAGAGGACTGTTTTGGCATAGCTAAAAAGTCTTTTCCTTCTGTACCAACAGTATCATGAGCCTTCTGCCATCCAGTGCTCACAGCAGTTGCAAGCAGCACTTACAGGGATGATTTTCTAGAGGGAGACAAGTGAAGGGGATGGTGGCTCCCCCCAGGCTCCACATGCAGTGGATCCTGTGAGGCGGGAATGCTGCACTGCTGAGCACCATCCCTGTGTCTTCCCATTACCATCCCGACTGCGCCATCCCAGTGTCTACAGACACTGGAGCACTCTGCAGGTCCAGGCACCCTGCATCAGGTTAAGACAGCAGGGGCAACATTACCTCAACATCCATACAGACCACAAACTTTCCCTGGTCTTTTGGATTTTTTAAATAAAAGCTGAGAAGGTGAAGAATCCCATGGTTCTGGTCATGCTCTCATAGACAGTTTCCTAAATTGACATGGGCTAAATAATATGCCAAGACCTAGATGTCAGTATTGATACTCTTTTCTAGGCTTGCTTTCTGAACACATTTCTTAATGATAAATTCAGAAAGCATTCCATTTTTATAAGGCAAATCATGTTTAACCACAGTGAAATAGATTTGCTGTTCAAAAAGAAAGCAGAGGCTGGAAGAATCCAAGTATCTTGTATTTGTGATTTGTAAAATTTAGCATGAAAGTAAAGCATAAGTCTGAGCTCCACCACAAAACCAAAAAGGCCCAAAGCAAAGATCCATAACACACATCCCTACGTAATGCCATATCTTAACTTTATATTCCAAGTCTATAGAACATCTGTGGAGCTCTTCCTGGCAGTTACTGATATTTGCATAGAACACTTCTGATGTTGATGAGAACCTATAAAAACTCTACATGCAATTCTGAATGTTCATCTATGGTGCCACTGAAATATAAAAAAAAAACCAAAACACTGTTCTGTTAATCACAAGCTAGTCAAAACAATCTATGAAATACAATAAATTGCTAGCTAGTGATTATATTATTACATGCAAGAAAACCTGCAGCATATTAAAAGGCTCACTCTCAGATACTGATGTATTTTCTATGCAAGAAAGCAACGGCATTTATTTAAGCTGAAGGAAAAAAACTTCAAAGCCATAGCATTTCTGTGATAAGGCATTTCTCTTTGACAATCAGAGTTCATAGATACGTTCAAGGACAATCCAGCAGGGAAGCTACTTCATTATGCCCATTTAGGAAAAGATATCATTTCTTATACAGTTTGCAAAAAGAAAAACAATGATCATGTAAAACTGACTAATTTTCCTTGTTGGATAAAAAACCCTATTAATGTAAACAGCCTTTTTATCACCTTCTAAATGCAATAGTATGATACATGGGGACAAATTTCTTTTTCAGGGGCTATAGTTCATAACTTAGGGTTGTTTGCCTTAGACAAATCCTGCACACAGCAGGTTTATAAAAGAGCTGGAACAATATGAATATACAAACCCAGCCAATTACTGGGTTTGGGGGGTTTTTGTGCGACTGTTTTTAACTTTTCACTATGCCTGCAAAGTAGAATGGTTGGTTTGGTTTTTATTGTTACAGCTGACAAATCTTTTTAGTAACTCCATTCCTTTGTGTAACGTGTAGTGACAAATCAGATCGATAGGCATTACAGTACACAATGTGCCCAAAGATCCCCTGTCAAAGTCATTATTTACCACTGCCTACATTAGTCTAATATGTGTGTGTCTGGAAGCAGAGGGGCAGAGCAAAATTAGGTGAAAGTTTAAAACAAAAAGAGAGGAATAATTAAAGTGACTGCTTTCTTTTCTGTTTATATGCAAGTCTAATACTTCAGCTATGACATTAGCAGTGTATGTATACATCAGACAGGAAAACATATCCAGCAGATGAATGATGCTTACTTCAGCATTGCAAGAAAAGCAGCAGGCTCAACATCTGGTATACGGATTTCATCTTTGTCCTCAGCAAGCTCTCCGTAAAACATCGCATGGAATACAGAGCTCCCAACAGCCAGGACATACTGTTGAGAAAGGGAAATCTTATTTCATGCTTTGAACTGAAAAGACTGCCAACAAAAACAATGTGGGAGAGCCACTCTGAGAACACTGGGCTTCACTGACAGGCTCTATAGACACACTTCAGTAAGAAATGAAGTCCAAGTTAAGAACAAATTACACGTTCTCCTTGCGTTTTACTCTCCTGGGCATAGATGCATTAGCTACTGGAAAACACTCATCTCCATCACAGAAGTTAACTATTTCTAGAAAATCTCAAGAGCAGTATTAACCAACAGCACAAAGCACTGTTCCAAACTTTACTGCCTTAGCACAACAAATGCACTGTTTAATCAAAAACACAAAGAAAAGCACGGGGCAGATTATCCCACTGCACGTAGCCTTTCAAGATACAGAACATGGCAGTCCCAGAAGAGCCGAGCCTCCCACGCCATGTCCCAGCGTAACCGTGGGAGCTCTCCCGGCTCTCCCCGCCCGAGCAGATCACGCAGCTGTTGCTTACTTTGTGTCCTGGCAGCCGCTGGGTCCCACCTGGTGGCCCGACCACAAAATGAACATCTGCCATCAAGTCATTGTTGAACATCACTGCATTTCTACAAACAGAGGTAGCGTGTTAATTTGTGGCGCCCTGTAACTCTCTGCTTGCCCCAGACACAAGAAATTGAATTTCTTAACAAGTTCAAGCTGCTTGCTAGCAAAGAGAAGCAGGTCGTGCTTTGCTTCAAGCTACTTTGCACATCATCACAAAAATATACCAGAGAAAATACTAAAGGGGTAAAAGTGTGTGGGGTGTGTGTGTGCAATAAAACAAAGCCCCAAGCTTCTGAGAACTTTCCATAAAGTGGAAATCAAAGTCCAGAGCATGTATCACTGAAAATCCCCACTGAGATCTAAAAGCAAATCTTTATGGGTATGCTACAGCTTTCAATAACATTTTTATTTACTCAGATAACTGCACTGTCTGGGAAAGAGATATTAAAATATTTTCCACTACCAAAATGCTTATTTCACACACAGAGAGGGAGAAGAAAACTCAAACAAATACAATAGAACTGGGTTTTCTTCAGCAAATAAATGCATTCTGGACATTTTGCTACTTTTCACATCTCCATTCAAACAGTAAAAAAACTGCCTTGAACTTACCTCTCTCTGATGGTTGGATAAAGTCCTTGCCAATTAGGTGCTGGAATAGTGTTGTTGTTGTTGAGATTTTGCTGATGGTACTGCTGGACAGCAGTTGTATTAGTGTTAGCTGGTTTCTTTCGGGGAAAAATATCAGCAGCCATCTTCTTCTTCTTTTTGGTTTTCAAGGTAATGATTTCATAGCAAACTGGAGGCAATTTGCTGCTGCTACTGCTGCTGCTATTTCCTTTCTTGGAGCTCTTCTTAGACCTGTTCTTGACCGTCTCTGGAAGCATCAAGAAGAAGGTGAGACATTTCATGTTCTTTCCTTTCTCATCTACCATGAGTATACTTGTCTGTAAAGCCCGACAGTCTAACTAGCTAGGAACATTTAGAAATGCACGTGTAAGCTGTTACACCGAAAGCAGCACAGTTGAGAGTTTGCTTCTTTTCTAGCAAGACAAGGTGACCTTTCCAGCGCACCGAGTGAGAAACTGACTTTAAGTTTGATCCAGTACTTGAATCGTTAAATACATCCCCATCATTCCCGCCAGCTTGCTTTCTTTCCAGATTTGCCGCTCAGGAACTGCCCGGCAGCGCTACAGCCCGGGCAGAGGGAGGCTCCGCGGAGGGGCAGGGGAGCGCACGGCGGCAGTGCCAGGCTGCCCGGCCAGCCCAAGTTGTGCGCGGCAGGGCTGGGAGCGGAGCGGGAGCCGCAGCCGTGCGGCCGGAGCCAGCAGCGCCGAGCCAATGGCTGCAGCCACCGGCAGCGATTGGGCCCGCGCACAGTGACACCTATTGTAGCCACCGCCTGGCTCCCGCACCGCCAGCTCAGTCACAAATGGCACACGCGGCTGCGCAAGCGCTCGGCCGGCCAGAAGCGTGCGCGTCTGGGGGTGTGCGTGTGGGTGCGCTCTCCTCGGTGCCGCTGCAGTTTGCACGGGGGAAGCAATAAAAAGTTGCAATCAGGTAGAAAGATCTATTTGAGTCTATTGCTGAGAGACATATTTCCACGGGCGTTCGATAATAGCACAGCTTCCTTTGCCTCTAGCATTCCCACAGATCCCTGCTGTAAGAGTTGTTCAGCAGAAGCGCGCTGCAGATATCAGAACCAAATTAACGCAGTCAAGCAGCAGCAGAGACAGCGATGCAGTCACACAATCCCTTTCAGCGCAGCTTCTATTCCAGTGTAACATGAACAGAGATGAGGTCACAGCTTCAGCTTTAACTCCTTGTGTTTCCAGATAACACAACAGCCTTTGACAGGGGTCCCAAATCACTAAGCAGTGCTAATTAAGACAGCTTACACCAGACATGGCTGCACCACATCAGAAGAAAACTTCTAGATGTGCAACCAGATTAAAGCAAACCAGAGTGAATATATTTAATCAATATTTCAAAGCATTAAATGAAAAAGTCTGAATGATTTAGAGAGTCTCAGGCACAAATCACTCCTTGAGATGCAAACACACTTCAATTTTATTCACAAATACTTTCTGAAATAAACAGGATATAAGCTTTGCCAATCAAATCATTTTAAATAGGGAAGAAGACCAATTTTCAGTCATTAGTTTACTTGGAATTTTAATTTAGATCAGATTTCCTTAATAGCGGGTCAAGTGTATAAAAAGCACCAAGTAAGCACATCCACTTAAAACCAAAAGCAAGGAAATAAAGAATACTAGGTAGGAGGTGTCAACATATCACAACTTAAAATATTGGAATGGGGGAGATAATTATGAAATCATATTTTAATTACTTTCAATTTTTAAAGAAAAAAATCCTCTGCTTTCAAAGTCAATTTAGCCACATTTTGCCTTAATTAGTTTTGGGGGACATGAGTACAGCAGGGAAATTAAAGTGATAAAAGGTTGGTGGAGAAATTTTGTTGAAATCCCTGACAGAAATCTGCCACTGAAATATTACCCAGGTTATTTATTCACTCTCCGTCACAACTGCTTGCATCACAGCTGTGGCTTTGTAACACACACTCAGAATATCTTTAACCTGAAAGTGCACAGGTATTTCAAAGATTATCAGGTCTCCTTGGGAGATGCTCCATATGAAGCACTAACTGAACACCCCAGCCATCTGGAGGCTTTGCTGCAGTGGTTGGAGATGATACCCTTCCCAGACACACACCTGTCCTCTCTGTCTGAAGTCACTGCTCAAGGAAGGGGGAACAGAAGGAGACATGTCCATGCCTCAGCTGCTACATTTCACATCCCACATCTTAGTGCAAAATCTCCTTGACTGCTACTGTAAAGGAAGATGGTGGGTTATGCCTGGTGTAGCTGAAAGGCAGAGATACGATCCTAAATACATTGAGGGGAGGTTATGTAACTTCCAAAGAAATTATTTCTAGCAAGCTTTTCTTTCTCCTTCCTGCTTTTTCCTTCTTTTTTACCTGCAACAGATTGATTTGAAAGGGAAACTAGCAACTTAAACCCTATTGAACTGTAGAGAGGGAAAAGAAGGGGTAAAGGAGAAGAAACTTATCCCACAGATGGGATCTTATAAATGGTCACAGCTGAGTTTGTAACGGGAACACAGCAGGTATTCCCAGAACAGAATTTGAATTTGTTGAGTTTGCATAAGTTCTTTTTCCTCTCCTTATGTAAATTTCCAGTCCTTCTAGTTACAAAAATAACCCTTTTGCCACTGCACAGGACAAATATTTCAAAAGAAAGAAGTCTTAAAAAAACCCCTTAAAGATACAGAAGAACAGACTCTTCAGAAAATCTGGTTCTCAGCACTGCAGTTGGCAGAAGGCAAAAGATAGCAGGGGTTGGGAGATGTGACTGTCATTCCACAAATTTTATAGATTCCCAAAGAGTATAAAAATCAAGGTGTCTGCACATTTCCTCAAACCAATGACCAGTACAAATCCAATGATTGTACACACACACCCCCACCAGATTAGGTCACTGGGAGGCTACAGAATAAAAAGAGAATGAGGAACAGACTGACCAGTTAACTCCATCTGGGAAAGATAGATCATAAACATGAATCCACAGGAGTCCACCAACCTCTGAGTTCTGTAATGCACCACACACATACAGCATGTTGTGCTTTCTGAGAAAGGAAGGGAGGGAGAAGTTGCTGCTGAAGCATATGCTGCCTGTACCCAGAAGTCAGACAGACAAGAAGTATCTGCATAACAGGATGAAAATCTACCCCAGTCAATAAAAAGCCAAACTGCCGTCTTTGCCTGCTCTTAAGCCACCCACCAAAACCTGGTCTGCTTTAACTGGAAAATAGCACTGATTCCACAACAGAATCTAAAAGTTCTTATGAAAAGCTACAAACTTCTTACAGGCTTCATACCACCTTCCACTGCACTTCATCACCTCAGAAACTAAGCCTCATAAACCAATCATGAGATGGATGTGAAATGCGAAAAAGAAACCCTAGAGTTAGTCCTACACTCACTATTCTTTCTGTTTTGGCAGCAACTTCCATTCATTTTTCTACAACACAGTATTCTTCTTTTATTATACACATACTGTTAATGAATTTAGAAATCAGTGCACTGGCAGTCAGTAAAAACAACCTATGAACTGCTGCCTGTTGAAAGACCAGTCACAATTCCCAGTTTAGATCAGTCTGTCTCCAGCAAGAGGATCAAGGAAATTGACCTTCTCTGACCCAAAGATCTATCCATTTCTGAAAGCTTATTACAATGTGCTCCTAATCTTCTTCAGCAAGTCTCATTTTTCTTCATTAATTATGTATTAACAGAACTAAACTTGATATATACAACCAAGAAAAAGGGAAATACAGTTCTTCAAAGGCACGTTGATTTTTATTACATCAGCAAAGTAGTCAAACCAGAAATATTTTAAGTTAAAGGATGTAGGAAATTCTGTGCTTAAATCTTAACAGTGGCCTAATGGGTATTCAAAATGCCAGAAGAGAAGAATTAAGCAAAGGACTATATTCCCAGTCTGAGATACTACACATCAAGTTACACAGAAAGTTACATGCCCCTTTCAAATTATTAGGAGCAGATTACAAGCCCTTGGAAATCAGCTTCCAACTAAACAGTGTGAACAACTGAAGCAGCAGCTTTGCTGTTCAGATCCCAGTGTGTGCAACACACCTGCAAACCCAGTTTAATTTATCCCTTAAGAACATAATATATCTTGATACCATTGTGAGGGCTGGCACAGGAGTAATAGCAAAGCCCAGCTCCTGGTACAACTTTTAATAGTATGTTACTACTATAATTATGCCTTTCCAAAGGTAACTTCCAATAGAGAAATCAATTTAATTTCCAGGGCTGATGGGAGGATTCTTCCTCATATTTCATCAGTTTCTCCTACTGTAATAGCAAGGATACCAAAGTGTTACTATCTTTTTTCTCCTTCTTCTAATAAGTTGAGTTTTTCTACATCTTTCATTTACAGGCCTGTTCTTCATGTAGTAATGTGAACTAGACAATTCTATAAAAAGCAAGCTTTCATCAAAATTCCCAATTGTTTGTTACAATCATATCATGAATAAAGGAAAAAAATTCTTAGCAAGCAATGAGGAAATGCATACACTTCTTTTTTTGTAAAGTCGCCAAGTGTCTTCTTTGGCAGTTATTATGCCTATGCATTATTAACATTGTTTAAATTCTGAATTTCCCCTTACAAGGAAACAAATTTCAGATGACACATCTTGATTAACCAAAGTAAATACACAAAGTTACTGTTTAACAAATCTACCTGTCTGCCCACTTCCAGTCTTCACTGAATTTAAGTTAACTTTAAGCACTCATTTAAAAATTTAATATAGATGTTCAAAAACCAAATAGGCAAACAGAAACTCTCATTAAACCCAACCCACGCAGCTGCGGCGCCTCGTTCTGTTTACCTATCTATGAATTATTTGTCACTTGGAAGAATCCTTCCCCATCACCATTCCTACTCTTCTGTCTGTAAAAACAAATTTGGAAAGGGGACCAATAGCTCTACCCTTCACTTCCTCAAGTAAAAATATGCATTAAAGTCAACAAAATCTTCCAATCTCCTCTCTCCCAAGTTTCTGAATGGCAGCACTGGAAGTAACCAAGATTGCATATTCTTCTCTCTGTTGCATGGAAAACCTGGCAATGAAGTCTTAATCAGTAAGGTCTTCTATGGAAAAAAAACCAAATAAAGAGACAACTAAAAGCAAGAAGAAAGATGGGCAAAATTGTAAAGAGTCTCAAAGAAGCCAGAATAGATGCTAAAAAAATAGCATTTACTTCCCAGAATAGTCAAGAGCTGTGAAAGAGTGGATCAGAGTAGAATTGCATCTTGAACCAAGACTAGAAGCTTTAAAACAAAGTCCAAAATAGCTAAATTGTATTTTCCTATAGTACTCATTATACACTAGCAACATACTTGTCACCAAATGTCCTTAATTGCTTAGTGTTTATGAGGCTTTAAACACTTTGCATAATATTATTCACTAAGACAGCCTTTACACTTTTTTCTAAATGCCCTTAATGTTTTAAAGAAAACAAAAGTAGAAAGACCTGAGCAGCCCAATCAAAAGGTAAACACAACCTTATGTAAAATAGAAACCTAGAGAATGACTATTCACAACTATTTTCCACTCTTGTATTTGCTAGCAGACAGGCTACAAGTTTTTAGCCACTCTACCAAAGCAACCTTAATCTTTTTAATGTCTTTTTTGAAACTGCAAAGCCATTTTCTTGTTTTGTTAAGCAATATCCATTTTGACACAAACCAATCAAAACAAAACATATTTAAGAATAACATTTAGCCCTATGTTTACTTGCAAATAAACATGCATTTTGCTAGTATGGATTTCAAGTCACTTTCCATGAACTTGTTCCTACCTCAAGTGCAACATCTCCCACTTTCACTTTTTACTGTTACTTTTCTTGCTTAGCTGCTTACAGCCTGCAATTTACCTCAGTGAGAGGTTGAATAACTTCATATTTATGCCCTAAACACAAAAGACTATGCTGGGCTTTTTTCTTTTACAGTTAAAGGTTTTGTTCCCTGATGGACCAAAATAAATACAGCTAATGTATCAGAGTGAGAAAAAAAACTGTTTTAAATTTTCTCGTATTTTCATTCTGATTTCAAGACCATGGCTGCTGCATGAATGACAGTCCAATATAAACCACAACTGTGACAAGAAAGGTCTAGGTTTAAACAACCTGCAGTGAGCAATAGACTTGATCCTGTTACACTGAATTACCCCACAGACATTCTCTTCTGGGCCTATGAAAAGAAATAATGTCAAATGCTTCATTACAACACAAAATAAATGATTTTACAAGCCTGCTAAGACACAGTCCCCAATATCACAGTCTGGGAGCTGCAGGTAGAAAATATCCCAGAGCAGAATTTGCAATGCATTCTATGAGCATTCATTGGTTTCTTGATAGTTCAAAGTAAAAGCAAGAATTAGGAACACTGTGATGAGAAAACCTGCAACCACAAAATGAGAATTCAGTTCAAGGTTACAGGAGATTAACTGCTTTTCTACTAATTTAAAAGAGACAAATTATGTATTTGTTCCCCATCACTGCTATTCAAGCTTGTCCATTTCATTTCATATAGAGCTTTGCTCTTGACAGTCTGTGAGGTCAAAAAATAAGTTCTTTCTCAGTGGCTGCCATTTATTTATTTATTTATAAACATGATATTGCAAACCTGAAAGCACTCAACCCTTTTTCTAAGGCAAAGGTCAACTTTAATTCTACTCTGCCTCTTACCAAAACTGACTTACAAAGGAAAGATCAGATAGCTCAGGAAATTGGTAATGAGATACAGTGGTTTTCGTCTCCAGGTCACTAATTCTAAATTGACCAAGGTCAACAGTAATCAAAAGTCATTAGCATTTAATGATCCTTCAGTGCCCTGTGAGAAAGAACCTAGTGATCTTAGTGCACTTCAGAAAAACCACCACTACAATCAGCACTCACATGCTGCCTGCTTCAAGGGAGAGGTCAGATCGGATGACTACAGACAGAAGTTCCAATCCTGCAGACAGATCTTGCCTATGTAGACAAACCTTTACACTAATTTTTACTTGGATCAGGAACCATTATTTTCAAACTGAATAGTTAAATTAATACAGGCTCTATAAATGGCAGGCCAAAATCTGACTGATCCTGCTCCTTTACACCAGCAGTTCCCCAATGCCTTTGTCCCTCTGCACACAGTAAGTCTCCAAAATGCAAACAGACCCTTTCTCAGAGAAAAAGGTTCTCACCTGTGAGAGCCAATGGCACTAGAAGTAACTATTCCATGAGTATCACAGGGAATGTATCTGCATTACAATTGATTATGTTGGTGTACGGTTCAAGGACTCCATTTGCCACGTGCAGATAACCTATATTCACCATGTCAAAACATAGTGTTGAAGTACCCAGAGGGACAGAAGAGACAGAAGAGGTTATGCTACGATGCACAACCACACCTGCTCTGTGGCCTACACACTTCAGTCCCCTGGGACTGTCATGGTAACAGCACCTTCAATAAGGCTAAGAAAAACTGTGGACTTTTGGAAAGCTTGGTTAGGTGTTGCAAACTACATGTCTGCCGTGGAAAACTACCTCATGCTAATCTGTAGTTAAACACCTAGTGAAGTTTAGGGAACATGTGGCTTAAAACCCCACAGCAGATCAGCAACTTGTGTGTTTACAGCAGAGCATCACACCTGGAAGCATTCAGTTCGTTAAATGGGAAAAGTCTGGTACAGCTTCTTGCTCCCACTGTCTTTGAAACGACAGAAGAGGAAGATTACACCATTAGTGAAAGAGGAGCAGCTCAGTCCATTGGCAAACCAAGCACTTGATAATGCATTCTCAAACACAGTGGCTCTGTTTCTCACAAGTGAGAATTCAAGCACTTCTGCAGTGCTTTTACAATCATTTAATAGCCCCAGGTTTTAGATATGAGAGACCGACTGCTGCTAACCTGAGCCCAATCCAAACAGTCCAAGGGATGGAACCAACCGTGCCACCCGTTAAACTGCACTGCACTGAGCGATTCCTCCTTGCCACACATCAGAAGCTGTGGATCTTGTTACTTGTCCTTAACTTTGTTTCCAGACTCTCCCAGCACACACAGACTCTGTTTGAATCCACATGGGGATAAAGATGTACCCAAATTTTTATACTGTCCACTGTTTTAGAAAATCAGATTTACTTTCGTTTGCTGCAAATAATTCAGTCACGCTTGCCTTCCTTACCAGTCAGTTCTGCTTTAGCATTTCCATCAGTTTCTCCTCCTCTTTACAAGTGAAGGGCATCTACTTCACCCTCAGGAATTTTCAAGACAAACACATATCTACTCCTCAAATTCTGGTTTCAAGGATATATTTTTAGGCATTAGGATGTATTTTTCTAACAATATTAGGATATCTTAAATGCATGGTCTTCACAGCAACTCAGTGACACATCAAAACTGCAGCAGAGAAAGAGAAAAAAACTAAGGAAGGAGCACATAACCAAACAAAACAGCATAATTAAGGGACATACCCATTAGTTTTATGTATTATGAACTTTTATACAGTATGAAAACCTTTACTTTTTCTTAGTATAACATGGGGTAGTATCACTTTGGTCTGATAAAAGCACATTACTGAAGGCAACAGGCAAAGAGCTCTAAGGAATCCTCACACCTCTCAGCAAACATACCACCTGTCTGAGGAGCTGCTTGCTTCTCATGCTCTCAGAAAACCCTTGCAACCAGGCAGAAAGACAGAACAGCTCTAATTCCAGAGAATGTGGTTTTTTAGAGAACACGGTTCCTTTAAATCGCTTTGGATGTGAAGAGGAGAAAATGTAGCTAGGGTGGATATGGAGTGTAACCTGGTACATAAATATCCTGTCACAGAAGGATGTTATCAACAAGTCATTCAGCCCAGTATTGAAGTGGTACATGATCCCCTACTGAAATATTTATTCAGGGTATCAGGTAATCTTAGGGTACAGGCAACAGGGCTGGACAAGACACCTTCCAAATCTGTTTTTTGCCATTCTTCACCCTGCACAGCCGGGGCAGACAACAGATATTCACAGACTGACAACCAGTTCCCCAGAGTTTTAAGATGCAAACACTTTCCACACATGGGATTTGCTTGGTTTTCATGGCAGCTTGCTGAGTTACCAAACTCAGAGAGGGCAGCAGGATCAGAAAACAGATGAACCAGGCCCCAAAAATGGGGAGTTTGCAAATTTGAATGAAGTGATGTCTTACTTAAGCTTCTCCCCCTCACATATGACACACATATGTAAAGCGGTTTGTAACCAAGGCACAGGATTGCAATTCAACTTGATGGCAGAAAACACAACTGATGACAACTTCCACCACAGAAAGCTTTTAATATTTTTCTTCCGAGATTCCCATGTCTTACTTCCATCTTTTGCCTCATCTATCAGTTAGTTCTTTGAGATAGAAACCGCTGCTTTATCACTTATTTACAGAGTGCCTCACCAAGCAGAGCTTCCACACCAGCTCAGGTATCTGAACATTTGTAAAGCAGAACAACAGCCAGCGAAGTCTGAGCAGTTACCAGAGACAGTAGCACAGGAGAACCATCTTCAATTACCAGAGAAAGCTAATGCTGGGCATGAACAATACCCTGCTGCAAAACCAGGCTCATTTGCATAAGTTTCTACAACAGGTGATCTAAATTTCTTCTGACAACATAACACATGGCATATCGTAATCATCAGACTTCTGTTTTAATTGAGCCTACCCTAGCACTGCTGCTTTCATCATAACTGTTTGATAAATTTAGGGGAAAAAAATTGCTCACAAGCTCTAACAAAAAAGTAACCAAAATATAAAAATTACTGTTGCAACTTGAATTTTTTTTTCTCAGACATAAAAGGCAAGCTAAGTGAATTCCATATTGCTTCTGAACGGTGTTTCCTCTGGGGCAGAGCTAAGGATCACTGGCAGGGAAACACAAGGGAAGTTATTGTGCAGTTAGTTGCAGTGTACTTACTGTGGGGGATTTAAATGGAAAAAAAAAGAAAACAAGAAGAAAGTACTGCAGTCTACACTCAACTATGGCAATCCTGCAGAACTTACTTCACATGAAGGCCCTAATAGATTTGAAGTGCAAAGTTAAATTACACAGTAAACCCCAGATACTGTGCACCATGACCTCCTGCACATACTTTGTGTAGGAAATGGTGAGACCAGTTTTCTCCCACTAAAATAAAAGCTATTTTGAGCCTGAACCCGGCATAAAAATTAAAGTAGTACCAAATACAGTATTGTATACCTATAACCCCGCATCGCCTCTCTACAAAAAAAACAACCAAAAAACCCAGGATGTGGATTAAAATTTAACACAGGTCACATGCTGAAAACAAAGTACGGTGAGGACTAACAATAATGCAGAAAACCTGCACCAGCACTTCTCAGATGAGACAGTCTGTTGAAGTAGGCGTGTTAGTAACCACATTTTCAGAACACTTAAGTACTTCAACTCAAACTTTGTCTCTAAGTGAGAACAACTCACCATTCCCTCCTGTTTTAAAATGCATCAGCGCTCAGGAAACACCACATGGAAATTAATGAATAAACCCCAAGGTTCACAGGTGGTTTTCTCAAAGCAAATAGGAAAATGGTGAACTGTAAAGGTGTGGACCTACCCGTACATGAACTTACTCAACCTTCAGGCACAGGTACATCAGAAGTCCGGCCAGCAGCGTGGGGAAGGGACGTGGCACTTATGTCACACAGGGTGCAACTATTTATTGTGCCTCCGGGAAGTTTACTGAATTAATACTTCAAATACTTTTACAAAAGAAGCTTTGCCCTAAGCAGGAGAAAAGCCCCAAAGCCCACCTTTCGGGCTGACACAAGGGGAACGCGCTCCGGCGGAGGCTCCAGCCTGGGCACAGCAGGGTCCCGGGGCTGCTCCCGAACCCGCTCCATCGGGTCACCGCCGGCACCACCGCGAGCCCGCCCCACAGCCGCACAAAAGGCGACCGAGGGGACACCAACACCCGGCTGGGGACACGCGCGGCGGCTCCGACCGAGCGAAGGCCGTGCCGGGGGGCTCCGCTCCCCTCACCGACCGCCCCCGCCCGCGCTGCGCGAGTTCCAGGGCGCTGCCGGCGCTCAGGTGCGGCCGCCCCGCCCCGCCCCTCACGGCAGCGCCTCCGCGGG
>VZRZ01001217.1:116897-401094 GCA_013398175.1 Climacteris rufus
GACCGAGGGTTTCACCTGTGAGTTGACTTGGGAAGCAAACCAACACCACCTTTTTTCTTTTTTCCATATTAAAAATCCTATTAGTGCCCGAAGGTGCTGAATATTCATACTGCCCGGACTTAGGATTTCACCTCCGAAATAAGTTGGGAGACAACGTAACTACACCCTAAATAAAAAAAAACAAAATTGAAATCCGCTTTGTTTTTTTTTAAATTAGAAATTGCATTAGTGCCTGAAGTTGAGGCACGTTCACGCTGCACATACGAGATAAATTGGGAAACAACCTGATAACATCTTGTAAAAAAAAAAAATTAAATTATAAGTCACCTTTTTTTTTTTTTAAACTAGAAAAATCCTTTTTAAAAATTAGGAATCCCATTAGTGCCTGAAGTTGAAACGTTTTAACAGCTCATTGCTGCCAGCCTATTTGAGATTTGCCCTCCAAAAAAACCCCAATGATTTGTTTTGGTTTTTTTTTGTGCAGACACCAATACCTCTGCAGACAAGAGTTCACACTTGCGTTTAGACAGCAGCTTTGTTAGATTAAAAGTTATATGGAAAAATATTTGGTAATTGAAATCTTTGCATTTGTTCATCCACTCTTTTTCACAACAACCAAGCAAAAAACCAAAAACAAACCCACCAAAAAAACCAAACCAAACAAACAAAAAACAAAAAAAAAGAAACAAACCCCAAACCCAGCAACTTACAGGAGAAACTCCTCTGGCTGCAACAGCCACGTTTCATCCCAGGGCCAGCAGCAGGCAGTCAAAGGGGAGAAACACTCTTTCCCCCTTAAATCTATTTGTTTTTTCCCAAATAAACTCAATTGCACAAGAAGAGATTAATGCCATACATCCTTCCGTGCAGAAGCTGTGCCTATGCTGTTGCTCGTAGGGTGGCTGGGTTAAAAAAAAACACAAAACCAAAAAACCACCTCAACCCAAAACATTTTGGGTTTGAGCTCCTGAAGAAATAATAAGAGGGATCGAGCATTTTCAGGACAAGTGCCCAGGATTATCCAGGAGCTTCATAAATAAGGGATTTCTCATAATGCCAGTGTATGTAGCCACGTGGGAAATTAAAATGCATTGCCAGCATTTATTTTTAAAAGCATAGCAAAAGGCTGTGCTTGAAGCTCTAGGGCAAGTTTGGTGTTTTTTATATTATTTTTCCTCCGAAGAAACAACTATTTCTGGAATTGCTGCTGTGTTCCAGCTTTAGTCTCCCGTGAACACTCATTACCTATATTATATACATATTATTGTAGCAGATACCTTCACAATGTGAAATGAGGCATATCTGTGGATAATCAGCACTTTGTTTTTTCCATTTTAATATTTTAGCTATTAAAATAGATAAGAAACCAAACAGCAACAATAAAGACTGTACACACACACACGCTTTATAGCTCTTACGGATTTTACCAGCAAAGCACATGCTGTAAATTACAGTGTGTAAATGATCATTTAATTGGGACTTGGGAAGCCAACACAGTAATAGTTGTCTGAAGTGAATTTAAACATGCTGTAGAAAAACACTGCAATTTTCCATCCTTTTTTTGCAGGTAAAGGCCTTTTTGCAACAGAGGTAATTTAGATGGGCAAGTGGTGGGGTGAAGCCTTTTCCTCCTCATAAGAAGAGGTTATTTTAAAGCCTGAGTTTGAAACCCCATAGGAGAAAAACATATGCTGGATTTAATCCCAGCACACACAGGGGTTAAAAGCTGAAGTTCTGGAACTGGATAATCTTTAAGGTCCCTTCCTACTCAAGCCTTTCTATGATTCCATGATTTTTCTGCACACATCCTTCTGATTGAGATGTAGACACGGGCTGCCCAAATTTGGGGCTCCACTCAATAACATTTGTTTTGCTTTCTTGTGCTCTTTGGAGCTCTCCTCCCTTTCCAGCCCATTTTTTTCAGCCGTGCACAGGGGTTTGTACCATGACTACCCAGCTTCCCCCAAACAGCTCCAGGCCTTGGTTTAACACCACTATCAATATGGAACTGAACTGAAGCAGCCACCACCACCACCCTGCAGCAGACCTGGCACACCCAGCCAAAGGTGCAGGGCCCTGTGCACAGCACTGCAGCACCAGTCCTATCCCATCCTCAGCCCTCTCCCCTGGCAGGGACTTAGGGACACGGGATGACAGGGTGCATTGCTCCTGCTCTGTGTGTTCCAGCTCCAACACACCCTCACAGCTGCTTGGCACCAAAGCACTGATGTTTGGAACTGCAGTCTCACCTCTTCCTGTGCATTTGCACATCCAATAGTAGGTCCCTGCTTCAAAGCACACAGAAATGTGGTTACCTGTCCGAGTTAAACAGACCTCACTGCATTTCTCAGGGATGTGTTTAGTTCCCAGCACTGCACTTTGCTGACAAGTTTCAGCTCAACTCCAGAGCAAACAAGCCACCAGATAAGCCAGACCTGGCCAGAGCTGCAGCATTAGGCTGCCAAAACCATCTTCCAACAGAGGAATAAAAGTGCCGAGCTCGTGGTGCTGCTGGGTGTTGATGTCCTCTCTCTTTGTGCTGTCACTCTCCAGGGTGACTGTATGTAAATAAAATATACATAAAACAGCTCATGAGGAAGAGAAACCATAGCCCAAGAGCAGCTGTGGAGGTCTTTGGGGCACTCCTTCATGGCTTTGAGGTCATGTCCACTCCCAGCACAGGTTTCTGAGCTAGTTCCAGCATTGCCTATGGCAAATCAAGGGCTGCACTACCAGGGAAGGTAAAACTGAACCAGCTGCGTGTTAGGGAGAGTTGATCAAAGGATTTTAGCTGGTGTTTCCAGAGCCATTTAACTGGATAAGTTCTGCTCCATGGTGGTGGTGAAAAAGCACCAAGTATTTGTATTAAGTCACATTCATACTTATCCATTCTTGTGACACAGTTCTATTTTCCAGGTATTGAGCAGTGCTTTCCGAAGACTTACTAACTTGAAGAACCATTTAAATATTCATTTTCCAGTTGAACTTGCATGCCTGGTAGGTTCTGTGAGTGCTCCAGGGTATAATTAGTTCCTCCAAAAGCATCTTCCTACCAGACACCTTGCTAGCACTGACCATGTTTCCCCTCCACATTTTCCCTCCTCCCCAACCTCTTAAAGCTTCGCTGAATTTTTATGCACAGCCTCCCACAAAGGTTATCATCTTATGTTTAATAGTGGGGAAAAAGACAGCACAAGAGATTTACTGCAAATGGAAGCCATTACCAGAGCAGTTATCAAATGAAAGAACAATATAATAATGTCTAGTCATAAAGACATAAAGAGTTGCCTGTCAAAGGCAAACACCTGACTTGTAAAATTAGCCTTTGCAGCTGCTGAAAGCTTTTGGCAGGCAGGATGAGATCTTTGCAGCACATAGCAAAGGACCCAGGTGGTTTGCAGCTATATAAGCTGGAAACTGGGCACCTAAACTGTGACAAGCTGGAGAGAGATGCATCGACATCCCAAGGCCACAGGACATTTGCATGAAACAGAGCCAGGAGGATCAGCACCATCCCAAATATCACCAGGGAGTTACAACATCCCCTGGGTTGATCCAGGCTTCAGTTGCCTCTCAAAGACAAACCTGTTATCTCCAGCTACAGCTGTAGCTCATTGAGGCTGCTGACCCCTATTTTTGGGTTAAGTATTAACTAACTAATAGCAGATGGTGTTGAATTCTGTCTGTCCCCTGACCCATAAAGTCGGGTCACACAGGGTATGAAACTGCAGCTAAAAGATGCTGATTTCCAGACTAGTGTATTGACACAGATGATTTTCTTCATTTCTCCTAGTCCTGCCCTCCCGCAAACAGTTGGGGCAGAAACCCCTTCAGGCTTAACCAAACAGTTGTTAACCTTTTCAAGATAAAAATACATGGACAAGTGGGCACCAGTGTCCCTCACAAGGGAGGAAAATGTTACATTAGCAGAGGAATGTTGACTCCTATCTGAGAGCCAACATTCTTCTATCAAGGACTGTCCAGCCTCTCTCACCACATGCACCAACACCTCAGCTCTTTCCCCACCCACAAAAAAATCACTTACTTTCACCAGCACAGTCAGTCCTCACAAGTCCTTTCCCACCAGACATGTGCAATTTCTATATCAAGCTCCCAGTCTCCATTACAAGAGCATGTGCTTCTCCTGCAGCTGGTATTTGTCTTCATTGGGCCCAGGTGCCACAGTCCAGCGCTTTTTAACCTTTTCTCATTTGTCTCAGAAGGGCCAGTGATGCCACTGGCAGCCAGAGGTGCTGCCTCTCTATTTGGTGAGTGCACATTTTTTTGGTGTCTGGATGTGAAGGTGTTGGCCACTGTGACGTGTAAAACAGTTTAAGACACGGAAAAAAGCCTGGGAGTTGTCCTAATACTGGCTGCTAACGGAGATGGTCAGTTTAGCCTGACCACAGAGAAAATCCCATCACAGTCTTGCTAGTAATATTTGCTTTTAGACAGCAGAATATTGATTCCTGCTGTCTTTAGCCATAGCTAGAGAGCTTGAGAAAGAGCTGAAGTCCCTTTAGGGAACTTCAGGAGCATCTGCATCTCTTAAATTTGCCAGACTAAGGTGTTTGATGCAAGTCAAGGAGTTCAAAACCCTGCTTTTCAGCATTTTCATTTTTAGAGACAGAGCTCAAAGGTCATCTCTGTGTGAGCCTTTATGTCTCCAGAAACTGAAAAGCATAGAAGAAAACATCCCTTAGCTTGAAACTTTGTCTCAACCATCCAAACTAGGGAGGGACAGCATTGCCTGAATGCCAGGTGAACAAATTTCTGCTTCTGTCAGTAAAAAATATAAATAAAAAGATGAGACACTTTTTTGTGTTTTGTTGTTGTTTGTTTGGTTGGTTTTGGTTTTGTTTGGGATTTGTTGTTGTTGTTGTTTTGTTTGTTTGGGTTTTTTTTGTTGCCATGATCAAGGAACCACAGGCTGTGGTCATGTTTTTTTTCTTCCTAACAGGATTGTCCATCAAAAAGGGAAAGATGGAAACCTGAGACTTTCCAGATACAGATGGGCTGCAGCTGCTGGTGGCCATGGCTGTGGCAGACCTGTGTTTTTCCCATTGACAACAGAGAGAATTAAAAAGTCTGCTCCAGTCCTTGATGAGTCACACCTCCCAAAATCTGTGGTGTTTCAAGCCTGCCTCAAAGTCCTCAATAATACTCTTAATAACTGGGAGGATGCAATAACTGCAAGCAGCTGCTTGTGAGATGTGATGAAAGAACCACACAAGTTCCCCCAGTTTCTGGCTGGACCAGCCCACAGAGGCTTAACTCCCTTCTGAGCTCTGATGGTGAAATAAGCTGGTGCTTTAATAGAAAAACTGGAAAGGAAAATGATTATTGAATTTCACAGCAAGACCCCAAGGCAGGATGAGGAGTAGGAGGTAAAAATGTTCGAGGAAATTAAACCGGCAATAGGGAAGGGCACAGTGTTAATAGCAGCATCCTTAATTATCCCAACTTACAATGGGTGCAACCTGTAATGATTTTCAAGTATCATTCAAGTGATCACAACAAGTTTGACCCACCTCTTCTTAAATAAAGTGCTGTAACTATTAAGGCTCGTGCATTCTCGGGAGCTGCCGGAAACAACAGCTTGGGTCTGTTACTGCAGAGCAAAAGACTCGTGTAGAAATCTGCCCTTGGTAATTTCGTGCATGTGGGGTACGGGCCAAGCAGGAGGCAGAAGGTGTGCAAGAGGATACACCCAGCATCCACACAGCGTGTGGGAGGGGGCATGGATGCATCTTTACATCCTCCAAAGTGACTTGAGGAGATCATTTGTGCCTTGTTTCTCTGCCAGAGACAGCCACTCACTCTTCCCCATCCTTCCCTTAGCTGTTTTTTGATGACAGCGTATGAACAGAGTGGATAATCCAACCTCAGCTCCTAGGGGAGAGCTGGTAGCAGTGAGATTCACTGGCTTTGCCTCCTGCTGACTAAGAATGTGTTTTTTAATCCTGTCCTTTTGGTGCCTGAAGGAAGAGGACAGGCTCCCTTTGCTCTTGGCTTCTGCGCAAGACGGATGGATTAGCCCTGAGTGAGGCATCTTGAGAGCTGTGACCATCTGGCTGTCATTAGTTTGACTTGATCTGATGGAAATGGACAAATGTAACAATTGGTATAGCAAAAACTCCTAATTAAATAAAAGAAAAAAAATGATGGTGATTGAGGATGGATGGTTTTTTAATTTTGTGCATGACTGAAAAAATACTAATTAAAATTGAGGCATTTTTATTCATAAAATCATGAATAATTTAGTTTGGAAAAGACCTTAATGATCATAGAGTCCAGCCACTAACCTAATATGGTTAGGCCGGTCACTAAACCATGTCCCCAAGTGCCACATCTACATGTCTTTTAAATCCCTCCAGGGATGGTGACTCCACCACTTCCCTGAGCAGTTTGTTCCAGTGCTTAGCAACCCTCTTAGTGAAGAATTTTTTCCTAATATCCAATCTCATCCTCCTCTGGTGCAACTTGAGGCCATTTCCTCTTGTGCTATTGCTTGTTACCTGGGAGAAGGGAGTGACCCATTTTCAGGTAGTTGTAGAAAGTGATAAGGCCTCCCCTGGGCCTCCCTTTCTCCAGGGTGTTTTTTTGAACGCACTCACCTCCCTCAGCTGCTCCTCAAAAGATTTGTGTTCCAGACCCTTTGCCCGCTTCATTGCCCTTCTCTGAACATGCTCCAGCACCTTAATACCTTTATTGTTTGTATTTTTATTCTTCTTTTTGTTATATTATTCTTGCATCATAGTGTTCTTGTGTTCATATTAATTTTTACAATATTCTTGTATCTGTTAGTCTCATTTTGTAGCATGCTGCTCCAAGGTCCCTGAACCTGCTGACAGCACGTCTTTGTACCACAGCCCTTGAAATCCTCCACTCTCTATTCCCTTCTTCTCTCCTCCATTCCTCCACTCATCTCTGCTCCCACATGTCCTTGCTGACAGCCCTTCACTGAAGGGTGGGTTGTTGCCTGCAGCAGGAACAGTGTGGGGACAGTAACGTACAGGGAACATCCTGGCACCATGGGGTATTTTGGGACTGTTATACTGAAGTGCCAGCATTCCAGCTACAGGATTTGTGAAAACAGGAGGCATTCAGCCCTTGACATTAACTGGCACTGGAGATGTCTGGGTTAGTGACTCACATTTCAGGCTCAATGGGTAATCTCGAAGAAGCTTCAAGTGGGAACTAAATATGCTACGATTATCCAAATGCAGAAATAATGACAGCAACAAATCCATCCATTATTTACTACTCCATGGTGGCAGAGGATGCTTTGGCTTGATTTGGGAAGCCACTGGATGGCAAATGGTCCTGTCATAGCACCACCAGTACATGGTGGATGACAGTGCCACCAGCCCCTTCACAGGGGGAAGAGAGGTGACCACCTTTTTTGTCCATGTCATAAAAAAAGCTACAAAATTAATTTTAAAAGACCACCTAGCAAAGAGGATTACTGAACCTGAAAATGAAACCGTATGGTTTATGGGGCTTTTCCTTCGCCAGTCTCCCTGAACCAAAACTCCCCATTATTTATCGAGCTGAACCAAGCTGTGTCGTTCCAGAATTAAATGTAATTAAATATGCGGATGCAGCCCAACAGCAAGGTGAATTCTTTGTGAGTTGTCTTGCTGTGTATTAAGCGTTGCTGCTGGTGGGCTTGTCGCCGAGTTACATTATTTCCCCTGAGATCAAAACAAATCAACATTTCCCTGCTCTGCGTTTTTGAAGACAATGTTTCAGTAACAGCTGAACAGCAGGGTCTGGAAGAAAACAGGATTATAGACAGAATATTATAAGAGGACAAATTCAAAGAATATAAGAACTCAAGAAGAGGAGATGGAACACATTATTAATTATTATTATTATTATTATTTTAAATTATTTGGTTCAAAATGATACAATGTGTGATTTCTCATGGTCAAAATTTTAATACAACTGCACCATTCCCTTGCAAATTATCACCCCAAAGTAATATGATAAAACTAGACCAGAATCTGGTCAAGGAGATGGGGAAAAAGAAGAGCAGGAGATTCAGAAATAAGGGGATCAACCTCTAAATGCCAGATTTCTTGTTCTGAAGGAAAAACCACAAGAAAAATGTAACTGCAGGCTCTCATATAGGATACTTTGCAGCATATACAGTTCTTCCATTTAGGGAATAACCAGGACATTATATTGCTGTTTTTTGCTTTGATTATACAGGCTTCTGTGCGAGGTCAACATCTTAAGACTATTTTTTTTGTAGAATGTTCTGGGAGCACTTTTGCTGTGTCTTTCCTCTGTCAATCTTCAGCTTTCCTCTCCTGACAGCTGCTGGCTTCACTAAATGAAGGATGGGATTTTCTGCAGTGAAAGATGCTTTTTCCTTTAGGAAAAAGAAGACAAAACACAAAACCAGCAGGGGAGATATAATTGTACTCATCACCTGCAGACAGATATATTGCAAGTATATGATGAAATGTCCAGTCTGCTCATCTGGGTTTAGTGGAAGAAATTGAGCTGATTTTCTGCAGATGCATGAGGAACTGTGGGAATAAGGATCCCCACAGTCTTTGGCTGGACTGATACCCACTGGGGACATTCCTCCTCAGTCAGGACAGTTTCCCATCACTGACACTGCTTGGTCCCCATAGTCAGTGTGCCCTTAGGGTTTTACAGGACTGGTAGCCACTGGAGGAGATGGGGCAGGCTTTTTGCTAGTGCAAACAGTGGGGCCCCTCTCAGTTTTTAGGGTGATCACTGGTCACACCATGCAAATATTAGCCCTATTTTACCTCACTGGGAGCAGGACAGTTCTTGGGGTCAGATTCAGCCTCAGGGTCCTGTGCTGACAATGCAAGCCTGATTTATTATTTAATGATAAGTAGTTGTATGCATGAATTTTATCATCCTTAGTTCTCCTGTTTGCAAACATCTTTGTGAGATTTGGTGTGAGATGCAAATATGCTTTAATTTGATCAAATAAACAATAAACCCATCTGGCTCAGCTGGCTTGAGCACCCTCCAGCCAGAGCAGCTGTACTGCTTTACACCTGCAGAGATTTTGGCCCAGGTTTTGCTATAGCTGAGGCCCAGACAGTAAAAGGTAACATTGATTTTCAATTCTCCAAGTAACAACAAATGGATTTTTTTTTCATGCAGGCAGGTGGTAGAACATTACAACTGGAACAGCTTTTCTTAGCATGGAACTGGGCTAATCACCCTCTTGTAGCTTGCGTGGTAAAGAGTATGGTTCCACAGAAATGTGGAAAAAAACCTCAAACTCACACTCAATAAAAATGTTTCATCATATTTAGAAATGCCATTGATTTGTATCTCAGACCTACCTGAGAAGAAATTAAGTGTACCCTAGCTGAAGCCAGGACAGACATGGTTCTTCACGGGTTTTTCCCTGGCATGACAGGGGCTGCATTTCAAGCTAGTTTCCCCACTCTAAACGCATGATATAGGTGTGTCTCACCCGGGAACACATGAAAAATGAGTTACCTGTCATTCCATGTTTCTGTCAGAAGTATCTTAAAAATTTTAAAGCTTGGAGATAACTGAGATCCAGAACAATGGCAGAAAATACCAGATGAGGGCATCAGCACGTCCAAACTTATTTTTGTTGATTTTATAAACAATGCTAAAAGACCACTCCTTGGGGTTCCAGTGACAGGCTATTTATAGGTGCTGGGGGAAGGGGAAGCTCCTCTAAAACTCTTGTGCATTTCTTTTGCTTTCCTCAAGGTTTCTCCACAAATACTCATCCTAGTGCATGTTGAAGCGGCCTATTTTTGATCTCTTCTGATAGCAAGGTCTTATTAATTTATTGCAAAGAGTGTAATAAATAATAATGAACATCATCGGCTAACATCTGCTGTGCAGAACCCAGTCACCACATCCAGACTGAAACATCCCAGCTTATGCAATATGAGGAGAAAAATCTTGTCCCATTGCAAGCAGGACTGGAGGGAACCAGCACATGCCTATCCAAAGTACCAGTTAAAATGAGGCATCGGTGCTGGGAAGCCTCATCTTGCAGAAAATCCACCCAGATCTCCGGTGCCTGAGGGAGGAGGCAGCATGGTGCACCTCAGAGTGACCCCAAGGCTTCCCATCCTCAGCTCCTTGCCCTGGGCTATACTTCCTGGCTGGGCTGTGGCTGCTCCAGGTGATGTTTTGCAGGTGGGAAACTGGAGGAGGAAGACGATAAAACATGGTTGGAGCAGGCAGAAGCAAAGCTGAGAGAAGTGCTGGCACCTTGCCAACATGAGCTGCCTCTGCCCATGAATGACAACTCCAGCCAGCTGAGGAGTGACTTCCTTCCTGGAGAGCAAGGTCTGTGGTTTGGTATGAATTCACCTAGAAAAATCCACGACATAATAAGTGATTTCCTCATGCCAAATTTGGCTTAGAGGTCTCCCACCAGGTCACAGGTTCTTCTCCTAAATTAACCAGATCTGAAAGGGGCGCAGCTGTCAGTGTGACAGGAGACAACTTGTGCATCTCCAGGGAAGAGTATTTTCATCATAAGGATAAACTTAAAACTGAGTATTATTCATGTAATCAAAACATCTTTGATGATTCACTTCCCATGATTCCTGCACAGTATTCAGTCTATTAATAGCTGTGTTTTAGGTATAAAAGACTTGCAGACAGTCCTTCCCATAGTCTTCAGTGTGACAGAACAACTCCAGCAGGGCTAATGGCTGCTGGGTATAAAGGGAATGTCAGTCATAGTTCATTTGTCATCAGGTATCCAGGCTAGATAGACTTTGTCAATATACAGGGGGATCAGTACCAGGAGGGACCCTTTCATCCAGCAGTGAGGCATTCAGGGTGAAGACAGAGATAACTGGTGAAGTACTTCTTAGCTGGTCACCCAAGGACAAGTAGCATTAGAAATGGAGCTGGAACTTTCCTTGGCCAAATACTCATTAAAAGGAATGAAGAAAAATAAAACTGCAGTGAAAACCCTTTCTAAAATAGTGATGTAGCCTGCCTAATCTTTATAAATGCACTGCCTAAGAAAACTGATTTCCTTTAAGTGTGTGATAATGGAAAAGTACCAGAAATTTCACAGATGAAGGTCAGGTGAGTTCTGGTTCACGCAAAGATTAACTCCATTGCAGCTGGAAGTCTTTAATGAAACATCTCCCATTAAAGGCAGCAGACACAGGGCTCAGTAGAAGCTTTCCCATCCTAGTTGCATTGGATATGAGCCTCAGCATGCAACACAAATCCTGGTATCCTTGAGACAACCACTTACATATCCACAGCAATGGCACAGTCCTGTTAGCCAAGTCCTTTGTTAAAGAACTTGCTGCTATGGGAGTTACCACAGAATCAAGGAATATCCTGAGTTGGAAGGGGCCCACAAGGATCATCGAACCAACTCCTGCTCTGGCAAGGGTGAAAGGTGGCAGCAAGGTCCTGCTGCTTCCAGGGCAATAGCTGCATGTCTGGGACCAGTGGAAAATCCAAAGGCTCATGGAGAGTCAGGGCTTGTGCTGATGGCTGCTGGCTGGAAGTGGTTATTATAGCCAGATATCCATGGTGCTGCCAAGCCCCAAGGATGCAAAACACAGCTACAACACTAAGTCATGCTCTTGAGTAGAGGACAGCACACTGCAAAACAGTGTGATCACTGCAGTGTAGGTATCAGATCTCATAATTATTTTCATGTATTGCTCACCCTTCATGAGGTTTCCAGCTTGAGCTGGGAGGAAAAATGATCTAGGACTTGATTCCTAGGTGTAAAGTGGATGTGCTCTAAACGGCTTAAGCAGAACCAGCTGGGGCAAGCCAGTTTAGCCCAGTCCCGAGGAGCTGGGTAGTCTGAAAACACTGGGGTCATACACAGCATGCAAAGCACTTGCTGGAGAGTGTGTGCTGGCCAGATTCCCAAATGCTTCCACTGTGCTTTTGGCTCTTACTTAACAGTGTCTTGAAGAAAACCGCTGGGTAAGGTAAATATTCACCTATTCTGGGAAAAAAAAATTAAAATCACAGTACAGTTTAGATAATGGCAGTGTTCAGGAAGACTTGAAAGGTGCAGCCTCATGAGCTCCAAGATAGCGCAGCCTCACACGGAGAGAAGGAGCAACAGAGGCTGCCCTGGCAGCGTGGGCTACATGCAGTTTATCCCCTTTAACATGGTTGGACATCCCGTTACACCCCACCATCCTGGTCTCCCCCAGGACTCTGGGCATGGCCATGGACACGGAGCAAGTGCTTGCCCTGTGCCTAACGAGTGTCCATCAGCAGAACATTGTTCGGGAGGAGAAATCTGCAGGGAGATCAGCAAACCAGTCCGGACGCTGGACCAGGCACCCGTAGCCGCTCTTTGAGGAGCACATTTGTACACCAGCTAACAACTCTGCTGCACTTTCATACGTCATTAGGCTAATGTGCTGTTTAAATAGAGTCATCAATCATTTTGTTATTAAACCCCTTTGTGCCTGGCAACAAATTGATGGGAAACGAAAGCATTAGTAGGTTGTTTGAGGATTATAAAACAGTACTTGTAAAACTCCCACTGCTTCAGTGGAAGGTGAAAAAGCACGGAGGAGCTAATTGATCGTGCCAAAACCAGCCTCCAAAAGTACTGCGACTTAAATGCAAATAACCAATTGAGTTGTCTTTTATTTGTTCTGACATGCTTCAGACTTCCAAGCATACATTTGGGTGGCATTTTCAGCTTTTTTCACACAAACCTTGAAACTTCCAAACCTAATTTAAAAAAAAAGAGAAAAAACTAAATAGAAAGTAAAGCTGAGAGTCTCATAAAAGCTATAGTTCCAGCAGCTTGTGCCTTAAGGAGGATGAACTGACACTAGACTCCTTATTTCAGAATTAAAACACTACTGTTCAGAACTTATTGAATACATAAAAAATTACGTATTTCTGCTTTTGCCCTTGGATATCTTTATTCCAGTGTCTAGTTTCAGGGAGATACTACAATAGTGCCCTGCTTAATTCTGTATTGAAGCTTTGCACTTAAACCAGAAGTAAAACTCTTCTGTCTCACAATCACACTGCTAAGTTTAACTTCCATATTATGGTCATAGGTTTTTCAAGGAAACCACATTTTGTGCATCACATCCTGTATGAAGCACATTTCGGCTTTTCCCAGGAAGCAGTTAAAAATCACATTTATTAGCCCTGTCAACAGCAGCTGGCGAAATGTTATAGCCCAACTTGTTCATTACCACAGCTGCAGCTCCTTGAGGAGAACAATGAAAGGTCAAAGGCAAAGGCAGCCCGTTTTCCTGCACCAAGGTCTAAGTCTTTCCTCAAACTTCGTCAACTACAATGAGAGAGCACAGCCCTGAGTGGCACAGAGCAGGTGAAGACATCAGTTGTTCACTCTCTCTTCCAGCACAAAGGAAGCGCCTTTGAATGGCACTAGCTTGAGCCACATTCAACATGAGGCAAGAAGAGATCACAGAATCAGAATCACAGAATATTCTGAGTTGGAAGGGACCCACAAGTATCAGTGAGTCCACTCTTAAGTGAGTGGCCCATATCCACAACCTTGGAGTTATTAGCACTATGCTCCAACCGAGCGGGGGAGGAGAAGCAGAGCCTCCCTGCCCAAGGATGCCAATGTTTAGGTGCTCACTTAGATTCAGGAGCAGCACTCGGACTGCACAAGCACCTGGAAGTCTCATGGGGGTTAACAGGCAAAACACTTTAGGCTGTGAACCTCTTACGGGTTGGGGGAAGAGAGTTCCATTCCTGCCCACAGGCTTCAGTGCAGGGAGCACAGAATCACAGACTGGTTTGTGGTGGAAAAGACCTGAAAGAGCATCTGATTCCAACCCCCCTGCCATGGGCAGGGACATCTTCCTCTTGCCCAGGTTGCTCAAAGCCCCATCCAACCTGGCCTTGAACATTTCCATGGATAGGGATGAACAGCAAGGTGGAAAGAGACTCCTGCTTTCTTGTGCCAAGCAAAATTTGAATACCCACCTTGTGTTATTAATGCTGGCTGGTCCAAAAGCCAGTCAGATCTGGTCCCTGACTATCAAGGGGCTTTTCTACTTACACAACAGCTTGAATTATATAAATGAGTATGGGAAGAAATAGGCTTTTGAAGGTTGATTGTCTCACTCCAGCAGAGGAGAATCAGCAGACTTGTCTGCTTCCTAAGCCCCACCAAATGAGTGTCTTTTGCCCTCAGCTCCGATTCTGCTGTCGAGAACGTGGCCTGGCCCCTGGCAGCATGCCTGGGGAGGGTTACGGCCGGTCACCTTGCCGTGACACGCTCCAGACAGTGGCCTTGCAGAGCACACAGACCTCCATTTCACGCCAACAGGACAGCAGAGCAAATTGAAAGGTTCTGGGAAGCAACGCAGGCAGCATAAGTCTTCTGGCTGTCTGCTGTGTGTGCTAAAGACAAAACAGCTCCCTACCTCTACACGCTATAAAAATGCCAAAAGCAGAAAAAAAGAAGAGACAACTATTACACTATTATCCATAACAATTTTATGTCTCAGAATCCTCTGTGTATGAATTTTTCATTTTTTTCTTTAATAAGTACTATCATGCCAGAAAGTATCACAGAAGAGAAAGAGAGCATCAGGGGTAATACAATGTGGGGGAAAGGAATGAATAAGAGTGAGCAGGCCTCACAATCTGGAAAGAGAGCTTGTTCTCAGATATTTGAGGGTGGAAACGACATTTATTTTAATTTTCTGATTGAAGCCAACAGCCTTAATTCTTACTTCATCACTAATTAGGCAAGTAACCGTGACTAAGTCAATTTAGTTGGAGACTATATAACAAAAGAAAAAAATCCCAAATTAACATTTCCACTTGTAACATTAATTCAGGGAAGAATTAAGATGACTTGGATGCTTACTTTTGTGTTTCTATGTCTTAACAACTTTGAGCTTCTCTTTAAAATATAATTTAAATTTAGGTTTGAATTCAACCTGAGTGTGTTTTCTTGGGGCTGGAGCATCCCTGTGGTGTGCTTTACTCATAAGCTCAACCCTAATTCTCTCCATGTTGCTTTCTAGAGCTGTAGCCAAATAGATGGTGTTAATAATACACACTCTGGCTGCATGCTGTGCCCTACCATTGCATCTAACAGAGAAACCCTTACTTTTAATGCAAATAAGTATGATAGCAAATTGATACATTTTCCCATTTATTTTGGTTTTGAGAGGAACTGTGGATTAGTGAAAGAAGCAGATGTGCAAACATTTACAGGAGCACATGGGACATTGGCTGGTATAATCTGCCACAAAGTCACTGCTCACTTGTGTCCTCTGAAACATTAATCAGCTGCTGTGCTGGCAGTGCCATTGCTGTCTCCATGCCGAGCTCGTTCCTGCCCTGTTCCCCTCCTTGAGGAGGTGGCAGAGCCCTGCCAGAGCTGCCCAGTGGTGTGGCACCAAGGCTGAGTTGCATCTGAGACCGAAGCAGATGTGAATTTATGAAGTTCTTTTTCTTGTGGAGTCTTAAAGCTAAAATATAATTAGCTAAAAACCTTTCTAATACTGTCATCCTCCCAATGGGGTGCCTTTCTGGAAGTTCAGGGTAAAAGCTTGGCTGATAAGGGACCGATGGTACAGCCAGAGTGAAGCATAGGGCAGGTGGATGCTACAGCCAACAACTGAACCCCTCTCCCCTTCTGGCTGTGCACAGGCACTGCAGCCCCTGTCAATCCTGCACTCCCACACCCGGGCTTCTTACCTGCTTTCCCAAGCACGGAGCAACTTCACAATGAGGATACGTGGTTACAGACCTGGTTTTGAACCCACTTTGTGTGTAACACAAACAGGCATTAAATCCACAATTCTGGAAACACCAGCTCTGTGACAGCCTTGCTCTGCCACTTCTGCCAGATGTACTTTGATGATTCAACGCTGCTGAAAGTCTCAGAGTAAAAAGGCAGGAATACACCACAGCTCTGCAGTCTGCTTTTAGCCAGACAGTTGAACTCCTGACACACTGGCACTATTATGTTTGTTAAGAATATGAAAGATGGTAATGTCAGAGCAGGGCCTGGGGCTGGTCATCAAAGTGCACTATGATCACCTGCAGGTGACTTATCCATGTAATGCAGAGAGTCAAATTTCTGGTGTATGTGCTTTCTGTTAAAGGTAGATGAGAAAAAGTCCCCTCAGAGTAGGACTACCAGCAACTAGCTCTCTGAATGGGCAGTCATCTAGTTAGTCAAGATCGTATTTGCGCAAAAGTATTTCTTCTCTCTACAGACCTCCTTTGTGCTCATTTCCCTGCTCCCACACCTCCATCTCAACACTATGGCCAGATCCAGGCAAACAAGCAGGCAACCTTTAGAAGCTTATTTAAGGGACAGAAAGCTCCAGCAATCCATCCCAGCCAGCAGGGCATCGACCAGAGCAGGAGAGACCCCAGCAGAAACCTCCTGGGGAACTTCCATCCACCACCCCAAGCTGCAGAACATTTGGGGTAGGAGAAGACTCTGCTGTTTGAGCTTTTGATTCCTTACAGCATAATTAAGGGTTTGTTACATCAGAAAGAAAGGAAAATTATGCACAAGATACTGCAGCTTTATGGCACCAAAGATAGCTCCAAGATATAATGATACTGTGTAAAATGAAGGCGATTTTCATGATGCAAACCTGAGACAGAGCTCCTGAGTTTCTGAGGAGTGCTCAAACCAATGGACATCTCATATTAAAAATGGATGTAGCAGCAGCAGCAGCACCAACCCTGGACAGAAACATGAAGATGTTTTTGGGTCTTAGGAATGGGATGGACCCTTTTCAGTGCTTCAAGGCCAGCAACCCTTTGGTGCATTTGCACAGAAACTCCTGACCTCTGAAACTCTAACGCTGCTTGCAAGCTTAATATAACAGAATTAAGACAAATACCCAAGGGTCACAAAGATGCTGCAGTGGCTCCAAATAGAGCTAAAGAAGTCCAGTATAACAGGAATTCTCCACCACTGCTGTTTCATGCACTAAAACCTCAGAACCAGTACTTTAGCTTTAGCAGTGCCAAGGAAAAATTGAAGAGGAAAAAGCAAAATAGAAGTATCTCTTCCAGTTTGTATCACAAAAGCTCTCAGAAACAATGTTATGTTACCAAAATACACAATAAAACACTTCTAAAATACTGTGCTGTCTAAAGAATGATAGAAAATGAAGAACAATGGAATTTACTACCTAATGAAGTCATTGCTGGAGCTACCTTACCTTGTGTTCATTTGGCCAAATTTGGAAGGGAAAGTCTTCTGGTTGCAATGATGAGTAGCCTAAAATTAACTCCATCCTCAGCCTTTGACACTGTCCACATTAGGTTTTTTTCAACAGCAAGGTTAAACATGGAGAGACACCCCTGGAAGTGTTCAAGGCCAGGTTGGTTGGGGCTCTGAGCAACTTGGTCTAGTGGAAGGTGTCCCTGCCCATGGCAGGAGGAATGGAACTAGGTGATGTTTCAGGTCCTTTCCAGCCCAAACCCTTCTATAATTCTCTGATTTAAAAAGCCTGCAAATCATTCATTGTCACACATAATTTCACAAAAAATGCACAAGCAGCAGTTCAGCAATCAGATAAAACAAAAGTTAAGAGGCAGAACAAAGAGCATGAGTGATATCTGTAGCATGATGGGAAGAACCGACCTCTTTGAGGACTTGGGGCTCATCTCTCACAGCAAATATTATTTTGCCTGCTGAATCCCAGAGCCTGCAGTGCTGGAGGTAACCCTTGCCAATGCCATCAGGGCTGTGGCATTTCTTATGGCAGACAACCGGGTTGAAGCACCTGTGTGCTCTGCAAAACACAAATGGGTATGATAATTCAATGAAATTACGCCTTGCATCCACCCAGCACTTTTAGGAACATTTGCTCAAAAGCTGCTTGCCCAAAGAAGCTGGGACTGGGCCAGCTTACCCAATATTTATCAAAGCAGTAATTCTGGTGAGCCCTATGTCAATAAGGGGTCATTCTTAGCTGATAATCCAATAAAGGGATGTGTGCCACACACCAGAGAGCAGCAGGCTTGGTGCTATGATCCCTCCTCACCATGGATCAGGTCCAGGAGTCATATATGAGGGTCCCCAGACTGTTTCCAGGGGTTCTCAGGAATTCACTGCTGAGGAATGCTGGGCTTGAGAAGCAAAAAAGCCCTGATTGTCTTACTTTGGAAACCTGCAGCCACTGAACTCCAGAGAACGTTATTACTGAAGTTGAAGTAGAAATGTATTGAAAACACTTCTAGGAAACTTATGGAGACCTCACGAACAACACTGAAGTGAGAGGGAAAACTGAAGTCTTTATTTTCATGAGACTTTGGAGACCTCACAAACAACACTGAAGTGAGAGGGAAAACTGAAGTCTTTATTTTCATGAGACCTGTGAAACCACAGAGAAATTGGCGATCATCCCCCCGCTCATCCCACCATGATCAGGGTTTTCAATACATCCAGTGCTGCCCTGGGAATCCCCCAGCAGCTCCAGCTGGTAATGGAAGATGCCAGGAGGAGATAAGAAATTACTCAACCCAACTGAATGTTTTAACAAGGGAGATAGGGAGATGGTTTGGTTGTGAAAAATATTTCTGCCCTGGGCTGGGAAGAGTTAAAGACTGCAAGTCTGCACAACAGCACAGGATTTTTTAATTCTTTGCCTTTTTTTTTTCCTTCCTTTGAATGGGCTTGTTTGTTTCCCTTGGAGGCTGCAGTCACACACAATAGGCAGATTTTTCAATTAAGCCTTTTTTTTTCCACTTTTAGTCTTCAATGGAGCCCAGGTGCCAATTGTTTGCTGCTTGGTTTCTGCCTTCCCTTTCCTGCCTACATCTTAACCCCTTTCTCTCCTTCCTGCTTTTGGGGTTGTCATTGGTCAAATCCCCTCCTAATGCAGATGGCTGATAAATAATTATCGAACAGCTTGGGAATGGTCTGTATCAGGTATAAGTGACATTAAACAATGCAGGATAGGGACCCTCCATTGATGAATTTAGCAACAGTTGGATATTAACTACTCATCTTTCCTTTGAAGCCCTCTTCATAGCATATTTATTTATAAAGTGAAAGCATTTGGCTTTTATTAAAAAAAAAAGCCACAACTCATCAACAGCCAGCTTAGGCAAACCTCTCCTGATTTATTTGAGGAAGACTGACAAAGACATTGTAATGGTTTCTTTTAAATCCCTCACCACCCCATCACTTACTGCAGAGGCAGCTCAGCAAGTTTTAGCACACAGCTGCCATCCTGTGCTCATGGAGAGCAACCTCTCCAGCTTTCCCAGCCTCTGGAAAGCACAGAGGAAGGCATTACACAGATCAGGGATTAAGTTAGGCCCAGGCTGGGCTCAGCTCAGTCGCAGTGTCACTGCTAGAGGTATTAAACCATTCCCTCTACCAGATTGATTCTGGTTGTCAGGTAGTCCCTGTGTTGCTGTCAGTGTGCTCTTCTGTGGCTTAGCTTGACATCGTGATCAAGTGCTTGGGGTTCTGCCTCATGTATTAAACATCAAACCAGACGCGCAGATAAAACCCTGCCCTGCCACGTGTCTCACTCTGCATAATTGTTATCAGAGAAGGGTGAAAAGCCCGGCCGGTTTTAATGCCATAGCAAAGCGGCATCGTGGTGACAAGTGCCTGAATCACATTCCCTGCAGCCATTAGGGGAGTGAGAGCAGGGAAAAGAGAGGGCAAAAGGTGGTTAATAAAAAACAGCAGAACCACCAAGACTGGAAAATGCGAGAATAAACCTGAAACAATACTCTCAAAGAGTTGAGTTGAAAGAAGACACTTTCAAGAACAAAGCATCCAACCTGGGATGAAGGACTTGTGCTCTCTCCAGATCCTCCCGGCACCAAAATCCATTAAAAAAAAAAGCCATCTGTAAAGATGGGATGCTCCTTTCAGCCTTGCAGAGGACCTCCTTCGGCACCACACACCAGCCATTGCTCTTCCTGTACCACTCAGGGCTGAGCCATGTGTAGGCACCTGCAGGTTTTTTGGTGTGTGTGTTTTGCTTTGTCTTAAACCCAAAAAAACCCCAAACAAACAAACAAACAAACAAAAAAACTATATCAAAATTTTAAAAAGAACCCCCGGGGGGGAGTGAGCATAAGTATCCAAACAAAAGAAAACTAAGCTACTAAGAGAGATATCATACTCTAGAGCAGCAGTGGTGGGGTGGGAAGGAAGAAATATAGCATACAAAGCTAACACCATTTAGGAGGGTTTATGCACAATGTTTACATCCCAAGCAGCATTTAGATGTGAAGATTTAGTGATTTATCATACCCCAATTCACTCCTCCCCCGCTAAAATGATAGGCAGAACCAGCAGAGTGTGTCTCTGAACATGTTGTTCACTACAAGGCACCACCCACAAACCCAGAACAGCTTCACCCTTGGCAAACACTGTCCCCTTGGGCCTTCTGAGGAGCTGGGATTTAGAAAGCCTTGCAGGGGAACAGAGTTTCAAATGTCAGAGGATTTAAAAATGTATAAGGCTGTGAAACCTGATGGGACCTGAAAGAATTTAAGGGGCAGGTGTCCTAGCAGAGAATCTTTGGTCAGTTAGATAACCCTCAAAATCCATTAATGGAGGATCTGGGAGTAAAGCCCATGGTCTCCTGCCCCACACAAGAGAGTCCCCAGAGAGCCTAAAAGCCCATGTCAAGCAGGCAGGATCTTACCTGGTAACAAAACACCTGTCTTGGGCCAAGCCTACCCTTTATTTTTCATGAGCCACACAGAAACATGGTGTATTTTCTATTGCCACTCTCTACCAGACTTGGCTGAAATCAGCTCTGGATCCCAAAACTGAAGGAGGAGCCTTGTATAGACAATTCCTTCTTCAAGGCTCAGCTCCAATACCAGGCTCAAAACCTGGCGTATATATGCATTGGACAGGGAATAGTAAATCAACTGAAAGAACATTTCACAGTTTATTTCAATTGATTGTTTAGGAATTTATTTGGAATAAGCTTCCTCCCCAAGAGGGATTGCAATTCTACTGATGCACACAGGATGAGAAAACATTAATACAGTGTGAAGACAGCTCAGCAGTGACAGCACCATGCACAGGCTGAACAGAAAGCCACTGAAGTTAAGTGACACCCAAGACTATGTATTATCAATTTTTCAAGGACAGAGTTGTGAAGTTTCCAATTACCTTTCCCCTTGCAAATTGGCCCAGCAGAGACTAGTGCCCCTGTGACTCAACTATGTTGTAGGACAGGGATCCCTTGGCAGAGTGACTGGAATGCTGCTGGTGCCATCAAGGGACACACTCACATCAGGTCCGCCCTGGGAGCTCCAAGTGACAGGAATTGTTTATCTTTAAAGGAACACCTTAAAGATTGCACTTTGCATAATAAAATTAAAAAACCCCAGCAACTGTGGCATCCTAAGAACAAGGTATATGCAGGTGAGACTTACCCTCTGGCTCTGCTTTCCATGCAGGTTTCAGGCTGGCTTTGCCTTCAGGATCCTGCCTGGTTCCAGACATTACACAGCTGTAGTGATTAGTTACAGCATGTTACAACTGAGATTTAAGCTTCTGTTGAATTTGTAGTTTTTATTTATCCACCCTGACCAGCTTGTGCAATCCATGGACTTGGGAGCCATCAGTAAAATGGTTCATAAAATATTAAGGGTCCTGCTTCCAATGACATTGATGGGAGAGCTGTGGGAATTGAACTGGTACCAGGGTATAATTAACCCAGGGTGAGGTTAGATCATTATGTGTCCAAGCAAAAAGGGGGTGCATAATAGCACTGAGTCTTCAGTGGCCAATGTATTTTGGAAATAGGCTAACATATTTAGCCTTTCTGAAGACTCTGCTTCCATATCCATGTGTGGATGTAATTTAATGCACAGTGCTTTATGCAATTATACCTACAGATGCCTAAGTGAGAATTTAAATTAGCATTAACTTGATAGCTTTTGCTAAAGGCAGACAAACGCAAACGGGTGCTGGGCAGATTTTCCTGTAAAGCTCTGCCGATCCCCATCAGTTGCCGAGGCACTGTTCCAAATGTAAACCCTGGGGATCTTTTCAGCAATTAGGCCCACTCCAGCAAGAGCCTCTCTGACCAAGTGGATTCAGAAATGAGACCCCATCTCTGTACAAACCACATCTCCACAGTGAAAGGTGTCACCGTTTGGGCAACACAGAGAATGATGCTCAAATATAAGGACCCCACAGGTTCACATAAGGATAACCTTTACCCAAAAATTCTTACAAATCCATATATATATATCAGTCTGAGGATCTGGACATGATATGCAAAAAGACCATTTTGAAATACATTTTTGACAGAAATCTCTGAAGATTTCACCACCAATAAAATTTTGCTTCTGAGAACTGTCAAACTCACTGCAGAGGCATTTCACAGTTGGTTTGTGCACAGGTCGAGTCTCAGGCATGTTGCTCTTGCTGCACATGGTTTGTTCCTGCAATACCTGCACCCAGAAAACTGGCTGACCCCCTCTTCTTCTGCCCCGAAGCCCTAAAGAAGACCAATTATCAAGTGTCACATGGGCAAGAGTCAGTGTCTCATGCTCATTGTCTCTTCTGCATTGAACCACAAGTCATCTCTTGCCCCTAATGCCTCTTGGATGGTCAGCATCCAAACCCCAAGAGGACTACAGAACTTGATAGGATGTCTCTTTTGAACACTGAGATTTGCAGACAGAGCTTCAAAGCTGCCCATACCCCAAAAGCAACCTTTACTCTGATCTCGACAAACCACTGAACTTGTCATCAACCCAAAGGGGATTTGATTCCTCCAAACCAAATAAGTATTTTTTTTGTCTGACTGTGTTGACTACAGAAGACTGCAGTGGCAGAGAGGTTTTCTCCCTGTCACTAATGAGTATTAGGAGGGCTGGCTTCCTAATGAGCCAGAAGTGTTGGCAGCAAACACACAGCATAAACATGATTCAGAAGCAGCCTGATACCCTAATTTTATGAAAAAACAAAGCAACAGGTCACATAATCAGCTGTGGCAGAGAAATTATCAACTGAGGAGAGCACCATTTGTTTGCTGCAGAAGCAGCAGCAGACTTGGATCTTTCCCTCCTGGAAGCAGGTGCAGGTCAAGCAAACTGAGAAATGGCAGGGCTTTGCACCTCTTGGGCACCTCCCCACTGGGCAGAAGGCAGATTGACATCAAAGGATTGCATGTCACCTGTTAAACAGCAGGTTTCATTGTCCCCACTATGCTGCAAGGAAACATCTCATGAGCTGACTCAATCCCCAGCTGCACATGTCACCTTGGTAATATACTGCTTGGAGCAGTTTCTCCCTTCAGCAGCTCTCGGAATTGGCACTGGAAGGCTGATAGGTTTTTAAAACACCTGGGACACATTTCTGGACCTCTCATCTGTCTGAGGAATGGCATATCTCAGTGACCACACACCACTGCTCCCATAATCCAGAGGATGAATATCCCTCTTAGCACAGATCAGGTAAAGAGGCACAATTGCTTTGTATGAAAAACAGGTTGTGAATGATTTTTAAAGGAATGATATTAGGACAAGCCTAACTGCTGTATCCAGAGAGGGAACAGAGGACATTCCTTCCTTTCCTGGGATCTCCTGTGGGATTCTAACTGCAGAATGCTTTGCAATTTGAGTGGGCCAGGTTGTAGCTCCAGGATTCCTGTGGAGAAGTTCAAGCAGAAGTAGTGCAGGTATGTGTCCTTCAGAAGGCTCTTATCTCAAGGCAGGAAGGCTCACATCCCAAAACTCATGACAGTAAATTCTCAAGCTCACTAAAATATTTCAAGCCTTTTAATTTCCCCCCTGTAAAGAATAACATGACCTTGGAGTGCTGCTTTGTAGTTTGGTTTTCTTTTTTTTTTTTTCTGAAAAACAAAGGAACAGCTGTTGAGATTCTTTTGTTGTTGTTGTTGTCTTTCGTGGCAGGAATGTGTGTACTGAATATTTAGGACATATTATCTGAAAATAAAAGTACTGTTACCAAAGCAGCTCTTGAGCAGACACATGATGCCTCATACAATGAATTCCCAATTCCCGTGATGGTGTGACCAGGAAAGTGGGATGATGGTGTCTGGGCAGCATCAGGGAGGCAGATGATTGTTGCAGGAAGGTGCTGCAGTGGTCAGCTGGATGGAAAAGCCTTGCTCAGGAGCACAGAAAAGACTCAGTTTCCTTGACCCTGACACTGTGGGACAGCACAAGCAATAGCTCACTTCAGTGTTCCACCAGCTCATACTAGTTTTCCTGAATATTTCATGTCTTTCATCGTTAAACTCCCAGACAGGGAGGCATTAACAGCAAAATGGATTTGTACCTGCTGCCCCTGATCCTGACTCAATCTTATCCTTGGGCTTTGCTCTTTGGTCCTTCAGCCCAACTCACTCTGTCTAAGGTGACTTGCAGAAAGGCATGCTCCTGTACAGGACAAAGGGAGGGTCCTGAAGGCAGAGAAAGCCTCACACTACAGTATTTCAGCTAAAACAAATTAAAACTCTTCTCCAAATCCAGGAGGATGCTCAGCTGAGGTTTCAATGCCATGTGGTTTATTGCCAGCTAGGAGGAGGCATGTGCACACAAAGCAACTCTGGAAAATCCTGCTGGTGAAAAAGCAGAAAAGTATGTTCCCCTGTAATTACAATTAATTACAACAAGGTACTTTTCTAAGAGTTATATAACATCTGTGGGCGACAGGTCTCCCATGTGACAAGCCACCAACCTTAGCCTAACCTTTGCTACCTAAATAGGAAGTCCCTGGCCTCACCTGTATGTCCCAGACCTCTTCAGCTGCCAGTACAACTCTCCCTCAGGAGCTGGACAAGAAGCTTGGCCTGAAAGGCTCTTGATACCAGAACACTGCTGTTTGCTCATGTTCCTGCTGTTCTCCATGTCCCCAGCCAAAAGCAACCACCATCTGACAGGCTGTATTTGCAGATACAAAATGTGTGGACTCTGCTGTAGAAAAGCAGCCAGCCAGGACTTGCACAGAAAGGACATCTATAGACTGAATTCTTACACAGATTTATGACTCCAGAAAAACGTGGTCAAAAGACAATGAACTAGATTTTTAAAATCTACATTTACATGTATAAAATAAAAATTTCAATACTGACAGCACCCAAAATGCACTTTGGACAATCACAACTCTTAAGGTTCTTATCTGGAGCTGCACAAAGCAAAGAGAAGCTGACGATGACTAGAAAGTAGAAACCAATTGCATGGAGTCCAGACTCCCAGTGGTTTTACTGCAATGAGCAGCTGCTTATCAAGACCTGGAAGAAACTAATTTTGATACTTAGATTTCAAGATATTCAAGACAAATTGCTTTTCTTTTCTCAAACTCTCATTTCTCAAACGTTTTCATGGCTATTTAAATAAAAATATTAAAGCTGATCCTGATTTGAGTGACAGCTTAAGTAACTTGGGGGAATTAATTTAAACAAAATCCACTTCCATTTTGTTTATCTCAAAAATATCTGCAGCAGTTGGAGAAGATTTACACTACAGTCAATAATGGTTTGAATAAAACTTCCTGCTACTCAAAACTCTCCAGACCAGGCCATAACGTAGCATAAGCCAAGATGGGGTCCCAGTGAGGGCTACAAGAGGAAAGTCCTCTGCTTTAGCTGTATTTTCTCATTTGCTGCATTCCCATGTTTAGCTCCATCAGCTGTGCTGTGTGTTAGCAGAGCTTATGTATGTGGGCTTTAGGGAAGATGAAAGAAAAAAGCAATTTCCAAAAGGTGACATGGCTGATGCTTTCACTGAGGCAGCTCTGAGGAGTGTTGCTCCCTCTCTGTGGGGACTGCTGACCTCTTCATTGGCACTGTAATATCACAGTACACAACTAAACCCCAAAGCACCTCCCCCTGCAGTTACACAAATGAGAATGAGAACCCTGACAATTGATTTGGGTCTGCTGTCTTTGTTCCAAGAACAAATACAGGTTGGACAGAGAATGGATTGAGAGCAGCCCTGAGAAGGACTTGGAAGTGTTGGTTGATGAGAAGCCCAGCATGATCTGGAAATGTGCACTTGGAGCCCAGAAACCCCTGTGCCCTGGGCTGCATCCAAAGCCCCGTGGGCAGCAGGTGAGGGAGGGAATTCTGCCCCTCTGCCCCGCTCTGGTGAGAGCCCAGCTGCAGTGCTGTGTCCAGATCTGGGGTCCCAGCACAGGAAGGACAGGGACCTGTTGGAGCGAGTCCAGAGACCACTAAGTTGATCAGAGATGGAGCAACTCTCCTTGAGGAAAGGCTGAGAGAATGGGGATTGTTTGGCTTGGAAAAGAGAAGGCTCAGGAGTGACCTAATTGTGACCTTCCAGGACCTAAATGTGGCTACAAGAGGGACTTTCTACAAAGGCATAGAATCATAGGACAAGGGGGAATGGCTTTAAACTGACAGAATGCAGGGTCAGATTAGATATTAGGAAGAAATTCTTTACTATGAGGGTGGTGAGGCACTGGAACAGGTTGCCCAGAGAGGCTGTGGCGCCCCATCCCTGGAAGTTTTCAAGGCCAGGCTGGATGGGGCTTGGATCCACCTGGTCTAGTGGAAGGTGTCCCTTCCAATGGCAGGGGGGTTTGAACGAGGTGATCTCTAAGATCCCTTCCAACCCAAAGCATTCTATGGTACCCTCAATTTCTATTTGATATACACCACTAATAACCAGGGCATGGCAGTCTGGAACTTTGACCCACACTGATGCATGCAGGGCTTTGCTCTTCACTTGCACGGGCCAAGGGCTTCACCTGAGCACTGGCCAGATTTTAGCAGGGTGATGGCTCCTTTCCCAGACTGTTTTTCCTGACTATAAGGCAGAGCACAACATTACAGCAGAATAGTTTTGCCTTTTTTCTTTTATCAGGGTGGAAACCTGAGGGTGTTTTGTGAGGTGAGGGAAGGAGCGTTTCACTGCTGGTTTTAGAAGCCCACAAGCCTCACATGACCTTTGCCTCCTGGGAGCTGCCATGAGTTATCCAACCTGTCACCAGAGCTGGAGGCTGCAGCACAGCCCTGCCTCAGCCCCCGAGGAAAGGAGGCCTCACATCTGAGCATGTGGCACGGAAAAGCAGAAAAATCCTTTGGGAAGAGGAAAGAAAAAAAGGCAGAAATAGAAATGTGCACAATAGACACTACCTGCAAGCAGGCTCAGAGCTCCCACTCCTTCTCCTTGGAAAAAGCTCTCCTCAGGAGGTGAAAAACATCTTTCTATATTTATCTCACTCACCAAGCAGGAAAATATGCCCCTGACCCAGCCTTATTTACCCAGGACATGCTATGAAGGGAAGTTTTAATCCAAACACAGTGCTGAAAATGGGATGGATGATTAAAATGCTGACATAGCACCCCATTTGTGTCACTAAAGGTTGAGTGACATAATTGGTCTGTCTACCCCTTTCTGCCTTTTGCAAGCATTTACTCTCTCTACTCTGGCCTCAGTTTTCTAAATAAAGCTTCTTAATGATTCTAAACTTTTTGTTCACTCCAGATGAGGATCACTAAGACAGAGAAATTGGTCAGCAGTGCTTTTTCACTGCTATATATATTTTCTTTTTCTTTCAGTTTTGACACATATACTCTAAGTACAGGATGGAAACCTAAGTCTTGCTGCCTCGCACACAATGCCAGCACCTCTGGTCTGATCCAAACACAGACACCACAAGATGGGTCCTAACAGCCTCCTGCTCAGTGCAGAGCTACACATCTTTGGAATAAAAACCAAGCCACACTCTAAGGCTTGCTGGGTCTACACTGGAAGTGCAGCTTCTCCGAACAGCAGGTATCAGTAAGACACTGTGGTGGATTTAATATCCTTGCTGATGCAATGATGTAAGAGATGACTGTCCACACACATACTCCAGACTGCCCTCCCTTGGGCTAGCTATCCTGCACTTTGTGGCATTTCTAATCAAGGTCCCCATGATTACTGTAAAATACCATGCTGTGTGATTTCACAAACACAGGTTCACTGACAAGGCCTTACTAGTTTTAGGTGCCTTTTGCTCACCAGGGTGCACCTTTGCCTTTAGGTCAAAAGCATGGAATGGTTTGAGTTGGAAGGGACCTCAAAAATATGTTTTTGCTTCATCCAACTCTTCAACAGGTGAGAGGTCTGCTTCAGAGCTACTTGCTTTTCTAACCCTTCTCTCTACAACCTGAAGGACAGGACATAAGTAAGGAGATATTTACAGAGGGATTTGGGAAATTATGCACAGTTGTTTCATCACTAGTGAACAAAAAGGCACTAGGTCTGTCCCTGATAAGCAGGGTTTAGTTTAAGAGGCTGATCTGGAAGGATGGAGAGCTCATAGCTGGAGCTCTGCAGAAAGAGCCCAGTAGATCCTAACAAAAACCAGATCCTTTCCAAAGGATTTAGGAGCTGAAGCTGCTTGAGCATTCATGTAGCCCTAATGCCAATCTTCAACAAAGCCAAGAGCAGATCCCTCAGGAAAAAATAAGACTAGAACAAACATAGCTATGCTGAATCCAAGTACTCCTGTAGCCTCCGAATGTTGCTGTTTATGGACAGCATGAAAAGTCATTTCTGCACCTTGTTCTGGAAAAAGGCAGGAGTGCAACCCTTCCCAGGTTGCCATACAGACAAAGGTAGGTTTTGTGTCTCCTCAGAGAGTCTGAGGAGGGATAAGCAAGACCTGGCCAGAGTGGTGGAACCAGAGAACAGCTGAAAAGGTGGCTGTGTATCCATCAGGAATTGCAGGCTCCAGGCATGCTGTGCTGAACTGATGTTTTAATGGAAATACTGATTATAACCCCCCCCAAAAATGTGAAACTGAGTGGTGGAGGCCAGATTTGGTACAGCTTTCCCTCACAGACTGACGCCCTGGAAAGACAACTGCCTGGACAAGCTTCATTTCTGTACTTGATGAGCATTTTGTGCATCAGCCAGGACACTCCTTGTGGTTCAAAGCACACAAAACAGATGGGTTTTGCATCTTCATTCGTTCGTCATCATCATCCCTTGCCATCCTTGGTAATCTGGGGGTTTGCAGATGTAGCCAGCAGATACCCTTTCTTTTGGCATTCACGAAAGAGCACCTTCATCCAAGAAGGACTCCGAGCCCTTCTTCCTCCATTTGCTTTAACAGCCCCAGCAGAGGACAAGGTCTCTGTGCCAGCAGGACCAGCAGCAAACAAACCCCCCTCACAGGACATTGACACAAGCCCCAAGATGGACCACAGCAGCTGGACTGGCAAATTGCTGCTACCTCTGCTTTAAAAGAGTGATTTAACTTTCACATTAGAAGATCATAAAAGATTTACTTTATCATCTGAGTAATTAAAATACATGAAGCACAGAAATTAACTGACAAACATCCAAATAAAACCTCTCAGCTAGGAACCAGGATCAGGAGTAAGCAGTTTCTTATGCAAACCTGCAGAGCCCAGTGCTCAGGAGCATCCAACTGGCACTGCTGTCAGGGGATGTCACCTTCACAGCCCTGATATCACACATCAGCAAGAGCTGGACTTGTTGAAAGGTGAAAAGCAGTGTCACAACTCAGTGCAATGAGGGGATAAAGTTCTCATCTTCTGTCATCAGAAAGGACCCCACAATTGCCACTGTATGGCACAGAACACTCTCAAGATGTGCTGACAGTTTTGACCATCTGTGTGAAGCCCTTGCAAGGATCAAATGGAAGAGATTTGGGTTTGGTTTTTCATTAATTGCAAGTCTAAATGGGTATCATTTATCAGTTTTCTTCAGGTGTTGCAGTGCTTTCAGTCATGGCACTGCCCAAGGAATCAGAGCACTGCAAGTATTTGCTGAGTTTAACTTATTTTTACATAATTATTTAATTACTCCACAGAAATAAACCTTATTGGGGGTGCTGATAGTGTCTAAAATTAAGTCTTTATAGGAGCAGTTCAATGTATTTCCAGAAATCAAGGACTTCTACACAGCTTTGTTTCAATAATGGAGACATTTCTGTCTGTTAGCAACATGCATTCCTATTCTTTTCTTGTTAAACCTGGAAAAGGATTTTCCCGCTCCTCTCAGCAGCAGGTTTATCTTCAGGTGGGGTAAATAGGCATCTCTGAGCAATGGCCACAGGACTTCATTGCCCCCACTGGCCTCTTGTGTGTTTCAGCCCAGCATCCCTTTCCCTGGGCAGTTGTAACTGGAAAAGAGTTGTGTTCTGCAAAAAGCACAGGGAGACCTTGAATTAGCACACCGTGAAAGTCAGGATTAGGAGGTAGTCATTAACAATAGCTGCATGTCCTGAAAGCCTCTCATTTAATGGAGTCGTGAGAGATTATTTACACCGTGACATTAAACATCCTGATAACCGAATGTCTCATCAGCTCAAGATGTGCCCTTTAATTCCTGTTACCTTTCTGAAACCTCATGTCAAACCTGCATGGACTCTGGTCATACCAAAAATGAATCACTTCCTGCTGCTGGAAGGTGATTTTTCCTGACCAGATTTATGTATCTGGGTAATGGGGTGTAATAGAAAGGTGTTTAGGATTCTCACGTCAGCTTAGATGAAAGGATTAGCACTTAAAGAGAACAGATTAATTTTTGCAAGACCCAAAACCATCCCCTGGCTCCTGCCACAGAGACCTGCTGATCCTAAATTACTTCCTCTAACACATATAAAACTAAAGTGACTTAATTTATAGAACTAAAACCTGCTAAAAAGAAATGCACACGTGGTACAACTCAGACACAGACCTGTAGATCATCTCCACACAACCTTGGACCTTGTGCTTAATTAGGCATTGAGGACATGAAGCCTTGTACAGGACACACTTCAGTGCCTTTCAGAAATACTGGAGCAGTTTTTGTGGCAGGGCATTGCCTGGACAGGAGTGTCAAAGCATCCCCATCACCTCCCTCCCTCCCTCCCCATCCACCAGGACATGGCATACTGGCTTACTTGACCCTATGTCAAGCAATTTTATTTCTTAAATGCATTACTAATTTCATTACCTTTGATGCTTGGGAGAGTTATTTTTTTTTCAATCCAGCCTAAAGCCAAGAAGGGCTTAAAGAGAAGATAACCGCCAACTTGTACAGGAAGACAAATAGGCCAAAGGGGACCATTCTGATCCTCTTGTCTGATCTCTTGCCTGATCTCTTGCCATCTCCCAACAAGGTCTGAGCAGTAAATAAAGGCTAATTTTAAACTCATGAGAACATCTGACCCTAAAAAGGCAGGTCCTTGACAAGGGGTCACCTCCTTTCTGGTATGGATGTCCCAGGAATGGTAGTCAATACCAGACAAGCAGGCTCTACATATTAATTAAAAAAAAATATTAGTGGGCTTGAAAGACCAATATTCAATATGCATCAAGTTCAAAGCTTCAATTATTTTTTATTCTTTTAAGAAGTTAATTCCAGCTACCATTGAATGGCTACAAGAAGGCAACAATAGGGACCAAGGTCAGACTTCCCTGGGAAATTTGTTCCAAAGCCTCATCACTCTCACAGTTGAGAATTTCTTCCTAATTTCTAATCTAAACATTTCCTCTGTCAGTTTAAAGACATTCCTCCTTGCCCTTTACTGCATGTCATTGTAAAATGTCCCTCTCCAGCTTTCAGAGCCCCTTTAGATACTAGAAGGTGCTCTAAGTTCTCCCTGGATCCTTTTCTTCTCCAGGCTGGACAGCTCCAGCTCTCTCATCCTGCCTTCATAGTAGACGTGCTCCATCCCTCTGATCATCTCCATGGCCCTCCTCTGGACTTGCTCCTACATGTCCACACCCTTCTTATGCTGAGAACCCCAGAGCCAGGTACAGCACTGCAGACAGGGTCTCACCAGAGCAGAGCAGAATCCCCTTCCTCAGCCTGCTGCCCACAGTGCTTTGGATGCAGCCAGAGTAATGTATGCAGATTGCTTTTCACTTCAAACCAAAATAAATACAGAAACCCCACACTCCTCTTCAATCGGTTATTTGCTAAATCATATCGGGTGACCAATCCCACACTCAGATAGATTACTCCAGCCCTGACCCCGGAGCGTGCTTGTGGTAGAAATTGCACATAATTCAATGATTCTTTGTGCTGGCTCAGCTCAAGGCTTCTCTGGAGCCCGGAGTTCAGCGCTGTGAAATTCGCATCCCAATAAAACAGCCCTGTGATAGAACTAATGCCCATTTGCTTTGGGCTGGAACCAACATGTTCATTAATCCCAGTGCCTCGGGACGCGCTCAGGCTGGCTCACCTCACAGAAAGGTCACTGCTTTGTCAGCTCTGCTCCTCAGCATTCTCTCATTAAATTTCCATCTAGGTGCCGCATACTTGGCTTGTTAAGAAGCAAGGATCTTTTTTTAGGATTAGCTTGATATTTGTTTGCCAGACCAAACAGCCAGACTTAGAGGCACAGGGCTCAGGGAGTGGGACAGGTCTACATCCCCAGAGTGTGACACTATCAAACAGTGGAATTCAGCTAAGCATCTGGGAGCTGGTACAAGATGATCCTTTTTTAGGTCTGGTGACTCCTGACTGTTATTTTAGGGTTGGGTGAAGGAAGTAAGATGTGGTGCTTGGATGTTTGACCTGACTAAAGCAAACCTGCCTCATTAGGTACCAAATCTGCTTCCCCATGAACCCTGAACAAGAAATTCAGCTACAAACAGAGAGATAGATGAAGGAAAAGTGTCTAACGAGACAGCATAAAGAAACATTGGGAAAGATACACTCTTGTTATGAACTAAAGCACAAAAATAAGATATCCCAGAAGCTGATTTCTGGAAAGCAGCTGGCCAGGTTGGGATATCAACAGGCTGGAAATTTCTGGATCATTCCCTGCTTTTCACCCAGGTGCTAACTCATCTTCCTGACCCAGCAAAGAAAGATCATTTATAGGCTCTGCTGTTACACATTTCTGAGAGCTGGAAATGGCACTTCCAGCTTTGTGCCATACCAAGTCTGATCAAAAATGCCATTTTGTGAAGCACTAGACTTTATAATTAGTTAAGCACTGCAAAGCCCACTGGGGATCCCAAGGCAATGAAGATGTGCCCAGTGATATTTTTACTTTTCTGTCTCATGAGAAGTGAGATGTTAAGAGGACATGCTTCAGAAACAGCAGTTTTGAACCTAAATAAAAACTACAGTCCCAAATAAGGAGTGTGCAGAGTAGCACACAAACCACATTGTTCCAATTCACTTTTCCTTGCCCCTGGTTAAGATTAATTTTTTTATTTTTCATCAGCTGGATAAAACTGAGCCTTCAGAAATGCAACCTTCCCACCACATACATCCCATTACCCTGTCACTAGAGGCACAGGCAGTCCCAGGAAAGCCAAGATTTAAGAAACAAACTGGAAAAGGACTCAGACTGGCTCTGAAAGTTATTACTGTTTTTTTCACCCCCAAGCTTTGTGGTCTTTTCCTTCTGCTCCACACTGTTCTGTATCTGCTGCAGATTGTCCCAGTTTTGGGGTAATTTGATGTTCATAAAACATCAGCTTCATGAATTTGCTGCTGTGGCTGGCAGATAAAAACATGCTTTGCTTTGCAGCTGTTCACTGTGCATTTACTAAAGCATTTCAAAGCCACAGGGGTAGGAAGAACAGGAAAAAGTACATTTCATCCTTTTCATCACTACTGCAGTGGGCCAAATGCACAGCAGGTGCAAATAAGCATGAGATCCTCCACCTTGTTACACCACCTGCTTTGCGCTTCAGTCACTTGATTCAGACAAAACCCAAAAAACCCCCATTATTTTAGGTTGCCCAGCAAATTCTCTACATTTAAACAACCAAACTGAGGTTTTTTTTTTTGTTTTTTTAACCCTAATGACCCTTCAAGAAGGCTTCCAGCTTTCCCGTTGTTCTGCACTCGGCCTGAACTAGACTTCATCACCATTCAGGGCAGCTCATCTGTATGAACCCCTCCCAGTTTTCAGGTAAGTTAGCACAGACATGGGAGTATTTGAGTCCCAATCCACACCCTCCCCCAGCTCCCCACAACCACCCTCCTGGCAGGCTTTCAGTGCTGGCCCAACGAGGTCGCAGAGCTGGTTTACCAACACCCCTGGTACACAGGAGAAGGTACTCTGGGGTAGAACTCCTGGAGGTGCATCCCCAGCAGCAGCACAAACCCAGCTGATACCATTTACAAACAAAACATGTCCAGAGCTCTGCAGAAAAAGAAGTTTAGCAGCAGGAACAACAACTACTAAATATTTTACGTTTAAACTAAGGCTGATGGTGCCAGGAGGAGGATGACTCAGATGCATCTACACTTTCCTCCTCGGAGCTCAGTGCTTGCATCATCCTGCGTCAGCCATCAAACCAGCTCTGCTTTATTACTGCAGAAACCTGTTTTTCATGTCCTTATTTCCTGCCTGATGGTTTCTTGCGTGGGAGGCAGCAGAAAGTCTATGGCACAACAATTGTAGGACCTGTCTGATGAGAGACGATTTCATTTCTATTTGAACTGGTATTTATTACACTGGGGAAATGAGGAGTTTATCCCTCTGGTTCAGCCTGGATGGCTTTGTTTCAGCTCACATTCCAAAATGATTGAATAAAGCACCTCCAAGTCATTTCTAAAATAAAAAGATGTCAGCAAATTAACAGCAACTTTAAGGCCCTTACACTTGTGCAAGGGTGAAACCTCTGTGTCAAAGCCTCTGGCTAGCGTGGGCTCATCACTTGAGCTTGCCTCATTTCTCATACTCCCAAAGTATAACTGACCCACCAAACTCACATTTGTCTGAATCCTAATCCCTGCATCATCCTTCAGGTGTATTTTCTCACAATGAAATTCAAATAGAAACTGATTTAGGAAATGCTTTGCAACCCCTCCTCCCCCAAAGGCCCCATCTGCTTTAATTAGGAATGCACTCCAAGCCCAAGGTTTGGATGCAGCCAGTGGGACTCACATTTCAAAAGGGCCATAATGGCTCTGATAAAGACATAGCACTTTCAGACAGGCTACTGGGACTTTGAAAGATATTTGAAATCTGTCGACATGGAGTTCCAGTAGTGGAAAATGAAATGCTGTTAGACAAGCCTGCTCCACAAATCAGCTTTGCATGGATCCACCTGCCCTGTAGAAAGGCTTCTCCCTTTCTATTTGCTGTCCTCTGCTCAGGATCAAACCAAATCCGGGGTATTTAAATTCCTGTAAGACACAGTGGAGCTGATGGGCAGCAAATGCAATCTTCCCAAAGTGGCTGCCAATGACCCTGCTTCCAGGGATGGCTTCAGGTTGAAGACGGCAGTTTCCTCAGTGGGTTTTCAAGTCCTCTCTGCGATGCCGTGCAGACAATAGTGTGCATGGCACAGCTCCCTTTTAGCAGTCAGTCCCGAGGCAGGGCTGTGGTAAGGACACAGTGAGCTGTCCCCTCCTTGCTCTGACACATGGGCTGGCAGTGATGACACAGTGACATCAGTGAGCTGATGCTGCATGTGCCATCAGCGTCTTGAGCGCATCTGGGCAGCACCATGCGAAGAGCTTACTCTGCTCGTGGGCTCAGTGATGACCCTGAGAGTGGTTGGTTGGAACATGGTGCTAATAATGCCAAAGTTGTGGGTTTGATCCTCATATGGGCCATTTAATGATCCTTGTGAGTCCCTTCCAACCCCGGATATTCCGTGATTCTGTGAAAGGGTACTTCATACACAGCAGGAAGCTTTGCCTAAAGAGTAAGTGCTACCAAGGCCTGGGGAAACCGGTTCCTGCTGACAGATACTGAGGCTGAGCCTCACTCTCTGATAGGATTAGCACACAGGCATTTGTGTATATGGCCCTGGCCCAATTCAAAACCTCAGTGATGGGGGGGTTTATCAGCCATCAGAGATCTTCAGTCACAGCCAAAACTGCCTCCACTCTCCAGGTCTCACTTTGAACCATCTCCCATTGTGGTAAAATGCTAAAAACCGCAAATAAAAATCACTCCTTGCCTCTCTCCAGTCTGTTGTCCTGCAGGAGACAGACTGAGAACAGGAACCATCAGTTTTGGAGAAGATTTGTACACCTACAAAACCCCTTCTTTTCCAATGCTGAAATTGTAGCTACCAGAATCACACTAACAGTAGACTTTTGTTTCTTGTTTCCCCAGTTTGAATAATTTCTAACATTAATCGGTTCTTAAAATCAGTATGGTTGGACAAGTAGATGGATATGTCCCTCCAGTAGACCATTCTCAGGAATTGCTGGTCAGCCCTTCTCAGCCAATGGCAAGGTCACCATCCACCCATGGACACTATGCTGGGGTCATCTGGTTTCAGGGCTTTGGGGTTCTTTTTGTATCAAGACTCTTCCACATTTTCAAAGGCTTTTTCCCAAGGCTTGTTGCCTCTAGCAGGCACAGTCTCCTGCCTTTCCTGTCTATAACTAAATGACACAAAACTCATCGATGTAATTATTGCTGAGAGCTCAGTGCTTCCAGTAAGCGTGGTAAACACTGGGCAAAGGAGGCAGGAGTTTTTAAGGAGAGTCTGACAAAAAAAAGAGGCAGAACAACTATATATAAAATGCCAATTCTTTTCTTTCAGGGAATAACAGTAAAAAATGTATATTTTTCTGCTGTGCTGATGAGAACAAAGTCCATCCTGCCCTGCCCTGAATGACTGGGCTCAGGGAAAAAGTCAGTGAAGGTGGGTTTTTTTAACTTCAAAGGAGATGGTTAGCCAAAAAGGGTTTTCTAGCCTGTGTTGACTCTGCTGTAGGTAGACAGATGTATAACAAAATAAGTGACAGATTTGCCCAGCACATTTCAAACAGCAATATGGATATTTTCCTTGCTAATTGTATCATTAGCTAGTCCGCCCTCAAAGTTACAAGACTTGTGATCAAATTACTGCTGTGATAATCAGCAATGTGATCCTTTTCCAACCCTGCAGAACCGTTCTCTTGCCCTCTTTCTGCCTCTGCTTTCCCATCTATAGAGGCGATAATTTCCTTTTTCTTTTTTCTTTTTGTCAGAAACAGGAGGCTATCCTCAGGAAAATGACACTTTTTTTTTTTTGATGGAAAATAGTGCATCAGACAAACTATTTGTGGGTATTAAATAAGAGAAACTTCAAAACTTGTGTTGTTTTTCTCCTTTTTCATCCAAAGAATAATGAATCTTTAAGTCCTTTTCTTTAAAGTTTATAAATAAGGTTTGGAAGTACATTGAGCATGAGGGGATTCATCATTCTAATATTGTGCTGCAGTGCCAAGTGACCACACTGGTAAATTAAACCCCCTTTCATCAGTCCAGGGGAGGGATCTGCCAGTGAGTTATCTCCCATCCTCTTTGCAGGACAGATTACAGTGAGAAAACGGCAGCCTGCCAGGGAGGGATGGCTCTTGCTCTTTAAAATTTGAGCGACCTGTCACCAATGTTTCTTTTTTCCCCATTTGCTCTTCATTTCACAGTAGCTTCTTGACCTCATTAGAAGACTCCAAGGCCTGGCTTGGGACTGATGTGGGTAGAAAACCGAAGCAGACCCAAGGAGTATTCAATTAAAACAAATGAATCACAGAAAAACCTAGAGTACAATTAAAATCGAAGATAACTCTGTGCCTGTGAGGAAGCCAGCAGTGTTGCAGCAATGCAGCCATTGCTGCAGGATGGATTTGAGAGCATTGAGAGAGTAGGGATTCGTTTTTCTGCTTTTTATCAGCATGACTTCTCCTCCTGGGTAACACCACCATTGTCCTGATACAAGGACATGTGGGCCATCCAGCAAGGTCAACTGTCCCTCCCTCCTAAGGGCCTGAGGGAAGGAGCAGCAAGGATCCCACACAGCATGAGGGACAGGGAGAGTCAACACAGTGCTGATGGTGGCAGCTAAATCAACTGTTACTTTTTCAGCATGTTATCTGCCTACTATGCCCATGAAATGGTCCAGCAATAGGCAAGCTGGGATCAACCCTGGTTGCTCTGGGGCTGGTGCCATTGTAGTAGCTCTGTGAGTTGCCCCAGGAGGAGCTCCCAAGCCAAACCACGGGTTTTTCCTTCCTAAAAATTCAGAGCAATAAGGCAGGGAGACTTCTCCTGTGGTTTGTCATTCAAACTTGACCATGATCAACACGCCCTTCTCGTGCTGCACACGGATAGAAGGGTTTGCAGCACAAAGCTGCCATGTGAACACATCTGTGCTGAACCTGCCCTGTCTGGGAGTCATCCAGTGCTAGTGTTGTGCCAAGTGCACTGCCTGGTCTGGGTTTGGTTTGTGCCAGCTCATTCTCAGACTGTGGTCAGACATGGGTAAAATCACTCTTGTGGAGAGGTGAAGAGTTCTCAGCTGCAGGATACAAGCTGGGTCATGCTGCTTTCCCTCAGTGCTGCCCTGCTGCAATTACTGTGGTTGTACTCTCAGGTCGAGGCAAAGGCTGTTTAAAATGTCAAGCAGGCTAATTAATGCAGGTTTACAGAAGTACTGAGTGCTCATTAATGCAGACACAGACAATCACAGAATCACAAAATGGGTAAGGTTGGAAGGGACCATGGTGGGTCATCTCCCAAGTGCACCCTGGAGTCACAGAGCTCGTTAAAGGGCTGCTTACCTGCTGGAATCCCTTTCTGTGATGAAGCAATGGCAGGGAGAGGATGGGCTCAGCACAGATGGGTGCTTGACAACATCAGGAACCAGCTCTGTTAGAGGTGACCATCTCCTCAGTGCAAAACAGATCCACTGCAGCACCACAGTGGGACAAACTCACAGCAGTGTATGGACCAGCTGGGAAAGCAGAGACAGTTTGTTGTGAAAAGCCCTCTTAGCTATGTCATTCAGGTGTGCCTAAATGGATAGAGAGTGGTGAGGGGGTAAACACAGAACAAGTCATTGAGACCTGCACTGAAATCTGCAGCAGCTCCTGCTCCACAGCTCTCTCCAGCTGAGCCCTCTGAAGTGTAGACTCATCCCTGGGAATTTTTCCAGAATTATGTTTTATTTTCCCTGCACCACCAGTAGCAATAGGCACAGATAAACCAGCAGAGCTCGTGCTGTCCCCTGGTAACCAACTCGTCCCAAGCAGAAGTTTCCAGTTCCCAAGTCCTCTTTTTGGGTTCTTAGACAGTCTTTGTCCTGCAAACCCATAAACACCTATTTCCTGAAAAATACCTCCCAGCTTCCCTTCTTAGCACCTCATCTCTTACTTGCTGGAGGTCACACAGAGTTATTTGCCTCAGGTCTGCTCAGGCCACTTGAAGCATACCAGGCGGTTCCCTGCCCGGGAGCCATGGCTGGGATGGGTCTCTGGCTTGGAGGGGCTGACACCGCTGTGGCAGGGGCTGTGTCTGGCAGCCCATGCTGTGCTGCTCCCAAAGCAGTGACATGTTGCCATGCACTGCTGCTCAGGAGTTAAAAGCTTGTCAGAACATGTCAAGTGGCAAGGCTGAAATGCGAGTCTGATGAGACAACTTTCAGCCCAGCACAGACAGCCTGCTCTGGGTGCCGAAGAGAAGGAGAGTCAGCATCTGAGCTACTGGAAAAAGGCTTCCTCTGCTTACAGCTGATCTCTTCCCCTCCCCTTGCTAGAGGAACGTACAGAGAAAGGAACCAGCTGGGAATTAGGAGAAATGGTAGCTTTTAAAATTGTGACCATTCATTTTCTTGGAAGTGTAGAGTATTTCCATGAGCTTCAGAGCTGAGTGAACAGCAGGACACGATTTCCGTCCATCTCCCTAAAAAAAAGAAAAAGAAAGTAAAGAACACCTGAACTCTCCTACAGGGAAAAAGTCATTTGCCAAGTGCTAGTGCTAGGCCAGAACATAAACCAATTTGGGCATTTCCCACTCCCAAAATAACATGTCCTGAACTCAGATCCCTTGATATTTGGGAAAGATGGAAGCAAATTATTAGTGCACACTGGTTGCAGAAAACAACATTGCAACAGGTTGCCCAGAGAAGCTGTGGTTGCCCCACCCCTGGTAGTGTTCAACGCCAGGCTGGATGGGGCTCTCAGCAACCTGGTTAGTGCAAGCTGTCCACGCCCATGGCAGGGGGGCTGGAACAAGACGATCTTTAAGGTCCCACCCAACCTGAACCATTTGATGAGTCAATGATTCAATGAACATTGCTTTTAAATTTTTTAGCATCTCTCATGGGATGGCCAATTGTATGAGAGAAAGGCAGTTGTCTGTGGACATTACAAAAGGCAAAAGGTAAATGAAATCTCAGGAAGACAATCAAGGCTGATCCACCTTTGCTAACACTTTCCCCTTCACAGCTTTTTCAGGGCAGTGCTCAAGCCCCGAGAGAGATGGGGAGATGCTGGTGCACATCAAGCCTGAGGTGAATAAGGACAGAGCTGTCTTCTGTATGACACTTTGCCTGAGATCTTGAGTGACATGGGGCTTTCAGTTTTTCTCTGAGGGAAAAACAAGGTAAATAAAGAAAATACTATCGTTTAAAATGCATTGCAAATCAATAATTACTTCAGTAGCACAACTCAATAGAATATTCCGGTTTCATACCCTTTAGACAATGTGTCTACATACCAGCACTAACAAGGAAAAATCCGTGAAAAACATTTTTTTCTATTTTTATTCTCTGAGTGTCCAACTCTTTTTGCTAAATCTCTACAGTTTGGAGCTCAAATTACCATTTCTGACCAGTGCAGAGACAAAGATGAAATATTCATGAGTTGTTCTTACTCTTCATCCTGCAGAAGCACCAGCCAGCACTAAATTTGCATGATCTCACCAAAGGAAACATTTCAAAAGAAAAGCACTTTCTATAGTGATATTGAAAATTTTCTATATATTGAGGTAAAACCATCAAGTTTCTGACCTCCCTGGTGTAGAGTCACGTGTTGTTTGAAGAGCATCCCACTAAATTTTCTAAGGATGTGTAAATGTGTCATCTGGACTGCAGGAAATAAAGCAGGGTTAAAACACTGAGCAAAACTGAAGTTAACAAGTACAGGGTTCATAAACCTTGCGATAGAAGCTTGCACAAACCTTTCAAGGCTCATCCAATAAAGCCCTATGGCACTACATTCTTCCCCCTCCTCTCAAATCTCCATCTGTCTGAGCCAGCATCAGCAGGAAATTTTGCGTGGAAGCTTGCCAGATAAAATAGCTACTTCATCTGGCTTTCAGCTGACATTAGTTTTATAGAGTTCTTAAAAAATATGTTAAAAATCTCTATTATTTTTTAGCTATGTCCTAAGTTAGAGATGGGCCAAGTCTTCCCTCTTTGTATGTGTCTCCCAAAAAAGGTAATTCATGTGTGATTTAGTATTATATGTGCAAATATTTCCAACCTGCATTCTGTCCTCCTCGCCTCATCCTGTACTGAAAGCTGAAAATGCTCCTGCTTACTGGAAATGCCTAAATTCTTTAATTTATTTAAATCCACCTAATTCCTGTCTGAATTTCCCCAAAACTTCCAGATACAACTGTCTTACAAGGCTTAGTGGACTTGACCTTTAACCCTTGGCATGGGTGAGACTTTGATATCCCTGTTCACTTGCTGACACAAATAGGAGTTTGTCACCATGAACTGGGGTGACAATTGACCTCAGCTCCTGGTATCTTATTTTACAAATAACCTCTTTGAAATCCCTTCCCACAGCATGCCACAGGTCACATAACATGCCCTCAAATGCTTCAAAAACAATCACTTAAATTTGACACCTGGTAGATTTATTTCCATGAGGACAGAGAAATCTGGTGACATTACAGGATTTTTGCAAACTGTTTTTCCTGAAATAACGTAGAAACAATTACATACAGTCTCCCTATGTGCAGCATGCTCAAAACACAGCTTCTCTCTGCTTCTGTCAGGACCTCACCCATGGGTCTTCCACCTTGGCCTCCACCATCTACTCTTTGTGATCAGTTCCTCAACCAGAATGTCAATCTCTCATTTTCAGGCAAAGAAGTTAATGAACACATTCTACTGGAATTGTACACCATTTACCAGGAATTCTTGTGATCAAACCCCATTTGGGATGTCACTAACAGCCTTTGGAATAACCAGACCTCCTCCTCAAACAAGGTCTGGATCAAGGTGAATTTTTTTGTTGTTGTTGATTTTTTAAGGAGATATTGGCAGGTTCCTCTAGAGTGTCTCTGTAGTTTTGATGAAATTACAAGGACTGTGCTCTGTTACTGGAGTAAATCCCACCCAGAAGACTTCCAAAGTGAAAGAAACTAAGTGTTTGTGTGGTGAAATGTGCCATTATGTTGTTTGTTACCATGTGACCCTCTTGGAGACAGGCTATATAGGACCTTCTCATAGAATCATGGAATGGTTTGAGCTGGAAGGGGCCTTAAAGATCATCTTGTTCCAACCCCACTGACATGTACAGGGACACCTTCTACTAGACCAGGTTGTTCAGTCCAACCCGGCCTTGAGCAGTTCCAGGGATGGGGCATCCACAGCATCTCTAGGCAACCTGTGCCAGTGCTTTTTATCAAGACAAGAACACAGAGAATTGCTGGAAATTTGCAGACAAATGCAGGAAAATAAGATTTGTCACATTTAGGGTTTACCAGACCTGACATCATCCTCTTAAATTTGTAGAGCATTCAGTTTCAGAGCAATGAATTTTGTTTGGTGTTCTTTGTTAATACAGCAGTGACTTTTCTGTCTATATTTTTAATAGTCGGGAAATGTCATTTTTGATCTACACTTTAATAATAAGTGGAATATGATTTCGAATGAAAAGTGCCAAGGAGGGTATTTATGTGATGCTGTTCTGCCTCGGGCATTAATGAAGTATGAGATGGTGCAGCAGGCGCAGTTGTGTTACATGTAATGATACAAATTGAATGTAAGTAATATAATTATTTGTGGTGTAACACAACTGCTGCACAAATAGTGTTCCTGGCAGTAAACGTCGCTGTTATGATAGGAAGGCACTGCTAATGCCACTAAGCATTACAGTCAATTCTTGATAACATCATGTGAACCAAGCTAATAAATTGGGAATTATATGCCTCTTGCACATTTCTGCCTATGTGAGCCAGGACTTGTTTGATAATACAGTAACAAATAATCCTGCTGGTAAAACAGTCAGAAAAGCTGGAATTTAACAAATCAAGAAAAATCCAAATGTAGCACTGAAATTGTGGATGACCCACCCCTGGAACTGTTCGAGGCCAGGCTGGATGGGGCTCTGAGCAACCTGGTCTAGTGGAAGGTGTCCCTGCCCATGGCAGGGGAGTTGGAACTGGATGATCTTTAGGTGCCTCCCAATCCAAACCATTCCTTGATTCTATGATGCTGTTTGCCCAGCTTGCCAGCTACACCTCTGCAAAACACAGGGCTCCTACCTGCATGAGCAAGGGGTGCCCAAGCATCTCTGCCCGGACCAAAACCTCCCAGGGGAGCCAAGAGGAATGCTGCCGCTTTGGTGGAAAGCTTCCCTCCAAACCCCCAACACAAGGCAGTTCAGCAGGTCTGGAAAAGGCTGTGGAGCACAAGTCACTAGACTGGAAAAACAGAAGGGAAATTATCCTGAAAAGTTGCACAAGCTCCTGGAAAAACCTCTGGTGCTCGATGTGGAGGGAGCGCTCACAGCTCTCGTGGGATAGTCTGAGAGGAGATGTGAGGGCTAACATAAGCCTCACCACTTGCTAAAGGAGAAATTGCAGAAATCACTCAAACAACGTGGAGATTAAACTGGGACTGAGTTCTGGTGAGAGAGCTCAAGGAAATTTAGATTACAGTGATGGAGAGGAGGAGAAGATTAAAACTCAGGGCTGAGTGAGTAATGCACAACAAATGTATTCAAATGAATCTCTTCCATCGAGGACCTTCCAGGACTCCCATCGCCTCACAATATTTAATGCACTTACTCTGCTGGAAGGAAGGCAGTGCTCTATTTCTGTCTTTCACTTGAGGAATGGTGACACAGGGAGATGAAATACCTTCCTCAAGGTGACCCAAAATACCTGTTCCAGAACAGGACAGTTTCAGGTCTCAGCATAGCCAGAGAAGCATCCCTCCCACCTGCCTGTGAACAGTGAGTACCTCTGGGTACTCGCATTTGCTCCTCAGGTGTTTCCTTCAGCTGGTAGCTGTGGACTGCACATCCCTGGTCTGGGACTCAATACCAAGCAGCCTGTCAGTACCTTCCCAAGGCTCCTCTTCTCATCCACGGAATTCTGCTGAAGGCACAAAGAATGTTTTTGAGGGCACCAAGAGGCACAGGGTGAGGGTGACACATTAGTGCTGGCATGTTTGGCGCTTCTTTAATGACTTCAGCAGGAGGTGGGAAGGGTAGAGCTGCCTGCAGTAATGACAGTGTAGAGACTATGAAGTGGGAAGGAAAGATACTGGGGGACCTGCCTGACAACTTGATTTGCAATGAAGTTGACTCCATTTGAATCCCACGTAGATGCATGGATATTGTCACTGCAGAGCTGTATCCTCTCCGGTTGGGAGCTGTGCTTGAAGGAAGTTTCTGGGAAGTCTCTTCCTTGTGTCTTCTGAGCTTCAGTGGGGAAAAATTTGTGAACAAGTTCCTGTGGCTATTTTATTTTAATATAACTGAATTTGCCCACAGCTACTGGAAATTGCTCTGCTACTCCTTCCACTGCTACCAGACGGTCTATTAGTACCTGAGAGTTTGTCATAGAAAAATCCTTCACTGATGGCAGACAAGGGGAAAAAATTAATTTTAGACTCATGGCTATAGTGCAGTTTATCCCCAGTGCTCACACCACTGTCCTAGCAGGGACCATCAGCTCTCCTGCCCTGACAGCAAGATGCAAAACAATAAATAAAGCATCCAGGCAGCATGGACTGAAGCCAGCCAGGGGAATGGTCCAACCATTTAATTATGAGTTGCCTCCTCCTCCTTTGTCTTGGGGCCACTCCTGTTCCAGCATTTGGTGTTTTGTAGCCAGCTGTCTGCAGCTTCCCACTCCACCTTTGCTCTCCAGAAGAACCCTCCTCTGGCCCTGGAGCCCAGAGCTTGCTCTTCCTGCTGCCCCCATCCCTGTAGCCTCACTGGAAGCTATCCAGGTATGCGTTCTGTTCTCCGTAATGAAAAGTGAGTTGGATGTCCTTGGGTGCTTTTCAAGGTCATGCTGTGTCTGTGCAGGGTTCCTGTGAATGTGGGGGGATGGAGAGCCAGGGCAGCTCACAGGCAGCTCCCTCCTGCACATGCCAGGGATGTGCAGGGATGCCACCCGGTGCAGACTGATGGGTGGCTTGGAAGAAAAATATTGTGCCCCTGGGGAAAAGTCTTGGTTCTGCATGCACATCTGGGAATAGCACTGTCCCCAAAGCTGGCAGCAATTTTTAGCCCATCTATATTTTGTCTGGGATTTCACAGACCTGTCCAGCTGCCAAAAGATATTTTCTGTTGTTACCTCATTTGCAAAAGGTTTTTCATTCCTCTTTCTCTCTTCATTACACCAGGCCACTTATCCTGAGCTCTGGTCCCAGGTGGGCCACCCCCCAGTTGTTTCCTCCAGTGTGCAGTCAGCTGCCTTCCATGCTTGCTGTGAAAGTTCAACATTCCCACAAAGTTTCATCAAACGCCCACGAGTCCCGCATTTTTACTGGGAATCTCAGGGGGCTGCAGGGCTGAGCCTGGACTGCAAGAAGCAAGCAGGGCAAGTGCTTCTCCTGGGGATGTGTTTTAATCCAGAGCTGCATCCTTTTACTGCATTGTCTCAGGACCCAATCCCAAACCATTATATTCCAGAGAAGTGTTTTCATCTGCTTCAGTAAGTGATGGATGGGGTCACATCACTTCGTAAATGGAGCCACGCAGAGGCTGGTTAATCTTTCTCCCCATCCCTGGCTTAAGTTGCTTTGGCACCTGCCACCACCCATCCCACCCTCAGCTCCCAGCCATCATCCCACCACCATCCCAGCACCCTATCCATGTCCTGTCCCACACAGCCCCTCACAGCAGGTGCCCTGCACAGGCACCTGCAGATGCCCCTCCCCGCTGCAGCCAGCACCAGTGGCCAAGGGGATGTGTTGGTAACTAATTTATATGGGCATGATTTACATGCTTAATTAGCTCTGCTTTTATTTGCTGCATTCACAAGGCAGAATATTTTCCCACAAAGTGCTGTGCCTAGAGCCTGTTTGATTAGCTACAGAAAGGAAAGCATTCAGCAGCAGAAAGCTGAACCACCAGAAAGTCAATACATATTAAAGGATTTGAAAGGCTTTTTCTCCCCCTCCACTCCCGACTAAACCCATTTTACAAACAGCAGGGAAGACAAAGTTCTGAATTCAGTGCTAGTTATTAATTTTCTCTTTCTTGCTGCTCTGCTGCAAACTGTCTCAAGGTCTTCTTTCGTTTTTTTCACTGGAGGACAAATAAGTGACGCAGAGCCTGGAATTTTTCTCAGTCCAACTTATTCCCTCTATATCAAACTTTGTTAAAGGGCCAAAGCGGAGATAATGAAACCCTTTCGGCAAGGACTCTGTCTACACACCAGCAGTCCCAGAGGATCATTCTGCTCAGAGAAATTAATGTAAAAACTGTTCTGTTTGCAGCAGCTCCCTAAAAAAAAAAAAAAAAATTTTTTTTTTGCGCACACACCCAAAAAAAAAAAAAAAAAAAAAAAAAAAAAAAAAAGAAAAAAAAAAAAAAAAAGGAAAAAAAAAGCATCCTAAACTGCAGAAAGCTTGTGTAGCATTTTGGGAAGAAACCTGGAGCAGCCGTGTGTTCGAGCACCATCTGTTGGCTGCACTGCTGCTTGCGGCATGCAAACCGCATCCCACTGCCAGAAAAACTGCAAACTGCATCCCACTGCCAGAAAAACTGCAGCTCCATGGCATGACACGAGGGACAGTCCCAGCTTTAGGGAGCATTTTCTGGACAAGCAGCCGGGCAGAGGGCAGCAGGAATCGCCAAATAACCCAATAATTTGCAGAAAGTTACCCAGGCTCCAGAAGGGGAACTTGGTGTCTCTCTACCTGGGGTTGCCATCCTGATACCCTCTAGAGCAGCCTGACAATTGGTATAATTAAGGATGCTCCATCATCCCCTTTTCCTACATAAATAACGTATTTTGGCCTCAGCAGCTAAGAAAATTAATTCTACTGAGGTTTTGGGAGCATTCAGGGTATTTGGCCACTACTCCTGTTCAATCGTTTTAAGAACAAAGGGCTACAAATCTGCAGCAATTTACGATCTGACTTCCCAATTAAGGATTTGATGTGGTTTTATGCCTTTTAAGTGACAATATTTGTCAGGCCATTTGTTCAGTGCATTGTCTGCATGTGCAGTTACACAGGAATTGGTTTAACTAAGGTTAATTGGTGCATAATTAGAGCTGCTGCCAACACAAAATAATGGCTGCAGACCAGGGAGAGAGTCGATTTCTATCCAGCTCCAAAGGACAAATATGTAAAGGGGGCATTATAGTTGAGTGGTAAAAACCTAAACTGCTTCAAATTTTAGCTCTAATTTTTGTAAAAGCACATGTCTGACTTCCTGGCAGTGTTGTCCCCAGGGCAGAGAGCCCCGTCCCACTCAATGATGCATTTCTAGTGGTAGAAGGTGTTAGCAGTGATAAATCTTTGCAGCTGGATACTCTCATTTGCCGGCGCAGGGGAACCATGCAGGATGCAACTTGGGGAAGTAAAATTGAGCAAAAGGGGGAGGAGGGAGGAAACTTTGAAAAAGAGCCATGATTTATTGCACAATGAACTCATCTAGGAATGCTGGCACAAATCCAGTGGGAGCAGCACCTCAGCCATTCTGTGATGCTCCCAGGTGATGCCACCAGTGGTTGAAGGAAAGCTACAGAGAAGTTCTGACATCTGTAGCTTGTTTCTGCAAAGTCCGGTGGGATTATCACACACAGCATTTGCTATGATGTGTTTAACCCCACTTTCCAAAGTCACCCCAGGTTTTAGCATGAGACAAAGCAGAGCCAAAAAAAGCAGTGCCCAGCTGTGAACTCGCCTGCTGCCTCCATCCTGGCCCCACTTGCAGCTCTCCAAGCCCAGGGCTCCCATTATCCCAGTCCAGAAGTGCTGGTAGCAACCTCCCCCTCTTCTCCAAAGTGAAGATGTCTGGGACAGGAGGTCCTGGGCCACCACACAGCCTCCTGCTCCAGATGCTGCCATGTGCCCACAGTCCTGGCAGCCTTTCCAGATGGCAAATCTTGCTGCAACAGGGTGTGGAGATTTTAAAATAATGAAGGAACATGAGAAGTGGGGAGTGAAAGGGTACAAGATATGAATTAATAGACTGGAAACTAAGTAAAAACCCTACTAGACTGTAAATAGGGTCTGATCACGGTGGTCCTATGCTGGACACAGCAAACTAAGGAGGGAGGGGGTGTCCTCCATCTCACAGGGGCAGCTACTTTCTCTGAGTTATTATTTCAGCACTAGCAGATGCCTGCACCGGCTGAGGGAAACATGATCCTGCTTCTGCCAAGCAAGGAATTGCAGGGATGTACCAAAAAGGCAATTGCCTCCTCTGCTGCCCTTGACCAGAGAGTTTTCAGAAAGAAAAAGTCTCCAATGCCCCTAGTAAATACTACAAACCTTCCCATCCCCAGTGCATACAAACTTTTCATTACCATGGTGAAAGGAGCAGCAGCGACTCTCCCATACAGATCAGCATCATCAACTTCCCCTCTTGCCCCCGTACATAGGCTCCTCAGAAGAAAGCAAAATGGTCAGCAAGACAAAATCAGAGAAAACCCCCTGTTCTTGGCACAATTCCTCCATCTGCCACCCTGTCCACAGCAGGTCCTGGGATCCAGGGCAGTGCTGGCGTCGAGCAGCACATGCAGCTGTGTCAGGACTACAGAAGGCAAGGTATGCTCTTATTGGTGTTAGAGAAAAGCCAGGGAAGTGGTGTATACATGACAGGGAGCTCCAGAGTGCCCTGCCAGGCTGGAATAAGGTTGAAACGTTGTAGCCTGACTGTCCCACAACCCTCCCAGAAAAGCCCACTATCAAAGCAGCTGCTGCTGAGACAGACTGATAGTATGTGTGGGAAGTTTAGAAACAGCAGAGCAATTTTCCAAGCACAAGCAGCTGAAGTTTCTTGATATGCAGAATTCCTTTTTTGCCCTCTTTGGAAGATCTCCCTCTTTTCCACCTTGACCACACTAAGGCATGATGGCTGGTCATGCCCAACCTGGCCCCCTGCCTGTGCAGCCCCTCTGAAGGTTCAGGAGCTTCTTTGAAGAAGTAATCAAAATTCTGTAATTTTAGGCCTGCAGGTTGGAGTCTGTTGGCCTCAACCTCTCAATACTTTGCTTCTGGCACTGCCGCTGAGGGCACAATCAGGGCATGAAATGAGGTGTTTCAGCTCTGAATTAAATATCTTGCTTGAATCACAGAGTACCTGAAGCTCCATGGTGCATTCAATGGGATCCATCCTCTGTAATTTAGCTGTCTGGGAATTAGGTGTCCAGTCAGGATCCTGCTGTGGTCCCTGGGAGACATGGAGACCACCTGAGGGCAATTCTAGTTTTCTGAGCCAAACATCCCAGCCCAGAGGCTGCTAAAGCAGCCCTGTAACTTCTGTACTTGATGCAGGTCCCACCCCAGCTGCCTCATCTGTCTGACTTCAGTGAGTCATGACCCTATGGAAAGCTGTACATTGAACAGACTTCCCTCTCTACTAATGCCCTGGTGGGTGTCCAGCAAACTCTAAAAGCGAAGCCAATTCTAGACCAGTCCAAAGGAGCAGTCAGCACTTAAACATTAAAAAGCAATAAATTAAGAATTAAAAATGAGGAAGGGGATTGAGGAAAGAATTATATGCGTGAGACAGATTGTGTTATACAGGTGGTTTCAGGTTGCTAAGATGCAGGGAACAATTAAGGAAAAGCTTCCAAGGGGCAAACCAATGAAGTCACAGTGCCATGGAAATCAAAGGGCTCAGGACATGCATGAAGAGGAAGAACAGCTTAACTTGAGCTATAGGTAACACAGCAATAATGTAAATAAGTAAATAGTCCTTCAGTATGGTACCAGCTCATTAACAAACACATTAACAAACAATGTATTTTTAATGACCACTTTTGTGTATTAATCTTTGCACTGTGATTTTCCAGATAAACCCTTTCTGTTTTAATTCTAAGCAGTTCCCTTAACCATGGAGTTGCTGAGTGCTGGCACCAAAGTGTCAGGAAAACACTGTGAGAGCGCAACAGGCAAGTCTGGGGTACAGGGAAGGTGGTTTGGCATGAGGCATGGAAGAACATCAGGATGGCAGAGCCATCAACGCTGCTCGGCCCTTCACCAACAGCTGACCAAACACTCTGATGATGCAGAGGTTTTGTGATTTCCACAGCTGTGTAAGAAACTACTTAGCACCTTGGAAGGGAGGGATGACCTTATTTCTCTACTGAGGACCAGGGAAAGGCAGGAATGGCAGCTTCCCAGAGATGTGAATAAACCTTAAGTAAAGACGAAAACAGTGAAAATAGCTGCTGCTGAAGAGTGTCCTACCCAGGAGCAAGATGACAATCTGCCATAAGTCAGCACAGCTCCACTGATGAACTGGCTGGAGCCAGGTCTGAACCCAAAAAGGATCAGAACTCCTCTCCACCTGTAAAAATGCTTTGAATTTCTTTTAACTACAAAATACCTTGTCCTGAGGAAGGAAGGGCAGCTCAAGGGACTTACATGTGATATGGGGTCCTCACAGTAAGGTTGTCAGCCATTTGTTAATATTAATTTTAAAATTAATATTAATTCCAGGATTCTGTGGAGAACACAGCTGTATAGATCATCTCTATCCCTGAAGGCCAGCCTAGCTTTGCTGTGACCCTGGGGGCTTATGAATGATGCCACGGATCAGCAGCAGCAGCAGCATTTTGGAAAGTGTGAGCAGTATATCCCTGTGAATAAAGGCTTTCCATACCTTTTTTATCACCTCATTGTGCCCAAAGGGCTTCAATGCCTCTGCTGGTTCAAGAAGGCAACAGTTGTGTTGGGGAGAATGTCCCCGCTGAGAGATTGTGGAGAAGATCCCAGCATTTGAAGGAATGAGAATTTGCTTCCTCTAAATTCATGAAGACCTTCATGCAGGAGTAGGACAAACATCCGGGTGGACCCCTGCTCCGCTGCTTTCCATCTGGGTTGTCTCTTTTTCTGGGTGAGCATTGGTATTTAATGTACTCTGTTGACCGAACTGCATCCCAAGCATGCTTCTTGCCAGAGGTTTTTGTTCTCAGGCTCAGGTTTAGAACTGAACAAGCAATCCCTGACGGACTGTGAAGTCTGTTTGTTGACCCAGAGCATCCTCTTTAAATGTTGCTCACGTATTGGTCACCCTGTTCATTGATTGAAGTCAATAATATACTCCCAGCAAATTTCTAAATATAACAGCACAGGAGACTGCTCAGCTCCAATTCTCTTCTTAGATAGCCTTGCTTCAGCTCATAGTAATAATATTCTGAGTATCTTTTCTAGAATAGGTCGGACAAGCCTGATTTGAGAATCAGGAACAGCTCATGCATTTATAATTTGCTTGTTACAGTAGCCTTGCTGAGCTACCAATCCAGTCAGTTATGCAAGGAATTAGGTGCCCATTAGCTGTTTTTACTCTGTTAATGTGATAAACTTTGTTTTCTCATTAATAAGTGTGGTGAAACAAAATGTACAATATATCGAAAGGTTTTATGGCTTGTATAATGAAACACGTTAGGCCATAACTCAAGGGCCAACTAAAAGTCGTTTGCCCGTTAAAAGGAAATTGTGCTTCAGACCATTCTGTCAAGGTACTGTATGTGGGACAGGAAAAGAAAGTGGGAGCAGCAAAAAGAAACAAGTGAAAGGGGTTAAGACACAGCTGTGTAGGTTGGCATTGTCTCTTTGCTTTAGCCAAACAGTATTGTCACAGCAGTGACACAAAAGGACGAGCTAGAGACACCAGTGTCCAGGATCAAAGAGAAGGAAGGAAGGGCCACAAGACCCGCCTTCTTTCTTTTTTATATCCATTTGGAAATCACTGTTCATTGGAGAAAATCAGTTCTTCCTCCCTCAATTACAGTGGTCAAAGGAAATGTCCATCAAAGTTCTGTGTCCATGAGAAAGGAATGTGAATGATAAGATACAGTTACAATAACATAGCTATGTTTACAGAAAAGAACCGTGAGAGAGAAAGTAAAAAACATCCAGCTGCAAGAAGGAAGGCAACACAGTATGACCAGTATTTTTTAAGTGCAGGGGTCAAAACCCAAAAACAACTAAAAAAACCCTCCAACCACTAATCAGAAAGCCCCATGACTGTATGGTACTGATATTTACATTGGCTTTTAGTTAGTGGTAATTTTTTCTAGAAAAGGGTGGACGGGACAGGTCAGGACAGGACAAGACAGGACAGGATAGGATAGGACAGGATAGGGTAGGATAGGGCAAAAACACGAGTTATTTAGGATATTTAGGATATTTGGGAGGAGTAGTCCCTGAGTATTCCCAGGCACAGTGCTGTGGCACTACCGCAGCTCTGGCTACAGTGCTCTCACAGCCTTGCTCTCCTCTCCCAGGCTCTGCCAAGATGGGATAACTCCTTGGGCATAAAGCATTTCCATTTAAGTTCCGCTTTTCTTTGCTATCTTATCTCTGCAAATGATGGGAATCCAGGCAATGCATGCCCTGCATACTCGGGTGACTCCTCAGAGAGGTGGTGAGGACCAAGCCAGGACCAAAACTCTGCTGATGGCTGATGCAGGAAGAGGTGGCAACCATCCTCACACTTTCAGTGGGTTATTTTCTGGATGTGGCAACTGATTCCTTTCCAGCACGAAGCAAAAATATCTGTGATGCAGCAATTTTCCCTGGATTGCGCTATAACATGCACAGCAGGGTTTTTTTCTCCCATACACCTTGATTTTGTGTTTGGGGATGCTGTTTGTTGCTTAGCTACTGGATGCTGCCACAGCTGAAAAGTGCTTCTTGAAGAGTTGACAAGAAGGAATTGCTTTCCAGGGGAAGGAGAGGGGAAAGGGATTATCTTCCTGGAGGCACTGCTGATACAAAGCAGTGGTGGGACAGATGGGGTAATTTCAAGGCAAGATCCTACGGGTATTTCACTGTCTTAGATTTGGTTGAAAAATGATAGTAAAAAATCTTGGATACTGTGGAAAATAAAATAATAAAAGAGAACAATAAATGAGCACAAAATTTCTGCCAGAATCTACACATACTTCTCATTAAATGAACCCTGCTGGAGCGAGAAGAGTCCCTATCCCTGGTGGTACCAGTCCATTACCATTAATGGTGCTGCACCAGCTCTGTACCTGTAGGCAAATTTGCTTCTGTGCAATTTGCACTTCTTTCCATATTAATGAAGTAATTGGGGCTTGGAATTATTTTTATTGCTAATTACATTGGTTTTATGCACTTGTGGTTTGCTTCAATAAGCATTTAAGAAGAGAGAATTTTAATAGAACATTAAGTAATATGGAGAATTAAACAAACAGCTTAGAGTGATAGATTTTAGCTACAGTTTCGAAGGGAATTACATTGTGTTGTTGGATGAAATCTCCCTTTTGTGCAGGTGAAAGGTGGTGTGTTACTTTAGGATGGTACCTAAAGTACTATCATTTGTCAGGAATGCTGACCCCAGGAATCACACCTGGGCTACCCAAGATATGGCACAAAGAGAGGCTGCAGGAAGCAATGCCAGGCAGCCAGAGGCAGGGTTCAGTGATGTGATTGCTCCTGTGGCTGAGAAGTGAGGATGTGTGTGAAAATCTGCAAAAACACGAGTCTCAGTCCCCGACTGCTTCTGCTCTCACCTGCAGACCAGGCTGCTCTGCCTCTCACAGCACAGACAGAGTGGGAAACTAAAGAGACTGAACTTCTTCAGGCTCTCAGGGTTTCTCAAAACCAGAGGCAGAAAAGCTGTTCCAACTACTGTTTTACAAATGCTCGGTATGTGGCACACACACATGCTGATACCTCCCCAATAGTAGCTTTGTTTCCCAAGTTCACATAATGTTTTAATCCAACTAGTATGAGGATGTGCAAAAATTCATTTGCCTAAAATTTATGGTATACAAAACTCACGGTATACAAAACTCACTGTTTTCAAACAGCACCAAAACCTTGGGGTTTTCCTGTATTTATTTACTTGTCTATATATTGTCTGAGTTGCCTAATGAGAAGCATCCAATGTATTTTTAATGATTAGGACACATCTGCTCAAAAAGAAAAGCACTATCACTGCCCCCCAGATCCTTCTGCATGTGCAGATTTCCCTCCCTGAGTTGGTTCTGAAGAGGCTGATGTTCTGCACTACACAGAAAATTACCACAGAGATAGCCACACACCTTTGGATCAGGAGCTGCAGCCGAATACCTCTCCAGGTCTGCGGATGATTTGATTTTGTATTTTTCCCACCATCTGCCCCCTCCACCCCGAGCTTAAAGTCTGCATTTATTGTCCGGTGCCAGAGCTGACATGACAGAAGCTGTCCTCTGGCTCTTGTGGTCATATGTTCACACTTCATTTAACCCCTTAAAGTCTTAGTCCCAGACCTATTTCCCCAGGGGAGAACACCAGTCTTCCTGAGCATGGGCAGGATGGGCCAAGTTCAAGGTCTGTGTTTATAGACAGACGGTGGGTCGTTTGGTTTCTGGGCACAGAAGCCCCTTGGTACACGGATGGCCAGATACAGGAAAACCTTTTCATTGATCTCAGGAGGATTTACTGGTGGACAATGCTTCTGCCCCTGTAATCACAAGATATTTTGCACTCACAACAGCACCAGAATCCAACCGGTGTTGTGGGATTGGTTCCCACCGCCTTCGATGTGACTGAGACAGTCTTCCAGTGACCCTGAGGGGAAGATGATTGACAGAAATACTGTACACCACTGACTGACTGATAACTGCAGGGGAGAGTCAATGGCAGGTTTTATTAATGCTTAATTCAGACAGATAAAAGGCAACTTCCCTTAGCTAATTTGCTCTCCTGAACCTGGTCACAGTCTCTATTTCAAAGTGAGCAGGATGTAGAAAGGCAAAGCTGGTGTGTCGAGCATCACAACTGGCTCCCTTTGGCTGGTGAGCATAATCCTAGCTGGGCCTGGAGGCTGGTTCCCCGAGGGATTCTGTCCTTACAAGCAGATAAGGCAGTTGGTGCAGTGCCAGAGCACATTTACGGCACAGAATAAAGCTGAACCAGCAGCTCTGCCTGGCCGACTGCCCGAACCACTCCAGAGCAGGCGGGTTGGGCTGGCAGGCTCTGTCTGAATAGCACCAAAACTTGAGCTGCTGTTCATGGCTGCTTTGCCCTCTTGTTCCCAGGAAGCAGTAGGGAAGGCAGCTGCTTTTGGAGACTGTGCTGCAAGGCAAAGCAAGGCAGGGCATCTTTAAATGGTCAGGGACAGCAAAGTTGTCTCCTGTCTCCTCCAAAACTGCAAATCCTTCTTGTCACTATCCACACCATTCCCTGTGCAACTGATACGTTTGTGATGGGATATTTACTTGCTGTTGTAGTCTTACTCAGTCAAAATGTTCATTGTTGTCACTGAGAATTGAAGAAAAAATGAAGAAAGTAAAGAAAAAAAAGAGGGATAGTTTTGTAACTCAGGTTGGCTGACATGCCACCGACTTTAGGGACTGGCCTTCAAAACTTGAAATTTTCTTTTTGAGGTCAGGCTGCCTAGAAGGTGCCTGGCACAAGCTTTGGCTTAGAGCACAGCATAGCATCATAAAATCATTTAGGTTGAAAAGACCTTTCAGATCATTGAGACCAAACACTAGTCCAGCACAGCCAAGTCCACTGCTAAACCTTGTCCCAAAGTGCCACATCTCTACATCTTTTAAGTACCTCCAGGGAAGGTGATTCCACCACTCCTGTAGCTTGATAACCCATTCAGTGAAGAAATTTTTCCTAATATCCAATCTAAACTTCCCCTAGTGCCATTGGAGGCTGTTTCCTCTTGTCCTGTCTATTCTTATTTGGCAGAAGAGACCAACCCCCAACTCACTACACCCTCTTGTCAGGGAGTTGAAGAGAGTGATCAGATCTCCCCTGAGCCTCCTCTCCTCCAGGCTAAACACCCCCAGCTCCCTCAGCCACACCTCACACGACTTACAAGTCCTCACAGACTGATGCAGCCCAAAACCTGGCAGAAGCCTTCAGGCAATGCTATAATGAAATTTATAGAACCAAGAGTGCAGGTGTCTGTATATTGTGCATGCAGTCAATTTAAAAGAGAGAAGATAAACCAGAGACATTTCAAGGGGAGATGAGCCCGCGGCACCCGCAGCACAGCAGCGTGGGGACGCCAGCAAGCCCACCCCAGAACAAAGGCAGTTGCACGCAGGGAGGCGAGTCCTGCCTCCAGAAACATCAGTCAGTGCAGGATATCAAGTCCTAAGAAAACACTGCGCTCCCCCAAATCAGTTCCATGTGTAGGGAAGGAAGCAGAGTGAAGATTATTTGCCACGGCTTCTTCCCAAGGATGATGTAAGAGAAAAACAGTAATAAAGATGTCTGAGAGAGAACACTGTTACCACGCCTCAAACAACAGCAACAACATCCAAACTCGGAATGGCAGGTGCTGCCACACCATCTGATGACATTTTGTCTCAGGTATAATGGCCAGCACCGAGATACTTCTGAAGGCACAGTGCCAAGGGACAATCTTCTCAATGTTCTTTCACCGAGAATATCTCATGCTTTCATCATAAAGCTGCAGAGCATTTTATAAACAGAAGTTACATTTCAAACACAAGTATTATTAACCCAGTTTCCAAAACCTTTATTCCTGTCAGTTGAACAGTTTTTAATTTATTTGTTCACATCAGTGATGGTTCATTAGTGAGACTCCAAACCTGCACTGCACAACCAACAGAGAAAAAGCATTGGATTCTGTTGCTGTCTTTGAAGAGTCTGTGTCACCCATTGTGTTATGGGTAAAAAGCTTTCTCTGACACAACTCTCCTGCAATTTGAAGCCAGCAGTTTTATTTTCATTCTGAATCACCCATCCATGAGGCATTTTTCTCTTAGTCTGCAGCTGAAGATTATAATACACTAGCGGTAAAATGAAAGATCTCTGCTGTCTGAACCAAGGTACATTTTCCTCAAACACACACTCACAGGGTGTTGAAACAACCATGTAGTTGTGGAGAGTTGGAAGCTGCCACCAGCAAGAGCAGGGCAGAAGGGGCAAGTCCATGTGCCCTTTCTAGGCTCAAGAGGGTCTTTATGGAATGGCTGTAACCACAGATTAGGATATACGAAATTCACAATTCAACAGACATTCAGCTGGACACCAAACTAAGTCTCCTGCGTAATGCAAAACTACCCGATGTGTCTAGAAGTTTCCTGGATGAAGCAATTAAAAAATGTAAAGTCAGCTCCAAATGAAGAGAAGAGTGGGGATAGGGGTCAAAGGAATACAGGGGGGCTTAGCAAAACAAAAGTAAAAAGGGTTGTTTGAACAAAATAGCTCGTTTGAACCGAGATTAAGTGGTTTCATTGTAACCTTTTAAAAGAAATTCAATTTAGGTCCATCTCTAAAGAAAATTATTCTTCAGCATGAAAAGTTATAAAAATTGTGCTTTAAAAATGTCTAAATGAGCTCTTTCAAAATTTTTGAGAGTCTTTTCCTTTAAAACCTCTCAAAGACTTTGATGTGAATTTATGACTGGTATCAGTCCACTCCAAAAGCCTTCTTGTGTAAAAAAAGTAAAAACAATGATTCCAGTTTGATCTTTTTCCTCTGCCCTGCTCCAGCATGTCCTAATCACACCACTACCATCCTGCAGCAGAAGTTTTCCCACTGCATCCTAACAGCAGGAACTGTGCGATATCCATTTCCCACACTGCCTGTCTGCCTGACACATCTGGGCAGGGGCTGTGCAGTACCTAACAGCAGGACACCTTATTCTTATTTTCCCTTAGGCATTATAGTGCTTACCAAGATTAACTTTTCTTGTGTGTGTATGTGATCAGCATGCTAAAAAAGGAGGGCAGTTGTTATTGTAGCATCCAGAAGGGTACAAAGAAATGCAACTATTGAGTAGATCCAAACCCAGCCACTGGGAAACAAACCCTTTTCACATATCAGTCTTTCTTTCCTCTACCTGTTTACTGAGAAGGGCTCAAACACACCAAAACATGAGTCATGATCCTTTTGCTTCCCTCCCAAGCTTTCAGCTATTGTTCTTCTACTGTTGCCTAATTAACAGTTTCTAATTAAGCACAACCCCCCCCCATCATTCCTAATTACAGACATTGTATTGCCAGAATTAAATAAGAATTGTGAAACAATAAAAAAGTTACAGACCAGCCCCATTTGCTTCAGTCACCTCAATGTCATGCAAGTATGATCGTTTATATCCAAGAGTACCAGGTTTTGTCAGTACTCTTGAAAGGAAATAGAAAATATTCTGCAAGGCGCAAGTTCACAGAATGGCATTCACCCTGAAGTGGTGTTCAGGAAAAAAGGAGGATACAGTTGGAGCAGGCCACAAATCAAGCACTTCAGCCAGGCTGCAGCTGCAGCCAGGACTTAAGTCCATGATTTTACAGATACAGATACAGTCACGATATCATAGAAGCACAGGTAATGGTTTGGGTTGGAAGAGACCTTCAAGCTCAGCTAGTTCCAACCCCTCTGTCATGGGCAGGGACACTTTCCACTAGACCAGGTTGCTCAGAGCCCCATCCAGCCTGGCCTTGAACACTTCCAGGGATGGGGCATCCACAGGTCCTCTGGGCAACCTGTTCCAGGGGCTCACCACCCTCATAGTAAAGAATTTCTTCCTAACATATAATCCAAACCTACTCACTTTCAGTTTGGATCCGTTCCCCCTTGTCCTGTCACTCCAGGCCCTTGTAAATAGTCTCCCTCCATCTTTCTTGCAGATTCCATTCAGATACTGGGAGGCCACAATTAGATCTCCACTGAGCCTTCTCTTTTTCAGGCTGAGCAATCCCCATTCTGTCAGTCTTCCCTCATAGCAGAGGTGCTCCATCCCTGTAATCAACTTAGTGGTCTCTGGACCCACTCCAACAGCTCCATGTCTTTCCTGTGCTGAGACCCCAGATCTGGACACAGCACTGCAGGTGGGGTCTCACCTGAGTGGGGCAGAGGGACAGAATTCCCTCTCTCACCTGCTGCCCATGGAGCTTTGGATGCAGCCCAGGACATGGTTGGTTTCTGGGCTCCAAGTGCACTTTGCTGGCTCATGTCCAGCTTTCAACTCTCAGCTCCCCCAAGTCCTTCTCTCCAGGGTTGCTCTCCATCTGTCCATCCCAGAGCCTAGACTGACACTGGGTGTTGCCCCCACCCAAGTGCAGCACCAGCACTTGGTCTTGTTAAACCTCATAAGATTCCTGTGGGCCATTTTTTGAGCTTTTCCAAGTCCCTCTGGACAGCATCTGGACAACAGCACCACTCAGCTTGGTGTCATCTACAAACAGTGACATCCAAGCCCAGATGCCAGACCTGGAAAGGCTGACTGTGCAGCAAGTTCCCCCTTGTGTGAGCAGATAAGCCCAGCTCAGCACCATTCCTGCACGTGCCCCCAGTTACAGGATACTTGTTCTACCAGGTATTCCATAAAAGTATCCCTCACTGATACTGCACAGTGAATTCCACAAATACATGCCAGGATTTTTGCAAAACACTGTTAGTCATGCTTGAAGTTGCCAAATATTTCTGGATGCCATGGTTTAGCTCCAGCTGGCAACCAAGTACCATGTGGCCGATTGCTTGCCCCACTCCCCACCCCCAGTGGGATGGGGTGGAGGATCAGAAAAAGGCAGAACCTGTGGGTTGAGATAAAAACTGCAATAATCAAAATAAAATATTATTATAGCAGTAATAATTATAGTAGTAGAAGTAGCAGTAATAAAAGGGGAAATAACAAAAACAAAGGAATAAAACCTTTTTTAGGAGAAAAATGTGATGTTTCACCTGTGTGTTATCAATATTAGTCTCATACAAAACCCAAAACACAGCATTTTACCAGCTACCAGGAAGAAAATTAACTCCATCCCATCCAAAACCAGGACACTTGATAACACTTCAGTGCACGTGACAGCCACAACCAGGTAACTATTATTTTTGTGGTGGTGTGAAGTTTACTGCTTGCTGCGGGTGGAAACAGCAGTTGCTTGGTTCATTTTTAGTGTACAGCACATTTAAATCCCAGTTTGATACGTTCTGCACCATTATGTCCTCATAAAGCTGTCAATGTCTGAAGCCCAAAGAAATGCTGAACCAGCATTACATTGCCCAGAATTGCCAGCTGGCTGGTGGCACCAGCACTCCTCAGAGGGTCTTCCAAATCAGAAGTTTTGCAGCAGGAAATAGTCCCAAGTAGCAACTCCCCTCCAAATCCAGCCTGGGATGCCCAATTCTTCTAAACAATTTGTTAAAACACTTCAGCAATTATCACTATTTTTAAAGTGGAGCTCAAGCTGAACATTTTGGTTTGGATGGAGGGGAGCTAAATGACAGCAGAGGTAAATTTTGCAATAGAAGTATGTTTCATTTCAATGGCAATGGCAAATTCATTTGAAAGTCTTAAAATTAAATAATTCTTTAGTTTTGTTTGTTCCTCAGGCAAAGCAATGCAGAAATCCACCCAAAAGCTTAAGGTTTTCCATTGCCCTGAAATTATGGTTGTGAGCTGAGAAAAGAAAAAAAAATCTAGGTATTCTCCAGCAGTGATCTAGCAAGGAACACCAGGTAGAGAAGTATGTGCCCAAGAATTCCTTGGGACACCATTTTGGAGCGAGTGGAACACTGGATTTCACTTTTCTGGTCTTCTCTCAGGTCACCAGACGGGCACCATCAGTCCAAGGGAGAATTGAATGTCCAAGGCCCTGCTCCAGGCCTCTGTTGCCAATAACTTGGGACTGTCTGACCCTGTGATTCCCATGCTCAGTTGGTTGCATGGGTACTCACTCCTGGGAGGTGGATTTGCTGCTGGCTGGAGTTCACACACGTGGTTGTGGGATCAGTACATCTGAACACGGGTGTTCGTGATTCCAGACCTTACCAGTTGGAGATTATTGTCTACAAATAGTTGTGGCTTGGAGCCCTATAAGCTGCTGCCATTTGGGTTTTGACTTTTGTTAATCATTACCCAGCTCTGATAAATCTGTATAAGAGAAAGATCATCTTAATAAAGCTGATAAGAAATTAGATCTTCTCGTGTTCAAAGACAGCTGACATCAGGCATGGATTAATAAGGCTGACAGTGGAATAAAAAGTTATATGCCTTAACTAAACTCTCTTTATAGGAAGAAATATAATTCAAAAAGAATACGTAGCAGATTGCTCCAAGTAACCATAAAACTACATGGCTGGCAAACATTTATCTGAACAGCTTATCCTCACACTGTTTCCATTACTCTCACTGGTTAGGGAAGAAATACCACGAGACAACATGTTCTCTGGGAAAAACTGAGGGTCCTAACCCATATGTCAGTAGCAATCATAGAGATGTAGGTCTGGCTGCCATTTGGTAAATGCTGATGCTTTTTCAGAGTCATTGGTTTGGCTACTTTGTGACTTTTTGAAATACATACACATATATATATATATACACACATAAGTATATATATATTTATAAAGGAGGGTAACTCTCTCACAAAAAGCTGAGATTTGTCATTTAAGATTATAAGTTTTGGCAAAATTTACATGAATTTTAATTTTTGAAGAAAACCAGAAAACATTTTTTTTCCTGAAATCCACAGCCACTTCTCAGTGCTGTTCTTGCCTGGCAGGAGAAGAAGCAGCACAGAAAGGCAGAGTTTCACCCACACCATGACTGCTCATTTTTGTTTTCTCCCAAGAGTAAGGCAGAATAAAACCCAACATAAACCTCAGGGAAGAGGTTCACATCCCATCCCTCCTCTTTTTTTTCATATTGTGTTTTGAAAACCGAATGATGGATTGTACATTCACACCAAGGTTACTGAGCTATTCCCTCTGCCTGGGGAAAATCTGTGAATTCCTGTTACACCTCCTCCAAAACTCCATTTCTTTTATCACTGTAGCACAAGTGATGGACTGAAGTTCACCTTCACAGTGTTAGAGAAAGGTGTGAAGTGTCTGTCCCGTCCCACTTGGGTGATAGCAGAGCTACTGCCTTTAGGGGCAGTTTAGCCTTGTCTTACTTGTGAGCCTGAGTTTCACGTCAAGCATTCACACCTCTTTTCTTTTTTTATAGAATAAACTGGTTTGAAATGTTTAGAAAAGAAAGTATTTCTTTCAAAGGCTTTTTGAATGTTTAAGAAAATAGTATTTAACTTCTTGGAGGGTGTTTCTCCTCCCACTTTGTATTTCTCTGCACTTCTTTCTATCTGGAAAAGTTAGTTGAGAAAGGTGGGGTTTTTTTCAGGGAAAAAAAAAAAAGCTGTTGAAAGTCTACTCGTCCAGTGATTTACAAGTGGATATTTTTCATTATACTGAAAAAAAAATAAACATAAACTTATTTTTAGTCTCTTCTGAAGTAAATCCATTTCCAATAGGTTGGCTGACAAAAGCCAACAAGTCAATTTGCACCTAAAATCTTTCACTTGCTCACTTTCATTCCACTTTGAGGACTGCAGGAGAAATTCAAGGTTGCTTGATGTCTGAGTCTTTTTTTTTTTGTGTTGCTTGTTAATACTGCATATAAAGTGCAGAAGGCCCATGACTGAGGCTCCCTTTTTCCTTTCCTAACTGTATTATGTTGTCATTCAGCTTCACAGCAGGGATGCAAAACTCTCCTCTTTTGAATTACTGGCATGTCAGTAACTCACCACATGCTGCTTTCTGAAGGAAAAATACCCTCCAAACCCCATCAAATGTACATTTTGTTTGATATGGATGACATTTCCAAGCCCTTATTTCAGTGACAGATTAAGTAATTTGTGCAATGCCCTCTGACATGAGCATTAATACCTTGGTCTTTGCTTTCTAAATGCTTGTTCACTCACTTTGCCACCAATGTTGGCAACAATATCCCAATATCTAAATATCCAAATGAGCGAGGGAGCATCTGAGCCATGTAGGAGTGCTTCTTCTGACCTCTCTCCCTTCTATTTGTTCCTTTAAAAACATCTTTCCATGTGCTACCAGATAAGCCTGGCCAGGTTTGATCTGACTGTGAAGCAGCTTAGACGAGGGACAGCCGGAGGATAGGAAGTTGTAGGGCAAAGTGTGCTCAGAATGCATTTGCCAATCACAGGATTGGAACCATGTCTATAAATCACAGTCACTTTTAATAAGCTCTTGAAAAATTAAATCTCTGGCACTGAGTCTCCTTAAGAGAGCTGTATTTCCCACAGCAAAACAGCAATGTGTCATCTTTCCCTCGGCCGAGGTACAAAGGAGAAGGACAAGGCCCCTGAACGTCCCACACAGAGCAAAGGAAACTGCACATCTCTTCAGCATGCTGAGATCCACTGACTGGAAAACAGCTCCACTATTTCTTCTCTCATTTATTCTCCAGAGAGTCGCTGTTAAAAATATTTTGCTTTTGATGTGTCTGCATAGATTAGAGGCAGATAAGCTGCTGACCACAGGAGTATACACACAGAGCTTCCCTGTTAACCACTCACCCTGCGTCTGCTCCAGAGCCACAAAGCTCTGCAGTCCAGGGCTGAACTTGGGGTGAGCAGTTCAAACAAATCCCAAATCTCCAAGCTGAACTCAGTCAAATTGCTCAGTTCATCTTCCATATCAAAAACATACATAATTACAGAGATAAAGAGATACACGAGCCCTGGTGAACTCAGAAGGCTGGTGAACTTTAGCCTGCACCTGGAGATGATTCTCCTTTGCTTAGATCTGCTTGGGAATGACGTGTTTGTTAATGAGCATTAAAAAAGCCATGACTGCATGGAGCTGTTTTTGCAAACAGATTCATGTATCATGATTTCCTAAAGAACCATTATTTTGCTCTTTTGCTACTCAGAACTTGTTTGCAAAATGAAAGATGTACCATTAAGAAAACTAAAATCCTCTTGGCCATGCTCCATGTAACACCATTCACCTACTAAAATTAGCAGGAGCTTCTTCCTAAGGAAGTTTTTAGAAGGGAAACAAAAATACTTAGAAACGTTTTCGCATGAAACCTGCCGTGCAGCCACAGACCTGAGCTTCTAATTTATTGCAGACCTCAAACTGTGCTGGGGTCCAAACTAAAGTCTCAAATGCTGCTGTGAACACTTCTTGCAGCCTGGTGTAGAACACAAATCCTGTGTTGAAAGACAAGGTACAGCCTTGTTCCCTCCCACAAAAGGCACCTGAACAGAGGGGAAGCAGCCTCAGACCTGCTGAACCCATGGGGATGTGGATAACCATTGACAGGTTTTGGGTCATGTTTGCTTGACCTCCCCACTTTTCCTGCTGTTAAAAGAAGGTGAGCAAGCCTGAGGTCCTTTTGTAAAGCACTGCACTGAACAGGTAACTTCAAAATTAAGGCCAAAAGAAAGTAACTTCTTTGATTTTTGTGTATACTTCAGCTTATGAAATAAATATTTTGCTGACCTGAGGCTGAAGTAATTTTCCTTACGTCAAATATATATATTTTTTTGAAGGAAGTGGTTTGTAAAATGTTCTGCTGTAGGGGAGGAGAAAGATATGCAGTTCCAGAGCTGCTTTACTGCTACCTCTGCATCATTTTACAGCCTTTGGAAAGGCAAATACTCATTTACTGGGTTTGATTCAGTCTCCTATTAGCAGTAGGAATACTGCTCAGAGGTGGAATGACACAACAGGTTCAGTGTAATTTAGGATTCCTTGGGTGAACGTTTGTTTACCATGTAAGGACTGTCAATAAAGTATAGCTGCACTATTTGAGAGGGGTCAGAATGCTCCTCAGAATAACATGAGCACCCTAAATCCATCTGTGTACCTTGGAGAGAGCTGCTCAAGCCACTGGCCATGACAGACCCTCGGGTCTCCGAACACACCGCAGCCAAGCCCAGTCCTGACCCAAGGCAGCCCAAGGAACACTCACCTCCTGGCACTGGGCTGGGACAATGGCAGACACTGAGCTGTGACAGCAGCGAGGTGTCTAGGAGGGGACATATGACAAAACTCACAGCCCCAAACAGCGATGGAGCCGTGCAGGCGTTGGTCAGCATGGATCATGCTGCTGAGGAACCACAGCCAGGCTGCCCCACAGTGCTCAGCACAGCCAGCCCCTGGCCTGCAACACTACCAGAGACATCCAAGACAAAAGCAGAGGAGCAGCCTTTGCCAACTGCCCCACATGCATGGACAGAGTATTACATTAGATTTTGTGGGGATTTTTGTAATAAATGTGATATTAGATTTTTCGCATCTAAAGGCTAGAAATCACACAAAACACCCAAAGCAGCAAAAAAACAATTTTACCTTTCATTTGCTGGCCAAAGTACAGTCTGGATAAGATCAGAGCCTCCAAAAAAAAAGGCGAAACCTTGCAAAGCAGAGCCTTGGCAGCCTCTGTTTGCAGACAGATACTGACCTCAGCCAGCTCACCAAGCCAGGTGCCTGGCCAGCTGTGAGTGGAGCTGCTACAGAGCTTTTCCCACCAGGATCTCTAATTAAAATTGAAAGAAAAGGGAGACTAATTCAGCAAAAGCAGAACATCACAGACAGAACACTTATCACATACAAGTGATGCTAAGCACGTATTTGTGCCACTGGCCCCACGTACCCCTCAGTTTGCCATGCTGCTGGAAAGCTGCTTCAGCTTGTGGGGCTCATGTTGGGATGGAATATCTTCACCTCATTTGGCTGAGAAATCTCTGTGCCTCGGTTTCCCCACCTGTGAAAAAGAGGCAGCATTTCTCCCCTAAGGGCTGTGAAAAACCAAGCAAGAAAGGAGAAAAGGTGCTCAGCTTCAATAACACAATCAGTGCTCAAGTAAAATTCCTGCTGAGTCTGTCCTGCAGCCTGGACCTGGCTGGGCTCATCCCCAGACAACAGGAGCCTAATGAAGCCAGGCAACTGCTGCTGCTCCTGAGGCTTCCTTTATTCCTCATGGCATCACCTGGTGTTCATAAGCAAACAGAAATGTAAGAGCTGCCTTCCAGTATTTACGCAGTTAATCACTCCCACTTCTTCATACATACTTTCTTAGCATGCCTAAACACTAATTTAACTTTGGGACCCCTTCTGAAAAGTCTGAGGTCCTGTCCGGCTTGCAGGGACAGTGGAGCATCACTCAGGTTAGTGATCCCATTCCCACCATGCTCCTGCCACAGAGCCTGAGTTTGTGAGTCGGCCTCTGAACCACACCCGAGGCAGAGTGGCTGTTTGAAGGCCAAGATTTTGGTGTAACACACAGACTGGTGGGGCTGACAGGGCTGTTCTGTCTCCTGCTATGCTGGCAAAGGGCTGCATGGGTGGCTCTCTCCGTATTCATAAAATTCTATGTTCTCCACAGCCCTTTCCAAGGCTTGTTTTGCCATGTGGAGCATGTGTCTCTTCTGAAGGGCACTCAGGTCAGATGCTTCAGGGAAAATCTGAAAGCATCCAAGGGGGAGTGGTAGAAGAAAAGCAAAGTGTCAATGCAGAGGAATCCTAAGGGAAGTGGGGATTTCAACAAGAGAGCAATTTAGCCCACCCTGGACACACATAACCTCTGAGGGACAGGGAATACTGGCAGTGCTACGGCAGCTGTGACTCTAAACCAGCCTCATGCTGATACCTCTGTGATGGCAGCAGATCTGCCCTGATCAGACTGCCCAACATCCCTCCACCTATCCCTCTCTCCACACCTGGATGCCAAACTCCAGCCCCATCCAGGTGGGTTTTAACATGGTGCTGCTGTGATTTGCTGAAATGCTTTAGGGGTCAGCCCTAAAGCCTGGACTGGGCTGAGACAGGCTGTGCTAACTCCTTTTCCCCCACTTTTAATATGTGAAAGAAAATGTCTTAGACATTGCCTCCTCTAAACGGACCAGATGCATTAGTGTGTTCAGTATATGGTGAACAAAAGTGGCTAAAATTGAAGGTCTGTCAGTTTTTTCATTCCAAACTGAATTGTTGGATCTTTACTTTTCAGCTGCAAATAGCTGTAGGCTGGAACCTGGCAACATGAGCTCTGACAAAAAGTGTGGTTTTATTTTCTGAACCTTTTTTTTTTTAAATGCCCATTTTTGCTTTATGCATAAACAGTGGGCTGCTGTTAGAGATGCATTTGCCATCCTTACGGAATGGAGAAGAGACGACAGCCTGTATTTAAAGGTGAATTTAGTGGTGTGGGCTTGTGGCTGACCCCTTGATGATTTTAACATAGCTTTAGGAGTGTGAAAATAGAGCTATGGGCTAAACCTATACTGCTGAAGGAAAAGAGCAATGAGCTCGTCTTCGATGTGCTACAGACACATGGTGTCTTAAACGTGACATGTTTTTCTCTCTGATTTTGCGGCGCTGTCTTTGTTAAACTGACAAGCTGTTCTGTGGAAATAAACACACCCAGCACAGCCGTCTGTCTGTCCAGGGCACTGAACTTCCCAGCAGGATTCTCAGCTGTGCTGGTACCTGCAAAAATCTGACTTGTGAAATTGTGGGTGGGACGCAAGTGTGGGAAAAAAAAAAGGCTCAAGGCACAAAGCACCAAAACAAATCATGTTATGGACTTTGTTGTTATCCTTACCCTAGATTATCTCTGTCCTCTAGTGGAAAATCTTTTCCTCAAAACTGGATTTGGGCCTGACCCTGAATAGCTCCTTGCTTTTCTGTATCATATGCTTTTTCCTCTCCCTTTTACTGTCAGAGGGGATTCTTTAATGCTCCTTCTCCTACAGAGTCTGTTTTCTAGTTGCTATGGCCATGAACAGCCAGAGAAGAAGGGTTCCCAGGAACCAGGGAAAAATATGGTTGGTGATATCCTAGCACAGTGTTTCAAAGGAATAAATCTATTGTCCTGACTAATAGATCACACAGGCTCTGACATAAAGTTCAGGTCTTGGACTTCAAGCCTGGCTACAAATAGTTGGATTTTGGTAAAAGGACATATTTTCCTCCAGGATTACCTCAGTGTGTCCAGGATGGTGAGAAATCTGCAGTCAATTTAAGAAATTTGTCATGCTCAAAACTAAAAAGCAAAACATCACAAAAGATACAGATTTTAGCAGATCTTTGCTTTTCCCTGAGAGTTTCTTTGATATTGTTCGAGGAGGTGTGGTGGACCATTCTGCCCAAATGTGTTCCAGGATCTTAAATCACCTTCATGAGCCCTGTATGAGATCTGGAGGCTGTTCCCTGGCAGGAGATTCAGAGCCGGGATGGATTTTCATTTTCATGGAAGTTCATTTTGATGTCAAACACCTGAATTGAACCTGGGGATTCTTGAGAGCTGTGATCAAAAGTTGCCAAAACAAGAGACCAAATAGAAGGACCCAAGAGGTGCCCACAAGGAGAGTTACAGTGCAGCCTTAAGGTCACGAGAAGTGTCAGTCAGGAATGGATATTTCACATCCATTTCCTTGTTCCTGAATGCAGCCAGCTTCAGAGAGTGATGAAAGAGATTTTCCTAAGGCAGAAAGCCCTGTAACAGTTTAACCCAACTCCCAGCTGGGAAAGTTTGGGGTAATTAGACAGCCCTTGCTATTTTGTGTTTTCTGCTTCAATATGATAAAGCTGTACCAAAGACAAATGGAACATTTTAGTCTAATATTGCATTCACTGGAAAACATTGGTTTACTTCAGTTGGAACACTGCACAAGCCCATGTCAAATTCCCTGGTTAGAAAACAGCATACAAGAATTGAAGGGGAGAGTCCCTATATTCTCCAGCTGAAACACTCTGGCCTGCTGTTCTGAAACCAATTCATCTTGAGGTTCACCTAGCTTTCATTTTAGAAGATAAAAATACCTTTGCCATCTCATTCCCAAATTCCTTTCAACTTTGAGTTTAAACCAAACCAAAAAGCAACCATTTGTGCACTTGTGCATTGGATGCTCTTGTCATCTGTTAGCTTCTCCATTTCACTCTACATCTTATTACACTTTCAGTCTTAATGCTGTCCTGCAGTGATGAGTTCCACAGATGAATTGCCACATGTTAAAAAAGGATTTTCCTCCCTCCCTCCCAACTAAGAGCCTGCCTTGAACTTCAAAGCTGGTTTCCTAAGTGTATTTCAATAAATTGCAAGCTTGCAAAGTTACACACTCATCTCAAGGTTCATAATAAGCATGCAGGAGCTCAGACTTACTTGGTTCCATGGGTCTGTGCTTTAGATAGCTGAGAAAACTTCTGATTACTCTCTGTTCCAATAAATTGGAATGTACACCTCAGGTCAATCTCAGAGCCCCAGTATGAAGCAGGAGAACATCCAGCTGACCCACAAAAAATCCTTTCTTGGGCCTCTGCTTTATGTTGAAAAGGGGAAATATTTGCTAGTGAACAGCAGCTCAGAAATAATTACTTTCTAATGTTACTCGCACTACTTGGGCCATTTTCTGCTCGTTTCCTTCTGCTGTGCCAATGCCTCTGGTCTGCTGTGGTCTGGTTACCACTTGGGGAGCAGCAGGCTTCATGCACATCCATTCGTGCAGAGCTGAATTTGGATGTCAGCAATTTGTTATGGATACCTCCTGCTGCATGATAGGGATGTTTTCTGCAGAGTGACAGCTGAATAATCTCTCACTGCATGTATTGCAGATTAAAAACCCTGAAAATCCCCTCTCCCTGAAGACTGCCAGGCAAGCAAACACAAGGAGACAAAGATCAGCTGGGACTCTAGAGATAAACTGAATAATTTTCTGATGGTTATTACCAGCTTATTAACACAAATCTAATTTTATCATTGCAGATAGAATTCTGTATGAAAATGTTTGATGAGCAATGACAAAGGTTTCACTCCCTGCCACACAGCCTGCAACACCCTTGAGAGAGCAGAGTAGCACAATCACAAAACTCCTGGTATGTGAAAGGGTAAAACATTACTGTGGGAGGCATGTAAAAAGAAGGGAAATGGTCCCATAAATGCACAGACATTTGTTTTCAGAAGTGCAAAGTTAAGAATCTTCTCTAGGAAGCCAGAGCTAACATAATATTACTGAGGCTTTCTTCTTCATTGAGGGAAATATATGTATATATATACACCTATACATGTGTATATGTAGTTTTTCTTCTGAAGTTACACGACTGATTTCCCATTTTCAGTTATTCAGGAAGACACAATCCCTGTGACTCAAGACAGAAGGACAGTCTGCTTTATAATCATCACAGCTTTGGGGTTTAACATGAAAGCAGCAGCAGCCAGAGCTGAGGCTCAGCAGAGGCTGAGCCAGGCCAGCCCCTGCCTCACTTCCACATCACAGTGACTTCCAGACAGAAGGATGCAAAGCAGTTTCTTGTCTTTATTCTTTAGTGGAAATAGGTAAAATATTTAGGCTTTGAAATAACTGATTCCCTCTCTTTGAACAGTTCCAAGGACAGCTTTAAAGAAAAGACAGAAGATTGATGATAAATCCATATTCTATAAGAAAGAAAGCAGCAAGGATTTGAGGACTGAAGCAGTGCCAGGCAGTGTCACGTCCCTGCCACCTTGTGACAAGGCACTACAACTACAAAGCCCCAAAGTCTGCAAGCCCTGGAGCTGTCAGATGGACCTGGTTCTCTTCCCAGATCCCCAGAGGGAAACACTGCCAAGCCCACCACCAAATCAAGTGCCTAAGCACCACATCTATACATCCTTCAAATATCTCCAGGGATGGGGACCCAATACTTCCCTGGACAGCCTGTTCCAATGTCTGAACACAATTTCAGTGATGAAATTTTTCCTAATATCCAATCTAAACCTTCCCTGGCACAACCTGAGGACATTTCCTTTTCCTTCTTCTCACTTGGGAGATCTCATTACTTATCTGCTTGTTACTAAGGACATCTCTGGGTTGCCTGGGTGAGACGAGAAATACTCCCACCACAGGGAATGGAAGCTCAGGAGTTCCCACACCAAGGCAGCAGAGCTGTGGCCCTCACCAGAGCTCAGAGATCAGTTTTCAGTGGTTGGCTCTGCTTTTCCTCCCAGGCAGATCTCTGCAGAATGCTTCAAAATTGGCTGTTTAGGAGGGGGGAAAAATAGGTTAGCCAAGTTTTTTATCCAAACTTATCTGAGGTTTTGCCTGCTTTCCCTCTTCCTGACTTCCTTGTCCTAAGAAAACAGCTGCCTTTGGCCTTCTAAGGGGAACTTTTATGTAATGCTTGTAAAGAAACAACAAAAAAGTGTCTTATTTTTAAAGACTCAGCCAAGAAGACACATTATTACATCTTCCCTATCCCCACTGCACGCAGAGCTGTGGCACCAGGCCAGCTCTGCTCCTCCTTCAATTTGCTCCCAAATCTGCTGTGAGAGCTGAAGTCTACTTTGGTTTCCATTGTTCTGGTTTTCCTGCAAAAGATCTTTTAGTGCTGTTAGTCCTCAATGGAAAGAGCCTTCCTGCCTCACGTGCTCTGGGACAGGTTACATAAAGATGCAGCAGCCTCTGCTCCAGCTTAGAGAGGTTAGGGTTTAGAGGGGTTAGAGGGGTTTTCTTCTTCCTCTGGTACCTGGCTGGCACAGGTTGCCCAGAGGAGCTGTGGATGCCCCATCCCTGGAAGTGTTCAAGGCCAGGCTGGATGGAGCTCTGAGCAACCTGGTCAAGGGGAAGGTGTCCCTGCCCACGGCAGCAGGGTTGGAATGAGATGAACTTTAAGGACCCTTCCAACCTAAATTATTCTATGATCCCGTGAACTTGATGGAGCTGGTCACACAAACAGATTTGTGCCTCTGTTGCTGTAAAGGATGAGAGGTCATCTGTGGGACAGAGGTACATTAGCTTTCTTAGTATTTGCTTTGCAGAGAGATGCAAACACCTGAAGGAAGAGTTTTTCATTGCAAGAGGTCTCTGGGGGCTGCACAGGACATGGACAAGGTCACAGGGAATGTAGCTGAAGGAGGGAACTGGAAAATTCCAGCAACAAATGCTAAAATGCAGTTGAAAGAATTATTTGCTCTACTCAACACCACGAGGCTCAGCTTCCCACAGATACTGTAAAGGGTTGGTTTTACTATTAATGCCAAGACAAAATATGTGGTTGTACTGTCCCAAAACTAAGTAGCTGAGTAAAGGGGGAAAGAGGAAAGCCAAGAGGCTCACCACCATTGCTAAAGTAAGAACACAGGATAGCAAGTCAGGAGACCAGCCTTCAAAGCAACAAAAGGAGACCTAGCATGTATTGGAGGATTATGGAATGCATTGCTGGGGAATGGGGTGGACACAAACAGCTTATGCAGGCTCAAGAGGAGGCTCAAAAACAGGTGCAGAATAAATCCTAGAAAGGTCACTAAATACATAAAAGCACATCAGGACATTTTTGAATGAAAACTAATTCTACAGAGGGAGAAATATTAGATGTATTTGCTCTTTTCTTTCTAGCTTTCAGGCAACATTTAATTTTATTTTAATAACATTTTCTTTGTAAATAATAAGTAGTATTAAAAGTAGTATTTTCACATTAGTGTAGAAATAGGAATTGCCAACGAGGCCATGTAATTCTTTATGGAGCAGAGCCACAGAAATCTATGTCAGAAATTTTATAGGATAAGTCACTCCACAGTGAGTACAAACTTCCATACGAGTTGGTAATTCAGCTCCTCCACATCAGAAATCTAACTAGGACAAGCCAACTTCAGGCTTCACGAATGGCAAGATAATAAGAGACACATTGGGGACATGCCTTAATAATATCATTAAAATTTCCACATCAAGTATTAGCATGGATGGCACAGAGAGGATGCAGAGTCTTTGTTCTCTCATTTTAGAAGTCCTCCAAGCCATGGTAGATCCTTGAGGTCCAGGTATGTTAGTTTTGAAATTGAAAATGCTTAGTTCTGCTAGTGAAAGGTAATAGAGGTTCTTTAAATAATAAACAGGTTTGTAAAGGTGCAAGTTGTGTCTGTCCCCACACTGAGCCAGATAGAGGCCAGTGAACACAGCCAATGCTGTGGCTCTGGGCTGACTTGCCTTCACACCTTCTCCACCAGGTAAAGCGGCACCAATTTCCTGTGCTGCCTGAAATAGTCCCTGGCACCTCTGGCCAGGGTTTATGCCTAAAATATCCCTTGTTCTGGAATTCAAGGGCTCATTGCAGGACCGTTTTTAGGTAGTGTAAGTGTAGCCCAGAGACAGCACCGTCATGGATCCTGTTATTCTCAGCTCCGGTGGGGGAGGATTCACACCCCATTGACTCCTACTTTGAGCACGAGACTTTAAAGCCCTGTCAGCAGCAGAGACGTTTTCTAAACCCTTCCTGCCTTTGTTAGCACCAGCTCAGGGCCCTGTAATGCTGCAAGCTGGAGGTGATCAGCCACCAGCAACGGATTTAATGCTATGGCAATTACACCTCACAGATTAGATTGGGGCCCCATGACATGGAGTTAAGAATGCCTGTGGCAACCAGCAACCTGTCTGTCTTAAGGCTGCTTGCAAGCAAGAAGAGATTTTGCCTGTCCCACGGTATTATGTGGTCTTACATTTTACAGAATGATGAGCCACAGAATCTTTAAGAGAAGGAAAGGATTTTTGAAGACTCCTGCTGTGAGGAAAAGATACCTGAGGGAAAATAAAATTATATCTAATGCCTCTGAAAATCCCATAGAAGCAGATTGCAGAAATATTTCTTTGGGTATTACAGTTTGAGAAAGAAATAAGTGAAAACAGTGTAGAAATAGAAATAAATCCTAGATTTAATGTGCTGGGATGAGGAGGATCTTTAGGAACTGTGCAAAAGTTGGCATGGTACCTGTATGAATGTGTGGAATGGAGGTAACAGATCTGGGGGCACAGCACAGCACCTGTTTGAGGGGTGTCCCTGGCAGGCAGGGGGTTGGAACTAGGTTGTTCCTAAGGTCCCTTCCCACCCCAACCATTCTATGATGTGATGAAACAGATGGGTTGCAAGAGAGAGGAAGGATGATTTCCTTCAGAAGGATAATTTTTTGCCTCCCTAGAAGCAGGTTTTGGATGGAAGAATGGTTTTGCTCTTACACTGGCCTTGTTTGAAGGTGTTTCACCGTGCAGAGCATGGTAACAGTCTGGTGCACACTTGTTTTTTTTTTTTGGCAGATCACATGGGACCTACAGGGGAAAAAAATACTTTAAAAAAGCACAAAAAGCTCCAAGTGTTTCCGTAACAGGAACAGATACTCCTCGCCATGTTTGGAAATATCCATTAGGGATTTTTCCAGCAGATGGCAACAGCAGACCGGTTTGTAGTACAAGGCCAGCGCTTGCAGGAAGCAAAGAACCTGGCTGTGCTGTACCCAAAGCATCTCCCAGATCTGCTGCTCCCACTCCCAGTATTGTGCCTACTTGGTACCTCAGGGCATGGTTACTGTAAAATGCAGAATACATCAGAAAACTGCGGCACAAACTCTGGAGCTTTCAGTGTGTTTACAGGGCTTAGAACATGCCTGATACATTTGAAACAGCCTAAAATTACCTCCCTGAGTAAACATAATTTCTGTCCTACACAGCTTTTTGCAAAATAATAATTCAAGGACCGATTAGAGTGGGAAACAAACATGAAGAATAAAAAATACAGTGTTTGTCTGATGTTTTATTAAAAGGCATCTCTTCCCTGCCATGTGCGGAACCTGGATTGATGGACCAAAATTTCCACCACATTCTTGTCATTGCTTCTCTGCCGCCTTAACCAGCTGCTCTCAGGGAGTGCTTGTTATTGCCTCGGAAAGGTGATTACCCTCCTTGAAACTGTAGACTCAGCTCCTGGCCTCTGGAGGAAAGAGTTGTGCCGTGGATCCCTGGTGCTGATACCCATGGAAGGACTAGGGAGGCTCCACAGCCAAGTTCCACCTCGCTCTGCCCAGGCCCTGGGGAAGATGTGGATGTTATTTTTTATAATCATCACCCCTGCAACATTGTTTTTCCATCAAAATTATAAGAGCACTATTATTTTTAATAAATAGCAATATTGTTTTGTCATTTGAAAATTACAATATGAATGAACCTTGAAAACATAACACAAGATAAATTTACAGCCGAAGCTTCCAGTCTTTTTCTCCAAAACTCAATCAATGTGTAGCTTTGTCCCTTAAGTTGAAGTACAGGCCAGATCCACAGAATCGTTTAGGCTGGAAAAGACATTCAGGTAGTGAAAATGAGAGTTTAGGTGTGATATGAAGCTTGGGGAGCACTGAAGAGGCTGTAAAAGTCAACTGATATTCTTTGTAAATAAAAAAAATAAAAGTGGAAAGAGTTAATTCATAATGAATCTCCTGCAGAAATGATACAAGGGACAGGTTGGAGGGCAAATGCCTGAGAGCCAAAGCTGTGCTTCGGTGGAACCTAAGCTAGAAGGTTTGCAGTGTGCCTGTACACAATTTAGTTTTCACTGAGATCAGTGAGCAGTGGCCACCCCAGGGCAGGACGTGTGCCCTCAGCTGTGGCTCAGAAGACCTGGCTGTAAAAAATGTCAGACTCCTGCAGGTCATTGTCCCCAGCCACATCCCAGTATTCTGGAAAAGGGTGATATTGGTTATCACTATTTTTGTGTTTGCTGAATGGAAGAGCTGCTCAGTCCTCGTCACTTGACTGATGCTCTCAGTTTTAGTGCAGGTGAATGCCACCACTCTGCTGTGTTTCACTTCCCTGGATATTTCCTGTGCAGGGAACTGCAATGCTATTGTAACTTTTCTGCTCTCACATAATTGTTCCAGAAAAACAGTGTGTCAAAGAGGAAACTGTCTTCTCACTGTCCCAAGATTCTTTATCACTCATTCTAACTCATGGCACACTCACTCCCTGCATCTATTATCTTTATGTTAACACTGTTTACAAGTGATATTAATAAATCCAAATCCAATAGAGAAAGTTTCTCTTTGCTCGTATTTCAATACAGTGGTGGAGTTGTCACCTTGTAAAGAACTTTCCTCTACCACCGGTAGATGCAAAAGAAAAAATTCCAACCTACGAATGCCTGCCACAACACAGCACACAAAGCTACTGCTTTTAATGAGTCAGGCTGAGGGCTTTTCTGTTGTTCCTTTGCTCTTCTAATGAGGAGGACTGTGAGGTGTCTTTGAACTAGCTACCATCATGAAAGATTTGGTAAACAATCATTCTTTATACCATTTCTGGTAGGAGCTTGTCCTGACTGATACCTTCTTCCTCCTGAAGTTTACACCACAGTTTGATCTTTCTTTTTCCTTTTTTTTTTTTTTTCTTTAGCCCCTGTAGCATTTCACAGCATGATGGGCAAGGGCCCAGGAGTAACTAGACTGATTGAAAACTGGAGGTATAGACAAAAGAGGTGGTTGGAAATAACTTGTTCTCCAACCTGACTCTGCCAGGTCCTGAGGTCTCAGTCGTTACAGCCCATGTTTTTGAGAGTGCCTGTACGCTGGTGCATGCAGACCTTGGGTCCTGCTGGAGCTTGGAGGCTGTGGGCTGAGATACCCACTCCTGTACCCCCGGGACAAACCCATCTCTCCCTGCTGCTGTTCCCGTGTTGTGCCTTAAGCTGGGAGGGAAGGAGAGGCACACAGGTGAACACAATGGCAGTGCACAAGCTGCCAGGTGTCACCCGCCTGCACCGAAGAGGAAATCTTATTTTTCAAAAGTTTCCATCATGCCATACAAAACACTGAAACATTCCAAATCTGGAAGTGATAGTGTGGCATGATGCCACAGGTCATGTCTTACATAAAGAGTTATTTTTCTCCTGCACAATGCCTTTTATCCTACTTTTATAGTTACTCAACAAAGCTAACTTAAATCATAAGAGCCAAGTCTCTGTATGACTGCGCTTACTCTTGCTTAGCTCAGGGCGTCTTCCAATTCCTCAGGCTTCAGAAACCCATGAATCCCTCATGTTTTCCTGGTGGCTGCCTGCTTACAGCTGCTCTCCTCACACTGACTGGGTTACCTGCCAGGCTTTCTAGTGCACATGGCATGGCAGCCTCTAAGGGGAGCATTTGGCTGTTTGAGAGTTGATTATATGCCTGAGGAAAAAAAGCTGAATGATAATGTAGCTCTGAAGGTGCAAGAATCATTAGCCCTGAAGATTTGAAGGCCACCTGCTTATGTTGAGCACACACTCTGGTCAATTTATGAGACTGTTAAGCTGGAGAGATCCATTTCTATGTGTGGGGGTTGGTCCATCCCCATTCATGCTGTGAGAAGGTGTTCTGGATTGATACCACCATTCTGTTCAGCAGGGGCTTCACACATCCTCCCATCAGCATGGGCAGCCTTTGATGCAACACCAGCCAGGCAGAGTTGTGAGTGAGGCCTTTTGACAGTGTTAACATTGCCACTGATGCCTGCACTTGAATCCCAAATTTTGCCAGAGCAGTTCTACCCCATTTTTTTTTTTGCTGACAGCTCTGCTGTTTCCCATGAAGGAAGGCTGCAGATGTGTGTCCATGCCATGGAGTCCTGAGGGAGGGACCCTGGGGAGTCCTCAAGATGATTGTGCGCTGTAACAACCCCTCAGAGGGAGGTGGCTCTGGATCCCTTTACTTGCCTTGTTCCCTGAGGTTTATCCTAAAGAAACCAGGTTGCAGTTGTCCCTGTTCTACTTTAATCTTGGTGGAGGAGATTCAGATGACCAGTTGCTGTGAGCTTTGCATTGGTGCAAACTAGCAACTTGCCAGAAAAACTTCACATGATATAACTTTTATCCCAAAAGCAATTTCCAGTCATTCTGAACTTCAGAGAAGTTTGACTACAAAAGTCAAAGGACAACTAAAACTTACAGACTGATGCCCAACTGCAAGGGACAGGAAAGATGGACACTGATATTGAAATACCTACAAACTTCAGCTGTTTCTCAGCAATGTTATATTTGTTCTGAGAGAAGGAAGTAAAGAAGCGTACAGCCACTTAGGTCAAATGAAACCAATAGAGAATAGTTAAACATGCATTTATCAATAGAAATAGCCATCACAGAAATATCAGTGTATTTTTTTTTTCTCAACATCTATCTGATAAATGCCTTTTGGCTGTAATATTGACATTTTAATGACTATTAACTCATTGGAAACTCACCTACAGTAAAATGAAAAAAAAAAAAACCAACTACTTTAAGGAATGAAATCCTTTTAACAAAGCCAGTGTTTTACTGCTGTGTACTGGGGCATACTGGGCAGCTTATTTTCATTCAGAAAAATAAAATAAGTTTTCCCGGTAGAAACCCCTCTCCAGCAGCAGAGGATATGCTGGCACTAGTGTAACTAGAGGGGTCAGGAATCAGGTAACACCACCAACATTGCTTTATCTTTATAAACTGAAAAAAAAAAAAAGGTAAATAAATGCCTTTAAAAAGTTAAAGCTGCCGAGGTTAATGCACTGAGGGTTTTGAGTGTGCTTTATTTGTGTGGAGATCTTGCACACCATACCAGGTACTGCACAAGCACAACAAACCATGATGTTTTCCTGGAATTCATGAACATTCAGTTATGGGCAGCTTTAAGCACCAGACTGAGTTGGGACACAGCACATAGTAATATAATTTGTTGGAATAAACTGGTCTGCTGAAGAAAAATGTTTTGAAAGATTTTAGATGTTTGGGGAAAGAGCTGGCAAAGTCTGCAAGCCAATTCCCATCATGAGGTAACCTATCATCAAACACTGGCTTTGAAGACAAAATCTGGCAGATTTGAAGTTTACCACATTATGTCTCCCAATCTGCTTTCGTAGCCTTTCCCTTCCTCAAATGCAGAGGCTGTGCCGTGTTTTCCATGCTGAGAAAACAGAACCCTTTGCCAACACGCACCTTGCTTTTGGTTATTTTTAAATCTCCACAAAAGCTCCCGCTTTCTTCCTTAGCCAATGTCTATTGTTTATGGAAGCAGTTGCAGTTTACTTTCTACAGGGAAAAAAAAAATCTACTGCCTCGAAAGCGCTGCAACTATCCACATTGCTCTCCTGCATTGTTTTCCTTACAAAAAAAGGAATTCTTTGGAACCGAAGAGGCGTTGAGTCGCCTCCACTCACTCTTTTTCACTCCACCACCCCACCCCCCCACACCCCCAGTTCTCAAATAGTGGCTTTCAAGCAGTGACCTTTCTTTTTGGTGGAGGCCAGCTTGTTATTTTGGGTTGGATTTCCCTGCCGATTGTTCTGCGTTTCCTCCCGTGTTGCTCCGCGGCAAAGCCGCTGCCGCCGCTCCTGCTCCTGGCAGTATGACCAGGGTGACCACCCTGTGCTCCCTGTCCACACAGCCCTGCTGCTCTCGGGGGGCTGTGTGTAACCACGGGGAGAGCCAGATCACTAGCAGCCTTTCCTGTCTTCACATGGATGGCCAAAACCGCATCAGCTTCTCGTAATAGCCACTAATTATTAAACTCTGGCATAAGTCCCCGTTAACCACCTTGTACACACAGTATATGACCATCATTCAGGTGTTAAGAAATACAAGAGCAGGTTTCTAGAACTGCTCTCAGAGAGCTTCACCCATGAGTGTCATAGGAAGACACACATAAAAACCTGAGCTTTCCTAGTTAAACAGCTGATCCACTTCTCCACATGGGAATAAACACTTCATTTATACTCCGTGGGAGTAATTATTTGTCATTCCTTGCTTATTTTCTTTCTTATAAGCTTTTTCCTTAATGTTACAAACCTTTTGGAAGGACATGCAGCATCCGTCTCTTTTCACCCAGTACCTCTGCAGGAGCTGAACTAGTTTGTGTCACTGTAACACTGAACCCACAAGCAAAGAGCATGAGAGACATGCAGGATTCAGACTGAGACTGGAAATCAGTCCAAATCTCTAATATAATCTTTAAACAAATATCTTGGCTACTTGAAGCAGAGAGGAGCAAAGCCCACCCCCTCCATTTCTTTTGAGAAAGCAAAGTTGAGCTGTAAAATACAGATTCACTGTGATAAAGGATCTCATCTCAATTTATAAATGCTGACACTGAGTCTGGCAACAAGATCTGTCGAAAAATGGACTGGGACATCTCAAATACACTCAGCAGCAAAACATGTACATCTTGATTGCTTGAGGATGCTGCAGGCCTAGGAATCTGGAGGAAATAGGCTCTGTTTTAGAAGCAACATGCTCTGGTGTATTCATAAGAAAATATTCTCAGAAATTTCAGCTCACCAGGAGTTGGAAAGCTTCTCATTTTGGTCTTACTCTAGATGTAACCCAAGTGTGAAGAGACAAGGTTTATTGGTGTCTTGTGAACATGAAGTGTTGCTTTTCAGCCAAAGCCCACCAAGATTCTGCCCTCAACTTGCATGTACGAGGCACAGAGATAATTACTGGAGTCGTCTAAATACTAATTTAATTTTGAAGTCACTTATATTTCAGAGTTCATATCAAGACAAAGTGTATTCTTTCACCCAAAATATTTGCAAAATGTTTTCCTTCTGTTTATTTCCCAATAATGTTTATTTTCCAGTTACCAGTGATTGCATGAAAAATCTCAGTGTCAAAATTTTAAGAAATGCTTGTCTATTTTTACATTTATTTGGTAAGTTTATAAACTTCAGGTAAAGAAGAAAATAAAGATGATTCTAATATAATCTTTTGTCTTCTACTTATTTTAAGGGCAAGTGTGATAGGAAGCTGAGAAATTATGCTAGCCAAACTTTTAATGCACTACACTAATAGCATAGGTAAAGCTTTAAATAACTGGAAAAACAATAAAATTAATGGGAACTAGATAGAGAAAATCACACCCTCACACCGAATCCTTCAACTCTGGCAAACATCTGCTGTGTTCAGAAAACAGAGTGTGAGGCAGAAGGAAGGTGACAAAAAGGAGAAAAAACAACATCTGAAATTTCAAAATGTTTTCTGAAAATCGAAACAAGATGAAAATTTAAATTTAAGGGAAATATTTTGGTGCACTAAATAGTTTTTACACAAAAGTCTCTATTTTGCAAGATAAATGTTTAAGACAAATGTTGACACAAATGTTGGCCATCTGTAACTGCAGCAGTGAGCAAGACAGCAAGATGGAAAAGGTGTCGTGGCAAATTGCCTTGCCTCCCTATGGAGCCCCACATTGCAATGAGCTGGCCTGAGTCCCAGAAGCAGCAATGCCATATTTGTGTTGTGAGAAATGCAAGGTGCTCAGGCTGGGAAAAGACCTCTTCTTGTGTCCACGCTTGCTGTTCCAGAACTGCTTCAATACTCCACTTCCTACTATGTCCAAAATGAAACATTTCCTCACCTCTATTTCTGCTTATAGGCAAATCACTTTTCTTCCTTGCCAGTAATTGGGCTACAAATTCAGCAATGAATATGCTACCTAGTAGCAAAAATGGAAATGAATATGTATAAGTGGCTCTCCTTCTATTTGTGTGGGCCCATGTGTGTCTAGGCACAGGCAAACATAAACACACACACATTTCTTATGTCTACAGAATGTTTGTGTGTGTTCAGTGGCTCAGTTCCAGTACAACTGCAAACACCCATGCTCATTATAGGAAAATGTGTGGTTCTTAGTTTAAAACTCTCTGAAATCTCTAAAAGTATAAAGGCACCTGCCTCATTTTGGAGCCTGATGTGAGGAATCTTCCTGGCCTGGTTTAATCAAGCAATGTGTACACTCAGAGTGTACGTGACACTGTTCACTTGAAACACCATTATCCTGAAATCTTCCAAAGTTCACTATAAAATATCTGAAAACGTATTAACAACCTTCTTCCACCTCTCTTTTAACCAATTCTTAACACATCTCCCCACTCCCCCATCGATCCCTCTCCCCAGAATACTTCTATTTATCCCACTAATGAGAGGTCAATTGATTTCTATCATTTCACCTTCTGTTGCCTTATGGATGCACTGCCTGTCCAGAGGGAGGAGTCACCCTGTGGTGGCAGTGACAGAGAAGCTCAGTCAGAGGACACTAATGCTCTGATTTGCAAGAAGGTTGTGGCTATTCTGATTTACATATCTTTCACCTTTATGATGAGGACTTTATGAGAGCTAAAGCTAAATCATAAACTGATCAGAGCTCCACGGCAGCAGTGAGTTTGGCCTTTGTTTTAAAATGAATGGCTGACTTTTCAGAATCTGAGATTATCTGCTAAGTGATTACATACCTACACACATGGCAAAAGATCAGCACCTCCCCTGCACACCCTCTGTCAGTGTTATTCTTAGATGACCAGCCACCTCCATGGTCCCACTCCAGACGTGAGCTGGGAGAAATGCAGCTGTTGAATTACAGCGGAAAGGAAGTGATGTGGAGGGCACATCTTTCCAGCAGTTCAAAGACTGTTCAAACAGTTCTGTTTCGTCTGTCTCTCTGTCTCTCTCTCTGTCTCTCTCTCTCTGCTTTTTTTTTTTTTTTTTTTTTTTACATTTAGTCTTTAGTGTCTCCCTTTTCCCAGGACTACATGTTTAAGGAAATTCAACAAATCATCAAGCTACATCCCATTTCCATGTTATTGCAGCCTTACTTGAAAAGATATTTGATAGCTTTTAGCCTGGCTCTACCACTCTGCATTTCCCTCCTTTTTTCCACTTTGCACTTATGATTTGTGATGGGCAAATCTGAAAAGATTAGAAGCTTGTCTTGGATAAGCAACCGTGTATTTGAAGTTTACATTTCAATTTTAAGAGATCAGGGTCAGCACAACAAGTGTGTGAATTATCTGCCTCAAATTCATGGGATTTGAATGACCAAAGACTTTGGCATACTTCAGGAAGAGGAACAAACTGATAACTGAATTTCCAACTAGCATAGTTATGGTGCCCAAAATCAAACAGGGCAAGGGGATTAATTGATTTTCAGTAGCATCAGGGGAAATGAGGGCTGAAGGCATCAGAATTGTTCAACTTTGCAGCAGGATTCAAATGCTGTATCCCATGTAAAGGCTTTACCCTTTGGATGTTCTGGCCAGACAAGGGGCAGGGGTAGAGCTGAATGCTGTGAATGCTGTACAGGTGGTGTCTTTTCAGAAATTACAATGTGTGTACCCCCAAAAGGACTAGTGACTGGAAGGAACATATCTGTTCCGCTGGGCTGCAGAGTGCATTCTTAGCTCACCCTCCCTACAAGACCCTCTTGTTGTTACTGTGAAAACCTTAACTGTGATTCTTCACTGACATTTGGCACCACTTTAAAATCAACTTTCCATAGGGATAGATTGAGTCCAAAATTGGCCTTGTACAGTATTTTCTCACTGAGAAAGCAGACAGGAGACAAACATCAAAGTTTAATTCTGTTGCCTGCTGTAGCAAAGCACAATACAATGCCTATCTGTGATGTAGCATCTCTCTATTTATCTATTGTATGTCTCTGTCTGAGACAAGTGTGTTCTTGCTCTGTTTCCAAACACAATAGCATCACAGAAAATATTTCTGATGAACAAAACAAATATATCTACTTTTCTTGTCAGGTTTTACATCAGCTAAAAAAAATTTGCTACGGACAACAGAAAGGTCTGACTAAAATGGGGTGAGGGGTTGATGACATTTTGCTTTGTCAAAAAAGTTCTCACCAGGCAGCTCAGAGGGTTCCTGTGTGTTATAAGCAGGAGGCAAAGCAGTTTACAAGTTTTTAGCTTTATTTTTGCAGACCTGCAGAAGTCCAGCATGTAAGCATTTTGAGGCAGGAGCTGGGTAAACATTACTGATATTGGCCACGGGTATCTAAAGTGGCAACACAAAGGAAATAATTTTTCCAGTGTAGGCAAAATGGGTGCTGACCTCTTTGGAAGATCTGGCCTGAGAAAGTGGTACAATGAAAAAATGGTTTCCTCAAATGGGTGGTACGAGGCTTGGGAATGAATGTTTGTGGAGCACTCAGCCCCTGGTATGAAAAGGTGCTGTAAAAGTTCAAAGTATTATTGTTATGGCATACTTACTCAGCAAGGCAGGGAATATCAAAGGCTTTCTTCTCCCAGCTGGCTCGGCCTTATCTCAAGGAACTGTTGGTGGGTGGTGATTGCTCTCAGGGACTGGTGATGACAGAGGACTGAAGGCACTAACTTTGCTTGCAGAGCTGTTCTGGGCACCCTCCTGGACCTGCCAAGGCTCCAGTTCCTCCTTGGTGCTTTTTGGTGCGCACGCACCCCATTCCCAGAGAAAAGCCTTGAATGAAAACAGAGAGCTCTGACACCTGGCTAATGGAGGCACTCAGGCAGGGGCTTTCACTTGCCACTGGTACATTGGGAAATAATTGATACAAATTGCTTCAGATATTCAAGGCTGCTGGTCCTCCTTCCCACAGGCTATTTTTAGGCTATTAGGCAGATAAAATGACACCAGAATTAATTTGGGTACACTCAAATGGTTGGACTTGCTTCTTTTTTTGTTTTTTAATGCTCCTCTCCTGATACAGGGCAAATGTCTGAATTACAAAAGGCAGATAAAGGGATTTTTTCTCTTCTCCCTCTCCTCTAACAAGTGATGTTCAAGCACTGAAAGACTTGCTTACTGCAAAACCACTTAGGGCTGATTGCTGGGGAATTTCCTCTCACCACCTTAAACCCAAAGCAAATAACAGAATATGAAATAACACATATTCTTGGCATCAACCTGCATGAGAGCTCCCCTGGGTCTCTGCAAAGCAAAGGCTACCAACACACCCATCAGAAGATAAAATACAATTAACTAATTCATTATATAAATATTTTGGGTGGGGAGACATGAACTGGCTTATCTCTATTATTGTTATCATTATTATTAGCTGCTGTTTGCTAAGACTGAGTTTTTCAAAGCCTTCTTTCAGATTAAGGACCCCAAATTCCCATGCTAAATCCCACCCTAAATTTAATGTTGATAGCTTTTGCAAGCTACTGGGGAGCTCAAGCAGAGAGAGAAGTACAACAGGTGAGATAATATTATTCATGGCTGTTATTACCAGATTTTATGGACAAGCCATTCCCATGCTATTTGAACATAATTCACACATGTGGTCTAAAGGGAGATCTGTAAGTGTTCTCCAGCAAAGCCCCAACCTGTGCAAAGTTTTCTCAGATAAGTTTCTACTGTAGCTACCATGGAAAAGACAAAACGTGACTGTGTGGTTATTGAACTGCCACAAACCCGTCCAAAATCTGAAAGCTTCCCAATCCTCTGGAATAGGCAAGTGGTGAATTGTGCCTTGTGCAGCCAGGCTTGCAGGCTCAGAGGCCGACCATCAGCCAGGTGAAATGTTGGCTGTGTCCAAGCCAGCAGGAGTTCTGCCCCTGAATTCAGTGGGGCAGGACTCTGCCTTTGTAGGGTGAGCCAAAGAAAAGCTCTGCCTCCCATCCACATTCCTGTGGCTCATGGTGTAAGTGCTTGTTGACCAGGAGGCGATGATGGCTCCTGTGTGGAGCTCTCAGCCTGCAGGACATGCCAGCAATGCCACTCGTGTTACCTCCCAAGGGAAGAGAGGTGAAGAAGCTGGGGTTTGGCCTTTGCCATGCACAGGGCTTGTAGGATCACCTGCCAGACCAGGTCTGATAAGCAGTGCCTTGATTTCTCCTGAGTCCTCAGCAACCCCAGGATGATACACGATGGAAGGTGGCAATGAAACGGCACCTGATTGTGAGACACAACATTCCACTCTCAGGGAAACAAGGGCTTCATTCTCTGCTGTAAAGACAGCACCAGTTGATAGCATTCCAAGTGGAATTGAGTGACAGGCTTCCATTATTCTGCCATCTTATGTCACAGTCCCAACATTTCAACATGTCACATCATAATTAAGTACAAGAATTTGAGTCTGACTGCAGTTTACCTTCACCTAAACCAAACTTCAATAAGTATCTGGTACTTAGGAAAAAAACCTTCCAGTAAGTCAGCAGGAATGTGGTTTTTTTCTATGTTATCAGTACCTTTTATGATATCACACCTCCTACTTCTCCCCTAATTTCTTTTTGAAGGCAACTCATACATAATATTTGGGTTTGAGTTTTTTCTCACCCATATCTCCTAAACATGTCTCGGTGCTAGGATGTGACAGAGGAGTTCTTAGGGCTCCCCAATAAAAAGTACAAAATAAACTACATAAAAAAAACTACATAAAAAACTACAAAATAAACTCCCCAAAATAAACTACAAATCTGGGGCAGAAAAACTTCAAATGTCAGCTGCTGCTCAATATTGAACAGCTCCAAAATGCATTTATTTTAGAAAAGGCTGTAACCTTACCTCAACCTACTTACATGAGCAGAAGTCCTGATCCATTGAAAGAGTCCTTTTAAGTACAGTTTTTACACCTAAAGTCTTCATAAGGCACTTACCCTATTTCCTTCTCTAAAAGGGTTCATGGTTACTGTGAATTCCTGTCTGATCACCCACCATATTTGCCATTGTAACTCCACCTGTACTGACTCTGCTTTACAGTGAATCTTACCATGGCATCTCTTTAAGCAATCCCAGCTGATGGTGCTGACACCCAGTAACAGAAAGATCTTCAGCCTGAAAGAAGAAAAAAAAAAAGGAGAACGAAAAGATTATTTGTTCATAATATGTTTTCAAAGACTTGCAGGAAACATTGGCAACAAGTCTTCAGTGAGGACTAAACCAAGACGATGAGCCATGAGGAAAATAGTGAGCTTCCAAAGTGGCAAAAATTATACTCTCACAGGCACAACATAGAGGCAAATTTGTCCTCTATCCTTGTCTCTGACAGAGATAATGGATTCTTCAAAATTCCTGTCTCTCAGCAGCTTCCTAGCAGGACATCCCTGCAAGGTCATCCTGTGAACACTAAAAGCTGAATCTCCCAGAGAAAAGTCACTTCTGTGTAGTTTTTCAAGAAGCCTTTGTAAAAAGGGACAATGGAGGGGAGAAGAGGAAGGAAAAACTGCTGTAAATATGTGAAATGCTCAAAACTAAAAGTCGAAGTTTATTTGCAATAGCATTGTATTGGCACTAGCTATTCATACATGGAAATTTTCCTGAGTTTTCTAATAGAAATTACTCCAAAGGAGTAAGCACTTTGCTTCAGTCTTCTTTTGTAATGCCCATGAACATACCAGAGATGAAAGGTACCTGGTTGAATTTGGGTAAAAATAGATGGGATTTTGAAAAGCGGGAAGAATTGCCTGGGAAAAGTCACCTACATATGGTCTTAATCATGTCAATGGATAACCCCCACATTACCCTTTAAAAGGTCATCTGATAAACATCAACATCGGGCTTTTCTCACAAACCCAACACCTAAAATTGCTGCAGGCTACTGTAATACAGCATGAAAAGCTAAATTAGAAGCATATATTTGGTAATAGCACCTCTGAGAGGGAGTCTTCAAAAGCCCATGCCCCCATTAAAGGATTAGAAGTCCAGCACACATATCAGGAACTATTCTCCATCCAAAGAGAAACAGAACAGGAGACGGGAATCAGCATTTTGTTCTGATTAGCTGCTTTGATTGATGTAAATATCTTAATTACCTTTTTTTTTTTAAACATTGCATTTTTTTTAAAACATTGCATTTTTTTTTTAAACATTGCATTTTTTTAAACTGCAAGCCTGCCACTGGGTGAAGTACTATAAAGAATAACACTATGAAGCAGAGCTTTCAAGCTTTCCCTTATCTCTTGTGGGTCTGGTGTGTGGCAGTGTGCGCGGCTAAAGCCACAGCATGTAAGCCTCAATGGTGGTGGAAGGAAGCTCAGCACACCGCCCTCTGAGGCAGCTACTCTGGTTAGGGTGACACTGTTACCCATTCCATCATTCCTTTCGGTTGCTGTTTATGGTTACGCAGTTATGTAATGTTCTGTATTTGCTTATGCTCCAGTAAGTCCTTGTGTCCTCGGTTACCCATTGGTCATATTGTAATTTCTGTTCCCCTATTTAGCTGTATCCCCTCTGCCTTTCCCTATATAAACCCCTGTCAGTCAGTGAGCTGGGTTCTTTGTTCCGGACCCTTCAGCTCACCTGGACCCTCATTCCTGCTCCTGCTCCCGGACCCTTCCCTGGACCCTCTCCTGCTGCCCTAGCCTAATAAAGAGCTGAAAATACCGGACAAAGGCCCCTCCTTGGTCTTTATTCTCGCCGACCCGCCGAAGACCACCGGGCTCCGGGCAATCCTACTCAGCAGAGGAACCGGCACTGTCCATCTGGGCACGGCTGGAACCCTGCTTGGGGGAGAAGCGCTGCAGCTTGGCAGCCAGCCCCCGTACCACCAGGGAAAGCCAGTGCAGGACGCCGTGCGCCCTCGGGTCTGTCCCCAGCCCTCGGCAGAGCGTGTCCACGGCAGCGTGGCTACACTGGTGGTGATCTTTCCAGAACATATGTTGATGAGACACACAGAATAAAGCAGTCTCCAAGGAGCTGGTAGTCTTGGGTTCAATTGTCTTCATGAGTACCCAAAATACAAGTTACATACTTGGAGATGAAACCATCCAAGAATAAGAAAGGGGTCATTACATTCTCCTGGAAATGTGCTCATTCTGTATGAAACAATGGAAGAAATATTTTAAAAGAAGCAGGGATAATTAGAGTCAGTAGATTCAAAAGCACTTCCTTTTTATTTGGGCATTTTCCCTTTTGGAAGCAAATCTATGCAATTTTCCACAAGTGCCAAGAGTTTGAGGTTATCTGCTCCAAAGACAAACGAGAAATAGGTGTGATTGTCCAGGAAATAAGAATGAAGGCAAAGGGTACATGGAATCAAGGATTGAAGTACAAGGATTGAAGATGGGCTGAGAAACTGGAGGGCTTAAGGTGAAAGAATTTCTCTGTTTCAAGCTGATGGAGGAGGTTAGGATGTTTTTAAATGGGGGACAACACTCCTAACCACAATTTTTATACTTTTCGTGTTTTCTCTTACTCCTAACTCAAAGTGGGACAAGTTCAGTGCATCTTACTTACCCAAACAGAGTCCTGAGTTACACTCTGGCACTTGTAGACTCTAAGAAAGGCTAGACGGAAGTGGAATTTTGCTGCCATTTTGATAGCCTCTTGCAGCCAGTCAGAAAATTCTCTGCAGCACATGGGTTTTCATGGAATTCATATTTATTTGATCCCCATTTCCTCTTTTCAGCTCACAAATCAAGAAACAGAATTTCTAGTGCCGTCTTTACAACTCTTGCCCAAGAAATGATGATCAGGCTCTGCTCCTTTTCCTTCAGATTTCAGGATTTGGTTAAAGGTGACCCGAGCATGACAAAAGTGGCCTTGCCCTCTCACAGACACAGTGGCTCTTAACTCCTAAATTTTGTGTTGTCCTCATGGGTTTGCTCCCCTGGACTCATGAGAGCAATAGAGCAGTTCAATAAATTTTCTTTCCCAGCTACCACTGAAGAGGGAACATTTCTGAGCCCATTTTTCCCGGTGTTTCTGTATTTAACAGGTCCCGTCCCCAAGGACTCCTATCTTAAGAGCATACAAGCAGGGTCAGGCTGCTGCAGCAGGAATCCAGAAGCCGGAGCTGTCAAACCAAGCCTTATTAGATACCAAAAGGGCTAATAAAAGAATGGGTGTTTGTTGTATTTCTGGCAGGGATGGTTGCTGAAAAGCCTGGAGAGAAGGATCCCGAGACACCTCAGCTCCTAAGTTCCAATGGATGTATTTGTAGTTGATCAATCTCTCTGTCTTTGTGACTGAACTAATTTCCCACTTCAGGCCTCTGACAGCTGGACAAAGCAGGGTTTGAGCTGTGCGTTGCTTTGAGTAAGTGTGGAGAGATGTTTTCAGTCTGACCTTGCCAAATCAGGCCCTGGCTTGGGGCGTTTGCTGAGATCCAGGAAAGATTTTCCCACTGAATTGCAAGTGGGAAAGGCTAACTCTATCCACAGCAATGTGATGGAGTATTGAAGTGACAAGTGTTTGGGGAGATAGGAATCTACCTTATGATCTGCAGAGCCTTTTCCCTCATAAAGCTGAAGAAAATATTTATATATGTTGATTTTATGTTGCCAGAGATAATTAAAGCCAATTATAAATTATAATTTTCAGAGACAGAAGGAATATATTTAACCACACAGTGGACATGTTCATGATTATCCTTTTATATTCAAGAGATGAGATTTGGTAAGAGCAACTGTGGGCTTTGTTTGGCTTTTTGCCCTTAAGTTCACATATTTTCCTAAAGTCCATCAGATAATGAGATATAAAAGCACACATACAGATGTAACAAAGTGCAGCAATGAACAGAAGCAATGAACAGAATATAAATAAATAATCCCACATAGCAAGAGCAAATCTTCCACATTTAAACACTTTCATGCATTTTTCCTCTCTACTTGTATTCTTCTCTTCTTAAAACAATTTAAAAACCAATTAAAATACACAGCAAAACTCCATTCAGGGTTTTACCCAGGATTTCCATGCCATACAATAGTTCCCCTCCCTCACTTGTTACCCTGCTCCCTGTTTCTTCCCTCTAGTCAGAATTGTTGCTGTGCTAAATAATTGTAGCAGCACTGATCTTTGCAAGATCACTTTTGACACCTAGGGCTGCTTTATTTCATATATTGCTTTGAGTATTTTTACTGTCATCATCAGTGTTGTCCTGAGAATATGTCACATGTTAATGGTCAATACAGTGGCTGATTCTTCATAGAGTCAATGATGAGCCTTTCAAGATATTGCAAAAAATGTCTGTTCTGCTTTGAAACCTCAACTCTTCCATAATTTTAATAATAATAATTATAATAATATTCTCAGGCCTCTACCAAGTGTTCCAACTTGTGTTAGAGATGGAGAGAGACTGAATTCATCATATTCATGTCATCCTTTCTCCATAGGAGTAGAAAAGGTGTGATAATAAAACACCTTCAAGACTTGCTCTTGAAACCTCTTTTCACCTGGCTATAGCTCATATTTGAGACTAGAACAGGGCAAGCAGTCAGGCACCTTAGCTTGTACTGCTCAGTACCAGTCTGGCTCCATACTTCCGTATTTACTGGTAGTGCTCAATCAGGCACAATTGCAAAAAGGAACCTGGAATGAGTAAGAGAAGAATGAGATGTCAAATATTGCATTTACAGGATTTAGCAAAGCATGTAAATAAGTCATAGCATTTGCACCCTTACAGATTGCTCAGCTAGGGGACTGGAGATGGAAAATGAAAAGTCTATTGATAAAATAAATTAATTTTTAAATCTAAAAATGGTTCCAGCAGATTAATAGCCTCTTACACTGAATCCAAGTTTGCTCCCCTAGGCAAAGTCTCAATTTATTAATATGCTGCAACTTTTCCACCTCAGCCAGTCAAGCCTTTCTGTTTTACACAGAGGGAAGTTGTGACCCTGATTTCAAGAACCACACCATGTGTCAAAGGCCAGGAATCCCAGATTATCCTACAGAAGTCAGTTCCCAGACTCCCTCCTGGCACATTAAACAGCAACCTGTTCAAACAAAACAGTGCAAGAGAAAAGCCAAACTAACTCTTGTTGGTTGAGCACACCCTTAAATGTGTTTCTACCAGCACCTGTGAGCAGCCTTTCCCGACACAATCCTCCTTTGGCTCCCAGAGAATTGGATATTTCATACTGATGTAAGAAACCTGCTGCCCCAGACAGGGTTTATTTCTCAGATTTCTATTAAGTGAGCAAGAAACCACAGCCCTTATTGGGACTTCTTTCTGCAGCAGATAACTGGGAATAACATTCAGTAGCTGTAAATGTGGGCTCAGAAGATGCGGGTTCTACGTCCAGGTCTGCCACTGACCCCCTGCACATCATCAGGCAGGTCATTTTATGCCTCTGTACAATGCAGAAAATGACACTGAACTCCTTTGCAAAGTGCTTTGAGACTCACAGGGAGAAAAAGTCTGTAACCCTCCCCAAATACTTCATGAATGACAAACTGCAGAGATGATAATATATGAAAGGTGTCACAAAAAGCCATTCAAAAGCTCAGTGCATGGCAAGTTAACAAAACATCAGCGAACTGGAGGCTCAGTTCTCATAAGTATCCCTCTCATCTAATAAAATGGCTTTTTGAAGTCTGGACAAATGAAACTGGGGTTACTAATTGCATCTCGCTTATTTCTAGATGGAAAGATTAATCACAAGAGCCAGATGGGGTTTTTTCTTGGCCCTTGACTGACTGGTCAGAGACGTTAGTAGGATGTATTAGTGGGAATCACTCAGCAGTACCAGTTCTGTCTGAATCAGACAAGCAAAAGTTAGTCTTTTGCTCTTTCTGAGCTTGATTCTTTCGCTCATTCACCTCTTTCAAAGATGGAGCAGGTTAATCCTGAATCCACTATGATTTTTTTAACTCTAGAGCTGCTTTTCCTACCTGATGACTTAAGACTTGGGAGTGGGTCTTTCTGGTTGCTCAAACCTGAGTTGGGAGAGGACGCGACTGCGAGGGGATTCTCCACAGCGTTGAGTTTTTCCAATAAACACGCGAAGCCCATCAGGACTTTATGTGTGATTTGGCTGTGTGGAGGGTGGTTTTCAGCGTGCTTTTACATGTGGTTTGGCCGTGTTGAGGCTGTTTCACAGCCTGCTTTTACATGTGGTTTGGCTGCAGCCAGGCTGATTTACTGCGAGTCTTTACATGGAGTTTGGCTATAGTGATACTAAGGCCTGCATGTTTGGGATTTTACTACCCCTGTACTAAGACAATGCAGGTTGTAATACTGGAGAACAATTTAGATAAAGTGGGAAGTCAAAACCAGCCTGGCACTGCTCCCTGCAGCACCATAATAAAAATCCTCGAGGACTGTTATGCCCCAGCTTCCTCCTCCACAACCCAAGCACTGCTGCCCCAGATCCTGATGTGAAGTCTATGTTTTCTGTTTCAGATGCAGGGGATTAGACATAAATCCTTCCCTTCGTTTCAGAGGTGAGATCCAAATGGCTTCCAGCCATGTCAGCTGCTCTACCTTTGTGTGGGTTGAAGGTATAGTCAATAATGCATTACATAAAGAATGTGAATTGTTAAACCATTTCTTAACCATCTATCTACAACCAATATTTCTGCAGGCAGTTTCAGCTGCACATATTTTAAAGTGACAAAACACCCAGAAATTATTATTTCCAACCTACACAAAACATGTTGGCAAACTTTAATTACTAACTCTGAGGTACAAACATGGAAGTGTTATTTTGATGCCAAGACTCAGGCATGACTCTTGTCTAACATTAGCTCCTTTTGAAACACTTGTCTACAGATTCACCCTTACTAAGTGTAACAACTTTTGTCTGGGCAATGTTAATCAAGTTAATTCATTTCAGAGAAACAGGATTATTCACTAATTTTTCAGTCTCACTTTTCTATCCTCTGTACATCTCTGGTTTTCATTGCCTGGATCAAAATTCCCATTACCCGCAATGTTCTTTTATGCTTCAAATGCAAGATGGAACAAAAACTTTCCAGGTTTCCCATCACATAACTCCCAGTACTGTTCTAATTTTAATTTTCCTTCCTCTTATGTGCAGTAACTTAGATTTACATGTACACAGGTTTTATATCAATTGTCTCATAACTTGTCTTCATTTTTGCCTGTCAGGTCTCAAAGGAGATAAGGCTGGGAAGGAAGGTAAAGGGGGAATTACGGTTGTAGTGAGTTCTCTTCCAAGAATCCACCTAGAGAGACAGATATAATTTCCAGATGCTTTTGCAGAACTTAGCAACTTAACAAGGCATTAGGTATCACTCAAAACTTTTAATCACATACCAGGGGCTGAGCTGCAAAAAGAGTCTAACAAGCAGAATACAGTAATAAAGTAGAGCAAATGCTACTCAGTGTGCAAGTTGTCTAGAAACAAACATGCTCAGCAGATGAATTACAAAAGGCAGAACAAATCCTTTCACCTTTGCTCAGTTCTTGAAGCAGTAATCTGAGTGAGTCATCAGAAGAAAACAAATGTGTTCTCGGTGAAAATGCAAAGGAAACACTCCACCCATTAATGCTTTGATAGAAAGAGAGCATTTGATATTAAGAATTTTTAAACACTCATCTGTATTTTCTCTTGGTAAATTCTGCCTTTTGGTAAAAGTGTTCTGCATCCAATCCCACTGATGTGACCTGGATGAGAACTGAATCTTCCAAAGAACTTGCGTGACTGAGCACAGCATTGTCTGGATGTCACTCTATTTTACCTTTTGCATTTTCCCTCAGCACAGCAAGCTTGGTAGTACCTGAGTTGATGGTTGGTTTGAAGAATTTCCTCTCCCAGAACTGGAAGACAGATAAAAAAAAAAGTTTAGAGGAGGGTCTTGCTTTGTTGTTGTTTGTTTGGGTTTGCTTTTTTTGGTTTTGAGGTGTTTTATTTGTGGGTTGCTTTTTTTTAAACTTCATTTCTGAATTCCATGAAATTAAATTTTTAATGATGTAAATACACCTCTTTTGGTTTCAGAACTGAGACATTTTATTCCAGTTAGCATTTATAGAATGAATCACAATTTCAGTTCTGTTTTCATAAACAGATACAAAAAGAACTCATAATAAAAAGCATTTTTATTGAAATTACAGTATGCTCTTAGTAGAAGATATGCACTTGGAACACTTTTCTTTCCATTTTTTTTTTGTTCAGTAGAGTTCATGACTTGCCGTGCAATGAAGGGACACTGGAATTTAACAGCTTTAGCCATGTTTCATTTATCTTTGTGATCACACTGTAAACAGCCCATATGGAGACACCCAGGTCATCACATGCACTCATAAAACACAGCAAGTAACACTGGCAAGGGAACTTGCACAGTCCTCTCAGACCAAATTCCTGTTTAAGCCTCTGAAGATAGGAGTCAAATTCAGCTGTTTCTTCTGCTAAAACATGGCACCGCTGGCAGCAGAAAGGCTCAATGTTCCCTGAGGGCTCCAACTACGAGTTAATGCTCTTCAAACCCTTCCACATGCTGGCTGAAATGAACTCAGGGTTTCTTCACCACTGTTATCATATCAGTTTATATCAGAGCCCAACATCTGAAGTGCAAGGATTTGCATTCAAATTAGTCACATATTGCATCTATTTGATCTGAAATTTTTACTGTCACTCATGATTCCATTTATTGGATCCCTCAGGAGATGGATCTGAAAGTTTTAAGATTTCAGAATAAAGAGTCTCAGAGTTCTCTCCCAAACCCTAGAAACTCTCATTTTTCTCACAAACAAGAAAATATAGAAGCCTCTTTAATTTGTTTGGGACAAAGTTAAGACTTTTCCCTCAAGAACAGCATTCCCATCTGTACTCTCAGGAAGGGTGCTGGATGGAAGTGTGGAATATAGTCAGAAGGGCTGACTAAAACAGAAGCAAAGTTTCTTTGTTTTTGCACCTTTTATGGGTGTTTTCTACATAGGTTTTCAGAGATAATGAATTAAAAATTGGGCCCTTGTCCTAAGTGGTAATACAACCTCAGCTGTACCTACCAACACCTCACAAGGAAGAAGACCGTGCCCATTGTCTGTCTATCCCAATATTTCTTGACTAGTAGCACCAGACAGCAGGAGGATGGACTGTGCACAGAGTATTGCTTCATAAGTGCCCTGCAGGCACAAAGCCCCAGCAGCTTTTCCCTTGGGAAGTTTGTGCTGGCCTTGGCCCTCCCAAGGCTAGTTCCTATCATTCCCAATGACCTGTGCTGGAGCAGCAGACTTTGTGACAGAGCCAGTTGGAGCTGCCTGAATTATTTATTTGAATTATTTCTTTAAATGATTCCTTCTGCCAGCCCTCCCTCCCATCCTAATACCACCTGTGTAGTCACACTGGCAGCTCTGGGAAAATGCCACTATCATTGACAGCCAACATTCCTGCTGAGGGCAGATTTAGGCAGCTGTGCAAGTAAGGCTTGGCAAAGTTGTGCTGTTCGCTATATCTACTGTGAGTAGACACCTCCACTGAACTGCTTGGGTGGTCCTGAAACACGGAGATCCTTCCAGACACCTCAAGGAAAGGTAAGATGAAGAAAATTTTGTTAATATTGTAACGAAGAATATTGTTCTTTTACTAGAAATTCTAATTTTCCTCCTTTCCCTTTTCAGAACAGACTAAAGGATTACTGCATGACTACTGAAAAACTGCCTCTTCCAATTGAGTGGATTGGAAAAGACCTCAGGCTGGCATCAGGGTTCTGCCACTCTGTATCTTTGCTAGCAAAGGATGCAGGGAATGAGGGTACCATAGGCAATACTGGATCTCTCAACACAAGGCAAGGAAAAGCAGAGGAGAATTGCATTAAGAACAAATTGCATGTAGACAGAGTTTTAGAAGCATGTGGCAACCCTGGAAGAATGGACATCCCCGATTCCTGACAGAAATACATGAGGATAATGCCTTTTCCATGCACTGCTGCAATTACTGAAGGCTGCTGTGAGCACGTGGGCTAAACTGCCTGCCATGGCCTTTCTCCAGCAGCCACTGCTCCACAAATAACAAACCCCAGCCAGTCAGAGTGAGCCACTTATGGAAGCGTTTGGTCCCAAGGCTAATTCTCATGTTGAAATGAAGTCCTTCACATTTCTCAGAATTTTTTCAGAGTGAAGGTGGCATTGAGAGGTGATGCCCTTGCCTATAGGGTGATTAGCACAGAGAGGTTCCTAAATTATAATCAGGAGAAGAAAGAGTTTGCTCTTAAATAACGCAAAGTGTAACTAATGAAATAGAGGAAGGAATTAAGGTAGGAGACCCAGTTTCTGGAGATACCAGAATAATAATTCATTCATTACGGGGGATAAGTCACACTGAAGGTGCCCATAGATGTAAATTTTGACTAATATTTCTAAAACTCTCCAGATAGTAACTGGGAACCATCCTCATTTTATTTGCATTGAAGAAATAAGGATCCAGAAATCAGAGTTGTAAGGACTGAGTAGGATCCAATTTGTTACATGCATAAATGACAAAAAAGAACCTTCTGATCTAGAGAGAGTCACAGACTTTGCCCTTTCCCCTGCTACTTCTGTGCTCATGGGCACTACAAATAAGCAGTTAAAGGAATTGCTATTGCAACACCTGAAGAACATGCAATGTGCCACCAATGAGAATTTCCAAATAAAATTTGGCTCTATCACCAAAGACATTTCACAGGCTCCAGGCCCTCCCGCAATGCACAAGAAAATCCTACTTACCAAAGTTGCTTGCCAACCACCCTATTTCTGGAACTGAAATATTATTTAGATGAACAATTACAGAGTGATATTAGTGTTCCTGAGATACAAATCAACTAGAACCAAATTGTTTATTAGTTCAATTTTCCTCCCTCTCTAGATTTTCTCTTTTCCTTTGATGTTTAACAGTCATTACTCTATTATAAAGCTTTTCATCAATCTGCAACCTGAACAGGCAACAATCTAGAGAGAGAAAACCCCACACATGTAGAAAAAGTGGGACCTGCCTAACCCAGCTGGAAAACTCCTGAAGCAAAAGAAAGAGGGAAACTAGGTGAAAAGACTGTGTGTGACAGTACATCCCATTGGAAATATCAGGTTTCACATCTGCCTTGGTTGGCTTATAAATAAAAAAAAAATTAAAAATTCATCAGTTTGCCATCCTAGTTTTATCTAGTTGGTTGTGTTAGAATTTAGCAGCATTAATAGAGAGTTTATTCGACTGCTGAAGAAAGCATCATACCAGGACTTACTCTGGTATACACTCAAATGAGAACTCTGAACACAGTCCATGTTTGAGGTGAAGAGAAATATCTAAGTGCTTTAAATCAAAGCACAGAATGGCCAGACTTTGATTGAAGATTCATATATAAATGGATTTTTAATTCGTGAAAGCCCTGGACAAGATGCAACACAACCTCCAGCAAATTGTTCCTAGACCTCAGTGGTGAAGTCCTGCTTACGATGGTTCCCATGTTGCATCCAAATTCAGTGCAATTTCGAGTGTGGTCTTCCAATAAAAATCATCATCTCAGCATGCTATCCTGAAAATACATCTTAATAAATCACACCCAGTATTGAGATTAAAGGGGGGAAGGGAAAATTTCTCACCAAGTTGTAACCAGTAGCCTTGAAAATGAAATATTCCTGATAAAATCCCACTAATTTTTCTCTTGTGAGCAGACTACATTGAGTCTTGTAGAGAAAAGAATCATTGCTTCAATTAGATGAAAGAGTTGCATCAAATTTGATTTAAATTCTGGAGAGCTAAAGAAAATGGCCCATTTTCTGATTAACCATACAATGAGTAGATTTCTCAGTTGGATTTCCTACATTTCTCACTCCTCAACAACATAGTCTTGATATATCATCCCTACCTCCTTCTTAGATTTTATTTCAATAATTTATCAATTTAATTAGTAATTGGTTGATAATTGTGCACACAGTCTCTATATAGAGACAGAAAACCATCTTCTGAAATGGTTTAGGCTTTATCATATCCTTGAAGGAATTGGGTTTTTTCCCCTCACAAGGAAAAGGAGTTGTTTTTCTGTCATTGTGGAAGTGAATAAATGCACAAAAGTTTGAAAATTTACTCTTGGTCCTTGAGTGGTTTATCAATGCAACTTTTAACACTATTATGTACGATTAGAGACTACTCTTAATTTTGAGCCCATCAGACTTATGGGGGCTTGCCTCTACTTAGCATTGGCACTACATGGTGTTGGGTCAGGGAAATCTTAGGAAAAGACAAAGCCTGCATTCACAGGAAGGTGGATGCACCTTTTTCTCCCTCACACTTTTCTTCACTTTATAACCTTTTCTAGAATCATATACAGAATTGTCTAAGTTATATATTGTTTCATGTTGCCAAAATCTGTAAACAAAAGTCCATTGTGTCTGTAAATATCCAGCCTTTTAAGATCTTCTATTCATAATTTTCAGGAGGTAATAAATTAGGAAAAGAAAAAGGTTGCTTTCCACAAGCAAAGACTAGAAAAGACAAAATTAGTTGTCAACGTTAAGTCGAGGTGATCCCACATAAGTCTGTTGGGCCCAACATAAGGAGTAGGTCTCAAATCTTACATTGTAGTTGCATTAAAAAGTTAAAAAGCTAAAAGGTTGCATTGACAAACAACTCAAAATGTATGTAAGGTAAATGACAAAAGTAATCCTTGGAAGTTCTAGCCTGTAAGCCAGTTTAGAGTCCTGGCTGTCAAAAAATTCATGATACACCCCAGGCCCAAAGTGGGTCTAATAACTTGGATGTAGAGCCAACAGCAGAGGCCAGGATATGTAGGTGACTTGTTCTGATGGAAACATTTTCCCCACTGCTTCCACATTAGCAGTCTGTTCTTGAGTCAGACAGAAATATCCTGCCCTCCCTGACCCATCCAGTCTCCTGGACAGAATTGTTCTTTCTGGCATGCCCCTTTCTGCCCACCCACCCTGACTTCTGAAATGACTGGACACTTCTTCCATGTTATTGTGTGGACTTCTCAAGAACCCTGTGAAATTAAGGCAAAGACTCAAAGGGAGACAATTTTGCTGACTTTAGTGAGCTTTTATAGCATCAGAAACAACTCAGGTTAATGTTTTTTACTTTCTCCCTCCCTGGACATGAGCCATTCCAGAGCTTGTATCTGAATATTTGGTTCTCATGTATATTTATTTACTTAGGAGTGGCATTCCTATTTTCATAGCTTTGAGTTTTTAACTTTCTTGTTAGCAGCATTAACAAGGTTCATGGCATATAAAGTGAGCTGTGGCATTTAAAAAATGTTGGCCTAATGTAACACCAGCCTTTTTTTATATACATGTTCAATAGTAAACTCCTACTGACAGGCAGAATGCATTTCTATGTCTGGGCAAGTTTATAGATGGTGTTCCCACCTCTGGGCCACAAGGTCACAAATTTGTTTCTGATCCTATTAAAGAAACACTCAACAATGGTAAGTTTGTGTGCTTCTTTTCTTTTTTTCTTTTTCTTTTTTTTAATGAGGGGAACTGTTTTATATGATCCACAGTCTTAAAGATACTCCAAGGAATCTCTGTTGAGTGCTGGGCTTTTCACCCTCATGCCCTGACCAAATAACACTGGTTGCAAATTTGAGAAGATCTGTATGTTAGTAGTTTGATAAAACAGATTTTGGGGAAATCGGACATGACTGAAAATAGAACATCTTATCCATATGTCTGCTCTGCTTTCAGTAGGGTTTCATCGGAGTGGGATTTGCCTCTGCAGCAAAAGGTTATACAGGAGCTACAGACACACAATACTGTTGTCAGTTCCTATTTCCTCAGCAGATCCTCTGCATGACTCTGAGCACCTCACCCATAAAGCTTTGCTGCTTGGCCTGCACACATATGGGATGGAAGGAACAATATTCCTCCCTTCCCTGCCTTTACCTCTTTTGCAAGGTTACGGAGGCAAGGCAGTGATAGATCCATGAAGGTTTTGCATCACACGCATCAACAAAGATATTTACTGAACTCATGGCAAGGACAAACAAAAAGATGAATCAGAGGTGGCTGCTGTGCCCTAGGAAACACCAGCCTTATTTTTTCTTGGGATTAATTTAGGTATGTTCTCATTTATGGCGTGTGATGGCTCCAGCTGCAGCTTCCTCACCATGGGTGTTTATGGCCTCACACCCAGCCTCATTTAACAAGAGAGGAGGCAGAATCCAGCCTGGCCTCAGCCATGAAATCCCTTCATGCTGGCACTCTGGGACTTTGTGGCTACAAACATAAAGACTTTTGGCTTGAGAAATGAGAAGGGATCAGCAGAAAGATTGAGCTGATGGGGTGAAATTAAGAGCATGGGAGAGAGAGAATGCTGGTGAGTTTGGAGGAGGGAGGATAAGCCCACATGTCTGCCAAAAAAATTCCAGCATCATCCATTACCATCCAGAAGGCAATCAGAAAAAAGCTGAAGGGCAAGAAGTACAGTCCTTTCTGTGGGATGCTTTGGCTTATTGTGGTTATGGGGATCAAGGCTAGATATCACATGCTTCTACTGAAGGGAGATGCCCTGGAATAAAGCAAGGAGCCAGATTTTCTAGGCTGATCATGTTAAAACTGAGCACAGGAAAGAGAATTTGGCTGCAGTGTCTGACTGGAGGACTTTTAGCTACATGAGAGGACTCCAGGTCTATTCTTTCTCTAATTTCCTTATGCCCCCAAGGAAGCTTTTGCTGGAAATTTGCTTTCCTTTATGGGAGGACTGGAAGAATGAGGGCCAGACTGTGACTGAGCATCTGGCAATCAGAAAGAGGGTTCAAAGGAGAGGAAACTGCTCAAGCAGGATTCGAGAGTGCTATTTTGCACTGAAAACTGACCCCTGCAAGCAACAGACTGCCACTGCTGGTCATTCCAAGTGGTTATTTCCGCAAAGTGACAGTTCAGGAAACCCTCTGGGGTTTGGATCCAGTAAACTGACTTTGCTCTCTGAAAATCGTCATCACCACACAGATACCTGTGGCCCAGTGAATTCTTAACTGATCTTTTATTCAATATCACCTGCTTCAGATTCTCTCCTCCATGACAACACTGGGTCTGGCTAAAGGCAACAACACACAAAACCATTGCTCAACCTCTTTGCTTCCTAACAAGTATTTTCATTTTTCTGTGCTGTATTTGGCCACCTCAAAGATAATTGTTTATGGTCACCATAGAAAACTTTTACTAAAGCAGGTTAAAAGTCATCTTGCTCCTCCTGAGCATGGAAAGATTTCTTTGGGCTTTGGAGAAATCCGCAATTTTCCCAAGTTTTTTAAGAATCCCAAGAGATATTCCCTTAAAATAAAAATCTACAGGTAGGGAGCAGAATCTCCTACAACACACAGGCAGTTCTCCACTAGAGTAAACAATCTACTTCATCTCCTGTGAGCTCTGTTAATTTTGTTACTGTTACAAACCACTTGGACAGCTAAGCAACAATTCTGTGAAAAAGCCAAAAGTGGGTTTAATGTGTTTGTATATTGGTCAGAAAAGAATTGAAAACAGTCAGAGTGGCTTGTCCTGGGAGAAGATTAATAACTAAGCAATGATCAATTGCTTTGCCCCATGTTTCTGCTCTGTTAAATAATAGAGATATTATGATTGTTCTGAGAATGCTGATGAAAAGCATTCAAGGTAACGGGGAGCCCGTGACTTTTTTGGGTTTTGTTGGCATCACGACGCCAAGAAAGAAATTGATCACCATTTTCTATATAGAAAAGCAGCGGATATTTACCTTTCACGTTTATCCCCACCTCCATGACCTTCTTGAGACATACTTTTCCATAAATACTCTGCACAATTAGGCATCTAGAACACACAGTATTTGCTTCCAAGCAGTATAACTCTCATGTTTCTGCTGAGGTGTTTCCCCTCCTACAATGTTTTCATATGTGAACTCAATGCTAAAACAACAAAGTACAGCAACAAACACAGCATGCCATTATTACCCATTTTTCCCAGCAGCATTCCCTACAAAGTACCCGAATGGAAGACTATGAGCTTGCTCCTGGGAGAGAAGGATGAGCACCAGGGCTACTGTGCACATCTGGTTTGGTTTGGATCCATCAGCTCCCACAACACACACTGCAAGCACCACAGAAGTGGCTGTTCTACAGTGTTGCCTGAAAAGGCTAGCCCAAAAACCGAGACTAGTCAGGAGTAAGGGAATAAAGGTGAGTATTTATTCAAAAGGCCTTCAAAGGTACATTTAGGGCAGACAAAGCCCCCCTAGGGGCATCACCCAAAATGGACGACGAGTCACAAGTTCTCCACACCTTTATAGGTTTGGTCCATTTGCATTTCAGCATAAATTCACCAATTCAAACTTTGCAATTTCGCCCTAGCTCCCTTAGCTTGCCCCCCCCCCCCCTTCGCAAGTCTCGATCGGGCCGGCTACANCTAACAGGCTATAAAGCATACATGGCAAGCAATACAGAATTCAAAAAATATAAGGGTTAAAACCTAAGGCAACAGCAGCACAGTAGCAGATCTTGCGTGTGCACTGATCACAAAGGCTATAAATCAAAGGAATTGCACTGAAATCAGCCTGGCTGCTGCTCTTTGCCCACATGTCACCTCTGGTGTGGGACTGCCAAGGACCACAATCACCCTCCAATACCTGCTTAGAGCCAGTCATGAACATGGCACATACACCCAGCCTTCCAGTAGCTACCTCCTGCCCTGTGCTCTCAGGGATTCTCTCCCTTCCCTCTGCCCTTCCTTCCCTCCCTTCTTCCCACCAAAACTGGCATCACTCAGCATTTTGGACAGGAGACCCATTCTCCAGACTGAAAACATCAAAGCATATCTCTGGTTAGATCTCATCCCAACCCTCCAAGTTTGTTGCCTTGGAAAGTGAGTAACTAATAAGGCAGCGTGCCATTGTTTTCTGTTTATTATAATGGAAATAAATTGTTGGCTTTAAGTCAGGCACTGATTGTTCCTTTGATATCACTGCCAGGAAGCAAAATAAAATGGATTTTCAAAAATCACCTTTCACAGAGAGTGCCACAGGCATTTGAAAGATGAGCCTTTTTCCACGTCAAAGGCTCTACCAGAAGTGCCAAGTACACTAGAAGAAAAATTCAAATCCTTCACTATTAAAAAAACCCCAACACTAAAAGAGCACAAGAGAGAAAGTGAGAGCAGGATTGCCTGGGCAGCAGGACAGCCTGGGTGGGCTGGCACACCACAAATGTCCTGAGTGTGCTCATGAGGGTGTAGCAGAGCTGGCTTCATGGTGAGAAGCACTTCCTGAAGAATACAGAACACATCCTTTGCATTTCCCCCACACACACCCCCCCAAAAAAGCACAAGTGGGCTGCATGAATTACTCTGTCTGCCTGGCAGCTCTTAAACTAATAATAAGCTACTTTAGGAGCCAAAAAGACAGGGGGATGCTTTGCCTCAGAACTTGAACAACTCAAGTCTTTCTTGTGTGTTTCTTTCATGGCTTGGGGGTTTTTTTAAGCTACATGGAACAGCAATTTCATTGCATCCCCAATGTCTTCTCAATGTTTCAGTGCTGTCCTCATGGAATATTAGGTGAAGTTATCTGAATTCCTCTGAGGGTGCTACCACCCTAAGAGAGGACAAGCTGGGCATCAGCACCACTGTGACATTCACAGAGAGAAGGCTTCTCCTCAGAGTTTCGAGATGGATGCAGATCTTACATTATCCAGAGCACGGTGGTGTTTGGTTTTCATGACGTGCTGAAGTTTGATTTGGCTCAGAGCAGAGGATGGAGCCAAGTGCCAGATTCAGATCTCAGGCCAAACTTGGATTTTGTGTTTCAGCTACCAAACTTCATCATGGTTTGGCAAAGCTGTGCTCTCACCTGCTCACGCCATGTGGAGAACACCTGTGATTTGCTGGAAAGGAGGTTGCTCATGCTGTGAGAAACTCCCTGTTGGAAAGCCAGACTACGAGTGCTTGCTCTGACTGACCCTGGCTGCTGCAGGTGGACTGGGAATGCAGAACCACTGGAACGCACTCAGGCTCTTCAACTGCAGAGGAAAAAGAGTGGTGTAAAGAGAAGCTATCAGGAGCAGAGTCCAGCTTTGTGCCTTTCCTTGGTGTCACAACTCTTTGAACCTTTCTATTTCTAGCACTGGGACTCAGATGTACAACAGCAGCAGCATGACCTGAGAACAAACCAGGAGAATTAAGAATTACATATCTTTATACAAAACTCTGACTTTGAAAGAATCCCCCACCCTGCCTCTAGCCAGCATTTGTGGATACAATTTTTTAAAGAACATGCTAAAAGACCTTTGTTTCCAAAGCTCAACCAATACCATAACTGAAATGGCAGATGATCTGTATGACAAACAGCATGGCCTGCTAAATATTAAGGCTGTTGGACACCAATTTTAGGCCTATTCTTGGCTCAAAGTGTATCCTTATTCTGCAAAGTATATAAGCAAATGGTTACTTTCAAGGCTGTAGCTGTATCCCACAGAATGGGGCAATTTAATTAGGACCTTATAAAGTGCATATGACATAGGTGCTGTTCTGAATCGAAAGGTTTGAGGGGCTCCCACCAAAGTATTCTGGAATTAAGTAAAGACTTTTGTTAGGCTTCAAAAAATATTCAGCCAGGTCCTAATTTTTATACTTATCCCTAGCTTATAACAGGATATTTAGAAGGAAAAAAGAAGAACCTTTTTCTCCAGATAATACCATCTACTCTGTTTCTGAAAATTAAGGGTGTGATTACTGACCCATAAGTACTTTATGATCACACTTTGGTTTGAACTTTTATGAGTGTATGTAGATTTACTAACTCTAGCACTGCCCAGTAATTTATTTCCCAGGTGGACTGAGAAAGTCATCTGGAAGAAGGAAAACAGTGTCTAAGGGCTTGCTTGTGCACATGGATAATTGTGCTAGCTGGATTTGTGTGTGGATGTTTTTGGAAATAGTTTTCGGCGGAGAGGTAGACTTTAGGTTTTTCATAAAATCAACCCTTTTTCTTTAATCCAGAGACAATGCTTCAAAATCTTGCTTATTTTATTAAAAGATTGATGATTACTATCTGCTGCTCTTTTGTGTGGACAGACAGCAAAAAGCTATCCAGACCCCAAAAGCTGCTGTGCCAGAGATGTGGAGAAGCTCTGAATGACTAAACAGTGTGTTTGCAATCGTGTCCCCTCTTCCTGGAGCATCCTTCCTTTCCCAGAAGAAACAAACTCATGCACTGAATAGCACGACCCAGACTCATGGTGCCTCCAGTGGCAGCACAAAAGCTTCAGGTGCCAAAGGAATCTTCTCTGTGCTCAGTGACTGCCCCTTTGCCTTTGAGAAAGGCTGAGCCATGACACTCACCCGAGGCAGCTGCAGATGCTGTGGTACTCTGCAGGTTGACTCTTTTGTGCTGTTTGAATCCCAAAGCACCATGGTTTGGCTGACAGTACCTGGCACACCAGTAAATCACTTGCTGAACATTGATCTGTCCTGGCTGAAGAAGCAGAAAGTAACCATCAGACCTGAAAATACAGCTGGCATCAATGTTCTGGCACACAAACCATTATGTGATATTTAGAGGTCCTTGGAGACTGTGGAAATGTAACACTGTGCCAGGCAAACCCAATATTAAACCCAATATTAAACAAAATTTCTTTCCACCCAGCAAGTTCCTGGGAATACTTCAATGCAAAGAAAAATGTACTTCTGCTCTTTTTAAAAAAAAATTCTCTTTGGCAATGTCTTTGAAACTTCAGGAAAGTGATTCCCAGGGAATCACCTCCTGGACACAGCACAGTTCAGATTGCTGTGACACTCATGCTAAAGTTGTCTTGGTTTAACTTTAAAGCAGCACTTCCCTGAGGACCCCTCAGTTCTGGAACGAGCAATGTGTTTCTGTGTTCTGTGAGAGCCTGGATTATTTTTAATCTTCTGGACATGTTACAGAGATCAATTTATAGTCTCACAGAGACGGTAAGGACAAGGGTTTGCGGGCAGACAAAATGGAGATTGGCTATTGTTGATTAGGGAATATTATTATTTTTGAAAAAAAATAGATTTTTTAAGGCAACTCTGACTTTCTTGCACTGCCTGCTTAATTCCAGAGCAAAAGTGGTGTGAGCTGGCCCAGATGCACAGACTGCAGTGTACCCATGTTCTCTTAGCCCAGCAGAGATTTTTGAATAATACAAGTTGTGCAAACCCTCACAGCTCTGGATGGATGCTGTGCACTAAAAAATACAGAAGATAAGAACAAAGCTTTCTTTTACTCTCAAAGTTACCATTTTATATATACTATCACGTATTATGCCAATGACTTTGTTCCCAAATTACCTGAACACAGAACAGCATCTTGCTTGTAATTTTGAGAGACACAACTTAATAGTACTTCCAATATTATGCAAGGCTTCCAGGGAAAATAGCAAGGACAGAGTTTGCACAAACCTGCGGTGTGTACTTCCAACAATATTCAGCAGTGAATGTTTTAAAATTCTCTATTCCTTCAAGTTTCAGACCCAGAAGTTCAAATATTTAACACAGAATATAGCACAGACGTGCAGACTGAATCTGTATATATCTCAGAAGTCATAAAAACCAGTGAGCAGAATTTTTTCCAGTTCTACTTAAATCTCACTTGAACCTTACTTAGCAAAGTGCAATTCCTAACACTTAAAAGGACCCCAGTACAATTGCTTCCTTAATTTTGGCAGATGAAAAGTAAGAACCACAGAGTTTTGTTTTATGTCCAACCAAAAGAGTCAAATGGCCTAAGTTTGCCCAAAGTTTCACAAACACTTTTGCAAGAAAGCATGGCAGGACACTTTTACAAAATGTTGATAATGTCTAGGGTTCCACACTCCTGAATTCAAAGCTTTGCCAAGTTTGTTTTACACAACTTCCACCATGATTGTTTTTTTACCCTTGCAAGCACTGCCAGGACTTTTTAGACTGGATCACTTTCCAGGAATTACAACAAAGAATTTTAACTTTTGGAGTAGAGAAAGGGCTTTCTCTTTGAGAAATGTCATTCCCGGAAGTGCTTTTCACCGGTGTTCCTTCCTGGTGAGTCCCAAGGGACCAGTCACAGGAAGGACTGAGATGAGGAGATGCTCTGCAGGTGGCTCCAAGGGCAGGCCCCTCAGGTGCCATTTCAAACCACATGGGTCCCTTTCAGTTCTTGGAAAGGCCTCAGTGACACAAAGAGACACTTAAAAGTGTGGCATGTCACCAGATTATACTTCACTTTCTGTGGGAATTTACTCAAGTTTTTCAGCTCCACCTTGGCTGTTTCTGTCCCCATGGAGATGCCTAAAGGCTGGGGTGGTGGGACAAGGATGTGCCCTGCTTGGCCTGTGAACCCAGGCACTGTGAGCAGGAGGGGTGGGAGACTCACTCCCAAAGCATGCTCCTGATCTGAACTAGCCCCTTCTGTGGGCCTATGGAAATGCTCATGGAGATGCACCCTTAGTAGGGAGATCTGCTACAAATGCAAAACAGATGCTAAAGGCTTGAGAAACATATACAAAGAATATAAGTGACATTTTCAAAACCAGGGTCAGAAGCAGGAGCCAAACCAATATTTGCTCACTTCCTCACCATTCTTTCATCTATACTGCTGCTTCTTAAATTTAATCTTAAATCTTGATAACTCATAGCCTTTCCTGGACAAATTTTATGCCATGGTTAGCTCTCTGTAATATTAAAGGTTTGAATATTAAAATAAACATCCCAGTGACAGACAGTTATCTAACATCAGTGAAATGGTGAAGTTCCCATTCCCTGAACACCGGTAAAGCTTTCATTTTCCCTCTCCAACAAAACCAAGATGACCTTCTTTTCCCCTTCCCCTGGTACTTCTCTTCCTAAGGCCCATGGGCCTTTCTTGGCCTGCCTTATCCTCAAATCGGAGGAAAGATGGATTTTCAATATGAACTTTATGGTTAATAGTACCCCCTTCCCACTAAAATACTGCAGATTTCTGTGGTAATTCTACTTCCAGCATTGTCAGAAGTATGCAAAAGCCAGGTTTGTTACATGTGAACACAATTTAAATGGATAACAATCCGATAGGGAGTTATTTTTTATTAATGCAGAGTTTTACTGAGATATGGTATGGTCCAGAATTGGAAGCTCCCATAAACTTGCGGGTTTTCTTTTGTGGAGGTCAGTAAGTTCTTAGGACACTGAAAGCAACAGCCCTTATTCTCTCACCCCATCTCTAATAGCTCAAATATTGCCAGTGGCATTTTAATTCCTCTTGCTCTGGCAAGAGCACTCAGAGGCTTTGCCTTCAACCTGGTCCAGAGAACTTTCCTTAAATGATCTTTTACACATTTCACAGACTGGACATTTCTGGATGTATCAAAGAGGTGCAGACTTGAGTTTATCTGACTGGAGTGAAAAACCCACCATCACAGGCTGACATGTCACCCCAGAACCTTGTTGGTCCCTTTCAGATGCATCACTCTTCCCCCACAGCATCAGAAAAAATGATCTTACCTTAACAGTACAGGTTTCTGTAGACCCAAGTTTCTCTACCTGCCCTCCAGGTTACCCAGCACATGAGCTGCATCTGTGTTAGCTCAGTCCTGCACCTGATGCCAAACACACACACACATTTTGACACTATGGGCTACACCACCAAGCTCTGTGGCTCCCAGTCTAAAAGCAGCATGCCACTCTGGGAGCTGGCTGGGAGCAATCCTTGTAAGCAGCATCTCCCAGCTGAGAGCTTTTGTGTCAAAGGAATGTGTCGAAGAATCCAGAGATGGTGGCTGGAGCCTATCTGAAATTAGACCTTGTACCCAGCCCCATCTCCAGCTGCTCCTGGCTGCAGCCCCAGGGTGGACCTACTTTATGCACTTGTTATGTTTGCAGCAGCTGTGCTCATGTGCTGCTTGAGTGGGGGTCCATCTTCCTTGGCCTCATCTGGGGACAGCCCTGCTCCTGCTGCTCCTTGACAGCAAGGCTCAAGCACATCCTTGGAAAAGGCTGTTTCAGATTCTGGCTGAAAAAACAATCCTTTTGCCTTCAGTCCTGGCAAAGGTGTTGCTCTCCATTGCTCCATGTGTATGAGCTGCAGGGATGACAGCTCTGTAATTTTCATATAAAGCAAACACGCTCTGTTTTACCCCTGACAGCAGGCAATCCAGGGCCAGCAAATTACTGGCAAATGCCTTCTATATTCATCTCTTCAAGTGTTTTGGCTTTTCTCTACTATTAATTTGCCTGGAGGCAGACATTTGAGATAACAGCTGTTATGGTGATATTATCAGTCATCTGCATGTCAGAGAACGCCAGGAAAATGCCTGTGGAGAAGACCTCTTGGGTTTTTGGTTTTAATTGCTCTGGGACAAATTCACTCCTTTGTCAATGCTCTGCTCAAAACATGAGAACAGAATATAATGGAACAGGAACCCTCTGATTATGAAGAAATGCCTTTTCTGCTGATAGAGCACAGATTCTTCCTGCTCTTTGATGTTCTAGAGTAGTCCCTTGGCAGACCCTGTCATACTTTTTCATGCTGGTGAGCAATGTCACAGCACATCTACCACCAGGAACATCCCTCTGATTCTCTGGTGATTTGCTTGCTATAGAATAACTTGGGAGACCCTAAGAAACCCTGCTAAATGGGAGTTTCACCCTCCCATGGAAGACACTGTGTAGCTACCTTGGGCTCAGTTATAATGTTTGCTGGGGAGGGAAGTTTCTTTTCTTCCTGAAGTGGAGAGCCCAGTGTGAAGAACCGTCAATAAATAGGTCTAGAATTCTCTCTCACGAAGCTGAACCATTTGCAAAGGGCCAAATAGATTTATTGGTTCTTTAGAGAAGTTGCCACGATGCCACTAGGAAGGCATTGGCTTGGGAATTATTACTCTGCTCTCTTTTTTTTTTTTTCTGGAAAACACAAGGAGCCAACCTAAACTTTGTAGCTTTGGAAACAAACTGGCATGTGCCTTTATTTGGTATATCGATTATAATAAGCCAGTTTTTCCCAGTTAGTTTGATGAAACCAGACATCCTTTGCACTAAAGAAACTTATTTGTTACGCTTCTATTGAAAATAATTTGTATCTGAAGATCTTCAACCACTTTACTGACATTAGACCCATGGGAAAATAAGGAGTTATACCTATGAAATGTCCATTACTCCAAAAGAGCAATGGAATACAGGCATTTTGTGTGTCTGCAGTTCCAATGGACCTGTGAACAGAAAATAAAGGCATCTGCATGGATATGTAAGATATCTCTTAATTACGTGGTAGCAGCAGAGATTTCTCTCATCCATTACTTTAACATTACAGAAGGCTGTTTTGGTAGAAATGAAGAGCTTAGTTCTAGTCTGCACCACACATCTTCTGACCAATCATGGGCAAAAATTTTAGACTACTGTGATCTGTTTCCTCACTTGGAAAATGAGGATATATCCTAAAAATAGGGTTAAGATACCACAGAGACAGAGCTCATGCAGATACCTGTGAGGTAGAAGAAATACATGTGAAAGAGAAAGGTGATGAAGGCAAGCCTTGAACAGAGATCACAAAGTTTAACCATCCAAGCAAATAGTTACGAAGTAAATCTTGCGTTTTTTTTCCCAAATGCAGCTTTTTTAGCTTTGAAACACCTGCTCCCAAGTATCATTAGTTTATTTAAAGAAGCTGGCATTTTTGTAGGCTTGGAATATGCACAAAGTGTGTGAAACTTATTTTCACCCATGGTACTCAGGTGCAGCAGTTTGGAACAATATTAAACGACTGCACAAGAGACAATCCTTCATACTCCAAAAATTTTCACTGAGCCCAAAGAAAGTGTTAACAGTGGAATAAAAAGTCTTTCTTTTGGGATTTTCCAGAGACAAGAAGAACATACTGCCTGCTTAAAAGTGGTGGAACCAAGCAAGGTAAGTTGTACGACAGTAATTTACTAAGCACAGCTTTGCCTACGTGCTTTCATCACCCCTGATGTGGTAACATAAAGGATTTGTTCAGCCTAGGTGAACTCCCTCTTCCAAATGTCTCCAGGCCTTTGAGCAATTTCAGTTTCTGGAACAGAAATCTCACAGCAAGTAAGCTTTGATGGCTGGGAATGCAATTGTGAATTTCCTACACCATTGTGGCCGTATTCTTGGGGCTAAATGATCTGGCTGAAAAATGGGTTTTTTTTTATTTCTATGGAGGTTGACCCAACAAGAAAAAATTTAATATTGAAACTGAAAAGTTTGTATTTCTTGTGAAAATCTCGGTAGGAGTTTGCATTATGAGATTTGCATTATCACCTAGACACACACTGCTAAGAAGGCAGGGATACAATTTCCTGCTGTGCTTCAGAGACTGACCATGGCTGGAAACAGAGGTTGGTCTGAAAGAACTAACATCTGATAAAAACACTACATTCTTGGAGCTGAGTTGCCAGAAACAAAGGTGAGAAGAAATTCAAGGTTTCATTACTTTAAAGCTAGTGGTTATTACTTATGGTTTCATGCAGATACTTTCTCTCTGATATTACAGTATCAAATACCCTCGAAGCAATCTTCCACTGAGATATGGTTAGTTAGATAATAAACAGTGCCCTTCTCTGGACTCATCACCTGGAATTTAGAAAAAGGGCTGTGCAAAGCTGCAGCAAGGAAAAATATAAGAGACAAACAAGGAAATGTCAATTAAGATGAATAAGATATTACCTGGAGTGACTAGCTTGGCAGTCATGCATTTCCTTTAGCATTTTCTGTGTAATTCACTTCTGTGAGATTAATACAGCCATGGAAGGTAAGGGGGGATGACTGATGAAACAGAAATTTTCATAGAAAAGGTCTCTTTCATAATTTTGGAATTTTTTTTTTATCAACAGTAACTTATCCTTTCCTAGGCATGATGACAGATAAGTATCCCACACCCAGGGCTTGCAATGGGAATTCACACCCCCAAGAAGGTTGTTGGACACATACGGGTAGTCTTTGTTGGTGGCATCTGTGATCTTCTTCCTGAAGTTTTTGGGATCTAGAGGAAGGAAAAATGGTCTTAGAGAGACCGGAAGGGAATCTGGGAATGACTCTAACTGCCTGGAAAAGAAAGATCCCTTCTCCAGAAAAGAATTAAGACTTTTGAATGTAATCATTGACAAAATAAGGAAACAGTTTGAGGGAAGAAACCAAAACAAGGTGTCTCCTGCACCTCCTTTCCCAGACAGCTTCCCTCATCACCCATGATTACTTTCCCCTTTCGGCTCTATTCATCTCTTTCAGCACAATGGCACCACTCACAATGGAGCTGGGAAAAAACCCATCCTAGCCCAGCCCACAGCCTGGTACGAGATGTGGGTTTGAAGCCCTGAGGCAAGGAAGCCCTGGATCAGGGGCTCCCAGGTCTCCCTGTTGGCTTACTGTGGGACAGCTACATGCAAAAAAAAGCTGCCTGTCAGATGGGCTGGCCGGGAGCCTTGCAAGGTGAACAGGGGCAGATGGAGGCAAAGCTCTGTGTTGTAAGACAAATGTGATGGGAATTCAGGTGTCTGAATTCCCGTAAGCAGAGAGGAACTTTCCTTTTGTCTCCTATCTGATCTATGACGTCTGCACCTTGTTTCTAGGGAGGGAGTAGGAAAATTACATTTTAAAGGGTAAGCATTCCACTCTTCTTATACTTGGAACTAAAATGAAATGCCTTCTCTGCTCCAAACTGTGCAAAGAAATGTGGCAGATTATAAACAAGCTATTTAGCTCCGTTTTTTTCTTTCATTAATTTATATTAAACGGTTATGGGTTTTTTGCCTGATGTGTGGAGCTGTTTTCTTGTTCACAGACACAGTTGCATCCAGGACTACAGCTGCAAGTGTTAAAGAAATAAACCTGGGAGGCTCTGGGAGGCTCTGGGAGGCTGGAAGGGAGATGTGCAGAAAGTCAATAGCATTAACTAAGAACTCTCACTATTAGCATGGTAGCCAGAGGAGATGCTGGCAAAGTGAAATAAAGAGCTTACCACTCAATTAAGTCATGGAGCCAGACATGCTGTATCTTTGTTCTGGAAACCTGAGTAAGGGCCTTGAAGATAAAAGCAGACTATTGCTGCCCTAGAGAGACCACCACTATTCCCTGGGGAACACTAGATCACTTTAACATGGGCCTACATCCCAAAGTTCTAGAGCATTCCTGCATGGCAGGCTGATACCTCGAGTCCTTTGTCTCAGACACTGCTTCAAGTTTCTCTTTGCAGAGGTGCTGGGTCTCATTCGGGTCCCTATTCGAGCTTTGTACAGCACTGGTATGGTGAAGCTGCACTGCACCACTCAGAGAGAGCTTCCAGAGCTTGTGGGGTTACCAGGGCTGATGTGGGGGTCTTGTCAGTTTGGGAACAGGGGGAAGGGACAAATGGTCTCTGGGTACTTTCCTTTCTTTTGCCTTTAGTCTGATTTTCTTTTTTTATTGGCCAGAGGAATAGTAACGCTGAAGGGATAAAGGAGATGTGTGTTAGAGTGGCTACAGCATGGGATGGGGCCCTGCTGCTTGCCCTGTGCTCCAAGGAGGTTGCCTGTCTGGCACAGTGACTGGGATGTTTCTCTGCTGTTCCTTTTGATGGAAGAAATTCACACAACCTGTAACCACATGTCCTTGTGCCAGAGACCGTGTTGTTCTCTCTGGCTTCATCCAAACCAGCCCATTATTTCTCAGTTCCTCTCTCTGAAGGCATTGTCTGCAGTGAGTGACCCACTGCTTGTTTTTGTGCAACACTGCAGGGAAGAGGGCCAAGGATACGTCCATGTTTACATACCAGGATGTAATGGCCTCATGCTGCCTGCAGATATATTCATATCATTGCAAGCCCAAGGACAGATCTTGTTATTCATACCGTTTCCAACTGTGCTAGACTTGCCACAGGCTGCTTATAAGAGGTAAATTAGGCCTGGCACGTGAGTCCTGCTCTGCTCCCCCTGTTCTGCCTGTTTATTCTGTGTGAGGCAGGAACACCACTGGGCATTCACACTGCTTTGGAGCAAAACCCTTTATCTAGCAAAGCACTGGATGCGCAAGATTTATGAATAGTGACCTGCAAAGGTCCACTCACATCAGTGGGATGGTGACTTCTTGGGATGGATCTGCAAGGCTGATCCTCTAAGATGCTACCAAGTGACTTCATATTGACCTCAATCATAAGAACACACAAATTTTTGAACTCCTGGGGGACGATGTGGGATTTTAAACAATTGTTTTTCTCTGAAAGTATTTGATCTCTGAGGGGTAAAATCAGAATGTCAGCACATAATTGGAGCATATGTCTGAGGCATTCACTGATAGACTTGATAAAGAAACTATGCAATGCATATATTTAATTTCAAATAAATCACTGTGATAATTTGGGAGCAGGTGGGATTCTGCCACTGGAAGAAAAGGACAAAGGGAAGCCATTAGTTATACTTCTAATAAATCGATTTTGTTAATTAGGGATCAGGTGGGGTTTTCCAGCATGAGACAGAGGACAAAGAAAGCTCATTAGCTGTCTTTTTAAAAGATTGATGTTTTAGTTGGTGTGGGATTCTCCTTGAAATACAACACAGGGCAAAATGGAAAATATACTAAAACCTATCACTGGAGAAGATGCCTGATATAAAATAACAAATGTTTCATACTTACTTAGGACATGTATATTTTCTAAGCACTCCATAGTACAAAACAAGTGCAGTCAGGCTGAAATTGTTGGAAGGTTCAAAGAAACAGAGAGAGAAGACCTGTAATATATTCAAGGAAATAAAGAGGAAAGGTGATTACAGATTCACAGGGCTCACCATGTCTGGCAAATTGATTTCAAAACTTTACAATGTTCACAACCACCAGACATGTCTGAAGATGTGGGTCCTTGTCCTTTACCTGAGCCAGCCACAGGAAGGTGTCAGCCATAAGGTGTGATGAGTTCTGCCAGGTTCTCCACAGCATTGAAGTTCACTGGGCACTGAGCTCATCTCCCCTGTGGCATATCCAGACATGGACAGCACTGTGTTGGTGCAGCATCTGAAAGCAAAACATCCAAGAAAGGGAGGCAGGAAGGAATGGAGAAAGGAAGATTTAAAAAGGTGGTTTTCAATTGACCAAACTGAGCAATATTCAGGTGATTTGCTCTTTGATGCTCCAAAGGAGGTGAGCAGTTCAAAGCCATCAGGAATGCAAAACACTACCGGAAGCAAAAGGATTCATCATAATCAGTATCCATTTGTTCCCTGGTGTGCTGCACATTAAAAGGGTCTTTAGGGCCAGCTTTGTTTCTGCTGCTTTTCTTACTGTCTTGCTTCAGTTCTGTCCTACCTGCACTGACCAGAGTAAGTCTTGCTTACTGCTGATGGGAAATAACACATCCTGCAAGGTTCATAACTTCCTGAGAATGCACCTTCTCATTCTACCTGCACAAGATGCACAAGAAAATTTACTCCTAGGAAGTCAGAGGCTCATCTGTGTCACTGCCACATCTGCCCATGGCTAAGAGGTGTGCAGTACTTGCTGTGGATTTAAAAAACATCCCCTTTCAAAGGTCAGAAGACCAAAAGTTCAAATTGCTTTGGGAATTGCCAAACTGCTGCTCACTGCCCCAGCAGGCTCCTCATCTGTGATAGCCAGGCGTCGGCAGCAGCTTAACTCGCTTGTGCTCTTTCAACAGATATATAAAACCAGAGACCCAGTCAGCTGTAGCAAGAAATAATAAAGATATTGAGTTCACATACAGTTCTCAAAAATTTCCTCTAAGGGTCTTCAGTTTATTTTCTCACCTCAGTGTGAGGCTGAGCTTTAACAAAATGGCTTCCAAAGGGGTGATTTAGCCCTCAGCTTAGACAGACTGTTGTGATGGACAGTGGATACTACTTCCACAAAGAAACAGGGCCTCGAGTTTTAATCAGCTATGTAAACTAACAGAACCTTGCTTAAAATGTTTTTGGCCCTTCCTTTGTGAGCAGATTCTCAACAGTGAGTTGAAAAACACATCCTATGTATGACTTACAATGCTGCTCTTCTTCTAAGAGGGAAGTCAGGCAGAGTCCAAGCACAGCAGCATCTTCAGGGGTTCAAAAGTCAGCAGCAAGATTGAGGCTCTGCTGAAACCTGACCTGTAAGACAGAAAGAAGTTTTGTCTTCCAGATTCTTCAATAAAAGCTTTAAAGAAATTTTAAGCCTCAAGAATGCAATTAAAGGGATGAAGATTAACATTTTAAGACTTTTTTTTCCTTGAAGGAGTAACTTTAAAAAAACCAGTTAATTTCTTCACCAGAAGATCCATAGTCTGTTGCTCAATAAATTTTTTTAAAGAGAAAACCCAGTGACATATTTAAAAACCATTTTCTATACATAACCTTAAAAAAGAAAAAGAGGAAATGAGGGGTCCTTGGCCCTCAAGACAAGGCTGGTTTCTTGAAAGCTCTGACCAGGATTTAATAAACATGAGCAGTCCTGTAGTTCCCAGTCTGCCATGTTGGCTTTCTTTCCTCCTTCAGGAGAAGTACTACATCCCTGGAAAAGGCAGACACAGAACTGCAGTTGCAATTCAGAAGAACATCAGTCAGTGATACACTCAAGTACATACTTGAGTGTAATTGGGACACGAGTGTATGACTGAAGTTAAGTATGATTATAGTTAAGTTTCTTTAAGATAAATGGATTAATGCAGATGTTTGGGTAATTTTGAGCATTAAGGGCAGCAAGTTTAAGAAATTTGTCCAAATTTATATGTGATTTTTACAGGAAATCTACATTTCTAATCTTGAAAGTCCCGGTCTCCGCCCTGTAAATGCCTAAAACTTTGTCATTCCACTCATGTCAGTACTAATGTTGTCTATTTTTGGAATATTCCCATGATGCCTTTGGAAACCTCATCAAGGAAACAAAAGGGCTCCTTAGGCTCAGCTTGTGGAGTGGACTAGGCTGAATTGGTTTTAAGAAGTTTGTCAGGGTGTTTTCTGGACACTGGCAAGCTGAGACACCAAAGGTGCCTGGCACTTCTATAAAGTCGGGAGAATTAGGGGTTGAATCTGATACTTACTACACTGAATCTTATTCTGCATACGCATAATCCAATGCTGGCTACAAACAGTCAGGAGCTCCCACAACATCTAATCAAACTCCCACAGAGGAGTCCAACACACCATCGCCCTGTTCATTAATTCACAATTACTGCTTCCTCTGCTTTGCAGTCTGTGATTAGAATTTGAAAATCAAAGCCATCAACCTTCAAAATGCTAAAATGACAGACACTCTATGAGCAAACAATGGGTCTCACTCCCTTCAAAATCCATGACAGACAAACACAGCCTGGGTTCCAGCCCAACTTTATCTGAGCCTTCCTCTTGAGATCCACTTTGGTGATGTGAAGCTCAGCTGGATGGCTTCAAATTTGCCTCCAGACTGTTACTAATTGTTCTCCTTTATTCTTTCTGCAGTGTTAGCAGAGACACACTGGCAGTGTGCTGGCAGTGGAAGCTGCCACTTTGGAAAGAGTTTTGATTAAAATATACATTGCTTTGATCAGTGGCTTCCCTGTAGTATTAGATAAACACGATCAGCAGTTTTGGTTTATGTTCATTCCTAAGGCACATGCTGCGAAGTTACTGCACTACATTAAGCAAAAGTTTAAAAGGAAATTATGTATGCTACTAGGACTTGGAATTATCCTGAGACTAGAAATATGAAAATCTAAACCAAAGCAAACCAGCACTGCCTTCCCCCCTCTGCCAGCAGGATCTTCCACAATGGCAAATCCAAGAGATTAGGATTGAGATTTTGTATAGCTGGGCACGGATGTCAGAGGAGAAGCATGAGACCATATTCTGTAACTAATTTAATGCTTGACATCTTTTCATTCAGCACTGGAAATATCACAGATTTACACTTCCCTTCGGATGGTGAAGCTCCCAGCTGGAGCCTGGAAGAGCTGTCTGAAATGTAGCCACAGTCTTTATGACAAGACATTAAAATGCTACTTTTTCTTTTTTTTTCTTTCCCTTTTGCCTTTTTTCCTTGTGAAGCCAAAATGGTGACTATTACAGTAAACTAAAGTAGCTGTTAGCACAAAGAGCTTTCATGGAAATTGTTTGTTTTCTGTACTGCAGCTCTGTATGCAAAATTTAAGTTCAGGAATTTGTTTTAGAATTTCTAATGCTTGAGGCTTTACATTTCTAGGGAAGTGAATGCAAAAAAATTACATGATTAAATATGGCAAGAGGATGGCAAGTAGCTTAATAATGCTACTTAGAAGCTCATAAAAGAAATGCAGGCACAAGAGGAAAACTTAGGGTTATACTTCGGTTTTTAAAACAGAACTTTAATGGCATTTTACTATTTCCTACAAAAAGGGAAATTTCTCTGCTCAGAGTAGGAACCAGCCCATCCATCCTTTTTCCATCCTCAAGACTGGGACAGATCCTCAGTAAAGGCTGAGCATCCCCAAAACCAGTGAAGATGCCCCAAACCAGATCCGGGTGATGAATTCTCCCACTCCCTGCCAAGGTGGGGGCAGTGGCTGGGTGCTGCTGTTGAGCCCAGTGGCACCAACACCACTGTGCACCTCTGTGCACCTCTAAGCACCCCTGCTCTGTCCATTTGAGGGCGTTTTCTGATAAAGTAATAAACGTGCCATAAAACTGTTTTACAAGCCAGGTCTCACTCTGCTCTCCAGCTTTTTCTCATTAAAGGCATTGCTGCTTCAAGGAAGTTCAAGCTGCAGCACATTTAACCTCTGCATTCCTTGACATGTTTTGAAATTATTCTAAAACAATTGGGATAGGAGGACCAGACTTGGGGGAGGGGGCTGGGTGCTTCAAAGAGAAAGTAGATCAATGTGTAAGCCCCAAATTATATAATTAGCCCCACCAAGGAAATAAATTAATTTGTTTCCCAATGGCTTATTTATATAACCCTTTAATTATAGCCAACCATATCACCAGTATTATACCATGGGAAAATGTAGAACTGTTAAGCAATCTGCCACTCCGCCCTCCCCAGACCAACAACACAACCATTAAGCAACAGCTACATGTTGGGACATCACCTGCTCCTTTGTCTTGCAAAGGTAGAGTTCAATAATGTGGGTATGAAAATGTGACCTCAACTCTAATTCTTTTTCTAGGGCTTTTGTGTGCTCCTAAACTCTATCTCCCTGCTGGGTCGTAAAAATGAGACAGCATTTGACCTGCTTGCAACACAAAAAGGGATATTGTTCAAAAATTCGCTATTTTCCCACTCTGCCCATGAGTCATAATCAGCCACTGAGTCCTGTTAACTGCGGGTGCTGCCCAGCCTGTGCTGGCTCCTCAAATGTGGTAAGTTTAGGTAGCTCTGCTGACTTCAATTAAAGCATTTCTAATTGTTTCTAATTCCGCAGGCCCCAGCTGAGCCCCTGGCTTTTGCCCTACAAAGGGCCAGTGTGTAAAGCAGCTCGCTGCAGCGCCTCAAGGCCTAATGAACGCCACTCATTAGGAGTCATTAGAGCAGCCCTTGGTGATGAACAGCATCCCAACAGTAACAGGGAAGATTTTGCAGGTGAGAAGTAGCAGAATTTTCTGAAACTGAAATTGTCCAAGCTGCTGTTCAACCCACATTCAATCCACTTCAGAAGACAAGGTGTAAATAGTTCTACCAAAAATAATCTCCTGGTGATAGCAGATAAAGCTGACTGTGGATGTGGAGAATGCTATCCCTTCAACTATGGGGCTGCAAGAAGCGTTTAATTGAAAATTATGGAAACTCATCCTCATGGTTTTATGTTTGGATTTGCTTTCAATACTTTAATTATCTTTCAGGTACAATGATCTTCTCTGGGAAGGGATGAGTCTTGGTAGTTTAGCAACACTATAATATGAACGGCTTTATTTTGGAACAAAGATAACTCATCTTAATGGTACATCTGCCAATGCAGTTGCATATTAATATGCTATACAGGACCAAATTAGAAAGGATTATCAGGGATGCATTGGAATCTCCATCAGTCAGATTCTATCCTTCTATCCTAAAGACAGGCATCATTCCCACCACATGTCAATAGTTTAAGTGCAAGGGCCATTCCAGGTATTTTGGGAAGGCCTTTGATTAGAAGAGCCATTCCAGGCTCTGTATTCAAGAATAAAGAATGCTCTTCTCAAAGTTCAAAAAGAGCTGAAGGAAAGATGCATGCAGGAATTACCCACAAGAAAACTCCCCAATTATCTTGCTAAATAATCCTTTCTTTGTATTTATATTTAATTTAAAGATGGCATAAAATAAATTTTAGCAAACCATTCCTGCTCAGAGAAGTGAAGCAATGCTCTAATTCTATCGTCCCCACCCTTTGAAGAAGCGTTTCGCTGGCCATCTCTGGCATGCCTGAGGATGGCCTTTAGACCAAGTTCTATGTTAAAATCAGATCAAAAGAAAATTGGTCATCTCCTTCAAAAGGCAGCTGCTCTCCTCCCCTTTTTCACAGAGCTGCAACATGAAACAAGGCTTAGCATGAGGAACGTCTTCTCTAATTCCATATAAATGTTTTGGCTCAGTCTCTGCTCTTCATATGGGAATAGCAGGTTACCCAATTCAAAGAACCTAAATTATTTTAGCCTCAATTCCAAACCAAGAAGAGGAAAAATGAGAATTTCATGAAAAAGTGGTGAGTTTGTATTCGGCAAAAATTAAAATGTTGAGCCTCAGGCCAGCTGTTAATATACAATGGCATTTTATCTCAGGATTTTATAATGACTGAAAGGAGATACAAGATTATTTTAAAATCTTAGCTATGACTGCAATAAATAAATACATTCCCAGCTCTTGTGGTGGTAGAAAATGCCATTAAATATGAGCAGTGTCTTATCTACCCCAAAAGCCTGAAAATAAGAAAAAAAAAAACAAGACAGCAACATTCTTCAACAGCATGCTATGATTCTCTACTTTCTCATCTAGACCTGATTAAGGCTTGCAACAATGAGATCTATATGGACGCATACACCTCTAGCTGACATTTCAGATTATATCCTTACACAGTGAAATACAGAATAACTTACACATTCCTTACAGAATGACTGTGCTGAGATGTAGAGAATAAGATTGGCATGGAGAAAACACAAATTGGTCAAAATCCAAAAGCAAAATTCCTGAATCTTTACAAAAGTTTAGTTAATATATATTTTTCTCACAAAGTATCCTTTCCTGATTTTGGCTGGAGATAGTAAAGTACCTTGACAAAGACTATTTTCATGTTGTGTTTAGCTCAGCAGAAGGCAACACTTACAAGAAATCTCTAGGGAAAACAGACTTTCCTCCTCCTACTGGTTGTTTGACTGTCAATCTTCTCCAGGGTTCCCTGATGATTCAGCATGGAGTTAGCAACATAAAATCTTTCACTACACTTCAAAGTCCTACTTTAAAACAAATGTTCTCATTCAGAAATGCAAGACCAGAAAGCTGAGGCTCTCCAAGCCTCCCAGGTTACTCTAGACTCAGCTGGCTCGAGCTCTGCAGCCCTGGGAGCTGATCTTTAATGGGAACATCCTACTGGATAGCCCTGCTCTGCATTAGCATTTATTCCTGCACTGTGACTTGGTTGCTTCACTGCATCTTGCAATAACCAGAACTGAGTGGGAGCTGGGACTGGGTAATTGGCAGGCAGACAGGGCTTCTAACAATCTCCTCTTCTTTTGGGAAAAGTAAGGAAAAATATCAGGTAGCCAAAAAATCCCCGAAACTCCTCTGGCTACACAAAATCCATCAGAAGACCTGGAGAGACACTATCACCCGGAAAACAAGGATATGATCTGGAACTGATTTCCATTCTCTCTAATATTCCTCAGTAGAACAAAACATCTGTGAGCTGGATTGCTGTAGGCAGCTGGTTCTGTAGAAAGGCTGGAATTCACCCCACCAAGACATAACCTTCTGGTGGGAATAATATCACCACAAAACACATCAAACTGGAATGGTTCTTGCAACTGTTTGCAGTTCAGGAAATCAATGTGCTGCATGGCTATTTGTAACCAATATAATTTTATCTCCACTCTGTGCCCACTTTCTGGTAATGCAGCATAGTCATGTTGCTGACTATATGTGTGGACATGGGGATTTACGGTCCTCTACCCTATGGATAATGAAGTTAAGAGGGAAAAGGAAAATCAAAACCAAATCCTGTATTATAATTTTTTTTGAGTTATGCAGCTGTGCAAATGGTAGAAGAAAAAAAAACTTGAACATTTTAACAAGAAAATAATGGAATAATGTTTTCATTGACTGAAAAACATACAGTTAAATTCTGCCAAAAGAATATTTTTAGTGGAGAAAAGCCAAAATTAGGTCCCTGTGGGAAAAAAAATTTACCAATAAATGGATTTTTTTTCAGTTTCCAGAGAAAATGTTCAGATTTTGAGTTACCTCATGAAAAATTAAAAAAAAAAAAAAAAGTATTCAAGGAGCACAGGCTCTTTTCTGCGAACAACCATGTTCAGCTGAAAGTTCAATTTTCTGACTATAGCAAGTATTGACAAATAATTTTGACCGGCCTAGGACACCTTGGCACCACATGTGCAAATGATGCACCACTGGCAGCTCTTATGCCCTGCGTGGCTTCTTTCTGTAGCCTATACTACAAAGGGAGAGTCCATCAGGAAGTATCTGGAAGCCAGCAGGACATGTACTTACATCTGATGAGGCCATCCTTGGTGCAGAATTCGCTAAAATACTGAAGTTTATTTTTTCTCCTGAATCCTCATTGATCCTGTAGGAAAAGCATTTACACTGACATTTTTACCAGCCAAGGATCTGGCCTTATTTCAGCCTTCTTGACTTAATTTTTGGCATGTTGCTGCAAGTAGGTGGGGCCCGTGCCAGGGCGGGGGTGAGCAGAACAGCATTCCTGGGCTCTCAGTAGTGTTGACCATTGTATTGATGTGAATACATAAAAACCTTCAAAGGCAGAAAGGTGACTCCCTGTCATGTGCAATGCTCCTTTGAGTCCTTTCAAAGCAGGGATGATCAGCATAGTCTGTACCTGAACCCAGGACACGATGCTTTCTCCCGTGAATCAGCGATGGAGATTATTGTGGTGAATAGTAACAGTAGATGAGGTGCTATCTTTCCCCTTTAAATTGAGCCATTCAATTTGTCTGAATGGCTGAGTATTTCTTGCTGGCATTTGGGACTTGGATTTCAGCGCTGGGAATAGAGTGAATAGGATCAATGATGAAGCTGAAGTACAAAAAGAAGGAGCAGAAAAGGGCAAAGGACTAAAACCGATAGAGACAAGCAATTACAAGGTGTATTAATGTACACTGGGCTAGGCTGGAAAGAGGGAAGAACTTAATGTTATTCTGGGAGACTTTTTTCCAAGAAAGATAAAGGGGAGGGAAGTGAATATTTGTTATTCGGGGGAAAGCTGTGGCTGCAAAGAATAAAGAGACCTTTTAGAACATGGCAGCTGCCTCTGAGCCTGGAGCGTGGTACTTGATACTCCAATCTATTCTCCTAGTGCTTTTGGGCCAGCTTTTGAGAACAGCAAGGAAGCCATTCAGAGGGAAGACAATGACAAATGTCAAGAAAGAGAGAGGAAACCTGGAGTTTAAAAGACTATTGAGTGACAGGTGGGTTAGATCAAAGGCAGACGTTTACCAGGTATTTATAATTGCAATGCTAATCAGGTTAATCATAGAAAGCAGAGCCCAAGGGTGGATGCCTAGTCAGTCCTAAAGCACACACATATGAATATATATATTTAATGCTCACATATACGTTAAAAAGCACACATACATATGTATATATTGTACTTCAAAAGCCATTCAGTCAGTCACTGTCACCCATTCTGGTTTTCTCTGGGATTTAAAGGAAAAGAAGCTTTCTGCAGGCAGAGCATTTGAACTCCTTTGCTGCCAAAGCCAAGGAGATGTTTTGGAGGAAGCACACAAGATGGGGCTCATGTATAAATCACTGGACAAAAAACAGAGTCAGAATTTGTTTTTTTAAAAAAAGGAAACAAAACCCCCAAACCTGTGCCCAGCAAGACTGAGTTTGTTTTCATAGCTTTTAACACAGAGAAAGGAGAATTCTTATTACAAGATTTTAAAACCCAATTTCTTATCTTGCTCATTTTGAGGGCTGGATTTTCCAGGACCTCCGTACCAGTTACACAACCAAATGAGCATCAGCTTTTTTTAAAGGCTGCACGATTTTGCAAACATGGGCTCAACTTTGAGCACTTTTGCTTACCAGTCCTTTTCAATCTTATCTCTCTTGCAGACATGCTCACTCTTGTTATCATTCTTCCACCCATTCCTTTCCTATGCCACACACAGATTTCAAAAAACAAAACAAAAACATTTCCTATGGGAGTCTCTCCACACTCATTTTAAGAAAAGGCCATTTTTGTTTGCCCTCTGTGGTGTGCAGCAGTCCCTGCTGTATTGATTGCAGCAAGTACAGCTACAACAAGACTTAACTGTGTCTAGAAAAATTCCCAGTACCACAGCTATGTCTGATTTTACCAGCAAAACCAGTCAAATGTCCTGCATGCCCAGATCTAGGAAAAAAAATGTTACGTATAACAAAATACCACCCACAAACTATTATTGAGAGAGCATAGCAACACTAAGTGAATAATTGTGTACATATCCAAATCTCTTCTCCCTGAGACTGCCAGTGACAGAGCTTCTTGTCTATTAATCAATAACAGAAGCACGAAGTCTTATTACATGTCTGGACTAACTCCTGAAATTATAGGGTCTCTGCCAGGAGTTTTAGGAACATGTACTACAAATAAAAACAACTTCTGAAAATACATTAATTATCCAAGAGCTATCATGTCCATAAGGAAAGATGCTTCTGGTCAAGGGCTACAAAATCCCTGTTCAACCACCATCAGAAAGCAGTTTTCTCCACATATAAACAATTATATTCATACTTCAGTGGTGTGAATTTTGCTTCCTTTGTGCTAAGTCCTATAGAGATGTAAATATTCACCTCGTGGGCAAAGAGCATTTATGCTAACAGTGAATCTGTTGCATCCCTCCAGCCAAGAGCCGGGAGCAGATCCTGGGCAGGGGCTTCCCAACCTCCACCCTACCTGTGGGATTAGAGACCCTAGATGGGCAGCCTGGCAAAGAGCAGGACCAGGATGGGGTTAGGGCACGGCCCAAGGGGGGCCGATGCCCCAGAGGCTGCGTGGGCAGGAGCTCATGCACAGGCACAGACGTTTTGGGCAAGTCTGAACAACCTCTGCAGAAATGCTCATCGTGATACTTCCTTTTGCAGAACTGGAAGGAAGAGGAATAATGGGGGAAGGGCAGAGAAAGATCCACACCCACACACAAACCAAAATTAAATTCTGGTGCTTACAATGAAATCATAGCAAAGGTCCTGTGGGCTCCCTTATTACCTCTAGCCAAGGACAAGCGAAGGTATCATCTCCTATCTCACTGTCTTTTTCACACACCATTTTCCACAGGTGATTCATCAAGGCCACAGATCAGAAAATACAAATACCAGAACCTGAATATAAGGGTCTGTTGGAAAATCTTTTGAATTAATGCAGCTAAGATATGTTTCTACATGTCTTTGCTAAATGGATGCCTGTGACATCATTACATTGAAAATGAAATAGGTCTTTAAAAGATTAAAAATGGGCCAAAACCATAATACACCAGTTTCTGTCTGGAGTAGGATTAGGTAAGCTTTCAGAGGTTCAGGTCTGAGATAACGGTTTGGGTCTATCAGCATAAGTATCCCATGTACAACTGAGCCAATATGCAGCCCTGACAGTGGAAAATTTTTAAGTTGATTTGGAGGCAGTCTGGTCTTGCAAGAGCTCTGCCATTTTGGACAGCATCCAAAAAGCAAGCAAAAAGAGGCCCCTCGATGATATTATTATTATTATTATTATTATTATTATTACTTGAATCCCACTGTGGGTTTTAAGAAGTTCAAATCTGGGCAGACATGTTAAAACAAAACCACCCTTGATTTTGGGAATAGGGAAGATATGAAATTCCAGTTTGGTCCCACCTCTACTTTAATGATATCTTCTGAAAATGAATTAAGAATTACAAGAGCCTCTTACTGAGACTCATCCCAGCAATAAACAAACTTACTGCTTGGACTATTTTGCAGTAGCTGAAGAAATAAAAGCCTTTGTTAACAAGTAACAGTTTCAAATACAAGAACTCAACCCTATTTTGCCATCCCATCTAAAAGTGCTGACCTGCTGGAGCACAGTTGCAATGCATCCTTATTGCCCTCCACTGTACCACCCTGAGCAAAGGAGCCACTCCTGGGATGAAGCTTCTGTTTCTGTCAGGTGACATTAGAGTGTCCTTGAAAAATCATTGTTCCCTGAGCATTTGAATTTCATTTCACATAATTGTCAAGACTTTTGTCTTCAAGTTATTTTGACTTTCAGTCACTCTTTGGTCATTTTCAAGTATTTATACTAATAAGAGACTGGGAATGTTGTTTATTTTCTCCTCTCTTTTATTTGACTTCGCTTTTGGAAGGAAAAGAAGGGTTTTCTGGTTTGAGGCTGCAGAGTGTACGAAAAAAGATTCTGGAGCTAAGCAGAGGTTGCAATTTTATTTCCCATTTAACCTCAAGGTAGGATACATCTGTGCTCCTGAACCACCTTCCTGAACACAGTCTCATGCATTATTCTGCTAGAAGGTTGCCTAACTTCCAAATTCCTGTGTATTAGCCATTGCTCATTTGTAGGGAGGTGAAAGGCCACTGAAACCTCAAGCAATAATTGATATCAACACCCTTTTGTTTCTGTTTTTATATGGCACAGTTATATCCACTGGGCAGAGAACCAAAACTTCCTCATAAAGAGCAGGGCAGTTAAAAAAAGTTACAGCACTCCTTCCCCCCTCCAAAATCTCTAGAACTAGAAGGAAAATTTTCTCTGTGCTCTAGTGCACAGGTCAGTCCTTCAAAGAGGTGACACCAAACAGGGGTGGTGTAACAGGAGCCCAGAGAGGGAAGGCAAGTCTGGGTGCTCCTCTGAGGCCCCCGGTTCCCTCTGCCCTGGAGATTCATGTTACCCTTGGTCTAATGGCACCTCCTGAAGTCACAGCAAAGCCAGTCATGGTTACACCCACCCCCTGCTTGTGGTCTCTCAATTCTGCTCATCCAGACAAAAAAAACCTCTGTGACATATGGAACTTCAAACAAAAGGACTGAGTTCCCGACTTCCACAAGCTTTCAGTGCATTAACTGCCTCCTCCTGGCTGAACAGTGAGTCTCTGAAGAAACACAGAAGTCCTATCCCCCCCCACCCCGTGCTGTTACTCCCACATCTTCATATTTGTTACCGCCTCAGTAGCTCTTCCCTCGTTGCACAGATGGAAATGAGGTGGCCCAATGGCTAGGCTGCTAATCAGCCTTTCTATTCAGCTGTTGACTCTGTGAACTCTGCAGATCCCTGCAGCTCAAAGGCCTGACTGTGTATCTGACAGACATCCCTGATCCAGCTTGCTCAGAGGTGACCATGTCACTGTGGCTCTCTATTAGTGGGTTAGTGGTATTTAGCCGAAAAACTGCAGCTCCCAGTGAACCTCTCCCCAGATCTCAGTTCCTGTGTCACCACACCCAAGAAAGGCAATTGAAAGTCAGTGCAGGTGTGGCAATGCCTGCCAAGCTTTCGACTGCAGTGCCAAGCATTGCCAGTACCCATCTGCTCTGACAGACAGACACTTTTAAAATTCATGAGACCTTAACATGACTGAACGGTCTCTTAAGGGCTTTTGACTAAACAGAAATCCAGATAGTGAGGAAAAAGGAAATTCCTTAATTCTGAGGTATTTCAAATATAGAAAAAACTTCTGGTTTGCTATAAGGTCAAGACTGTCCCATTTTTTTTTTAACAGCAAAACAAACTCCCAATCCTGTGTGTTACAAAGATGGGATATTTCATTCAACCTTGGCTTATCTTGCTCTGCCTTCCTCATAACCATCATCAGCACCGCTACAGCTGCATATTGTTTCAGCAGGAACTGTGGGAGACGTGTAAGAGCTGGAGTGATCAGGAATAGAGGGAGTGGGCAAGTGAGGAAAAGAAAGAGGAGGAGGATGATAAACACACGAGTAAAGGGAATCTGGAGAGCAAGTGGAAATGGTGGAGTGAGCAGTAGCTGTGAGTGAGACTGGAAACCCAGCTGGATAGATGCCATCTGATGGAAGGCCACCAGACCTTGGAGACTTCCATTCTCTGAACCAGTGGCAACCAGACCTTGGAGACTTCCATTCTCTGAACCAATGGCAAATACCAACTACCTGATTTAATTAACTTTTCTATCATTAGCAGGCATCAGCAAGGGGCAAGGAACACACACTCTGTCGTGTGATAGATTCCTGTTGTGTCCATGGTATGCACAAATATAAAGCTGTTGGCTCCCTGAGAGATAGGACAGAGAAATCCAGTTATGCCCACAGGGTTTTGAAAAGTGGGAAAGACAAAACCTACTTTTTATTTGCTCTTTACTTTTTATTTATTTGCTTTTCATTCTTTCCCAGGCACTTTCTTCCTTCTAGGTCAGCCAGTTTAAATTGGAGCCTGTAGCAAGAGATCCATTTCTCACCAAACAAACTCCTCTACAGGAAAGCTCATGCCTTTAAATATATTTTTGGGCAAATTTTCCCTCTCCTCCCCCTTTCTGAATTTGGTTGTTTTATTTGTCAGCTGATAATATGGACAAAATAGTCCCTCTCCCCTACACGGGAAATTCAGTAAAAGCACTTCTCAGGAGGGACTGAAGCAGCTTGGGAATATGTCTACCTTGGCAGGAAAGTTCCAATTCCTCCAGTTTTTGAGGCTTAATAAATTCCTGCTCTCTTCAGTAATAATAAAACAAAATCAGTCTCCTGGGGAAGAATTCACTCCAACAGACTGTGCTATTTCGGTCATTCTGAGCTTTAATTGGAGAGAGATATAAAAAAATGGGATGATAAAGTCTTCCCAAAAAAGATAAAAATAAACTCATCCTAAAAATGGGCTTCATCCTTCTCCCCAGTCCTTGTATGGAGTTTCTGTATCAGATCCTTTGTGTGTGGATGAGAAGCAGTGCTCAATTAAGAGCACTGAGTGTCCTCAAGGCTCTCCAAGTACCAAAGGTAGGGATTTTATGTGAGTACTGTATTCCAGGACTATAGAAGGTGTACATCAGATTTGTACCTCCCATGCATAATTTGTGGTACTTTCTAAACAGCTTGTGCTTCCACTGCCACATCTATTTTGGATGTGGGAAAGCCAGGTCCATGTCTCTGCTCTTCCCATATCCCACTGCCCAGGTGAGTTTGGGAAGGAATTGGGTGTCACACTGCATAGATCTAGGATGATTCAGTGTCTAAAAGTCCACATTGTCCTCAACTGCACTAGAGAAAAATCTCCATTAACTGGAAGAAATCCATAGGTTTTTCATCACAGAAGCTCTGACATTTCGTAAAGGCCTCCACACTCACAATGCTATTGAAGCACTTTATGGAATAGGCAATTGTTGTTGCTGGGCAAGAAACAGATTCTTTTCATTCACTGACAAACTATGATCAGTTAATCTGAAACAGAAACACAGATCAATTACTTTGAGACCAAAAATAAAAAAAGCAGGAAAAATGTTCAGAACAAATTAAATGTTACAGTCAACCTGACATGAAATACTACATTTTAGGGATGGGCGTTTCACAAAGAAATTTCAAAATCCAGTTGAAAGAACTATGGCGCAATGTTTCTGGAATATAAATTTTAGTTAAATATTTTAGTAAGTAAATGTTTAAGTAAGTGAATGTATTAGTAACTCCCTATGCTCAATTAGGGAAAACATGCAGAAAAAGCCCCTTTTCATGAACTGAGGGTACAGGCAATGAACCTTCTGTTCAGCTGCAGGAACTTGTACAACCCCACTCCCACCACAGGGAGCTGAGCCACCAGCAGGACATTACAAATGTACCTTTGGAGCTACACTAAATTGCAAGCTGCAAAACTGGAAGTATTGCCTCAGAAACTAAGGGGAGGACTAAGAATTTTACAAACCAGACAATTTCCCCACTCCTAAATTCCAGTACGTGAATTTGTTTGAATAAAAATTTGAATTCAACAGTCAAAGGTTGAAAGAACTGAAGGATACTCAAGAGTACTACTTAATCTTAGTTTGGCCATTAAACTTCCCAAATATTGCTTATTTGTGTATGAACAACTGGTACGTTTAAAAGTAATTGAATGTATGCTAAGAAAGGAGTACAGCTGCCTTAGTAGGTGAAGTCAGTATTATGAGTATGTTAGTAATAAAAGACTGAAGCCAATGCTCTTAACAATTGTTTCAAATCCAGACAAAATCCTAAAATAATAAAGGAAGCACAGATCTCCATCATAAACTCATTTATTATTTCCACATGGTGTTTGTGTGTGTTTGTACAGTATATGCAACTGAGCCTGCCTTCACAAATTGGAAATGTTTCGCATTCCATACACACAATGATTGCTCACATAAGAGGCCTCAAGGTTTGTTTTCTGACACACTGGAGAATCCAGGAACCTTGAGAAAATCAGTGTGATCTTTTTAACACTCCCTTCTCCAAGCTGGGCAACTGGTGCAGCATGTTTGTGCAAGTGTACCTGAGCCAAAGCCCACTAAAGGCTCTGGGGTCAGGCCCCTGCAAAACTATATGGACATCTCTGTTCTCATCCACTGCTATCAACATTTCCAGGATGGCTCTTGGGAACAATGACACAATCTGAGAGTTTCAGCTGAATAGAAAACAGGTCGACCGAAGTGTAAAAGTGGATGGTACTGATCCATGTGATCCAAGAGGGCCGCTTAAACCCAGAAGCTGACTTCTAATGCTTAATGAAAGATCTCACATCAAGGTTTTATCTGCCTCATTGGCTTTACTTCAACTTCAGCTGCCTAAATCTCATTAGCAGTCCAGACACACTATAAGGAAAAGGTGTGGATCAACCTCTCTCATTAACATGGGATAATGAGTGGTTCATTGGTGAGTAGTGTTGCTTTTGGTGATTAAAGACACAATTTTTGTTTATAAAGAGATGTCTTCAGGATGGTTAAGGGATGTAAAGTAGAACTTGACTCTACTATTATGCTCATGGGTATTGTAGCCCCTTGTATTCTTGGATCTGCCTTGGTTACCTGGCCCCACACTCCTGGATTTGCCCTGTAGGCATAAGCAGAATAACGGCAATAATCTACTCAGCTAAATGCTCTGAGATCTGTTGCCACACAAGAAGGGCTGTGTAAGAGCAACAAATGTTTTCAAAGTAGATATTTTACCTCAGTCTTACAGAACCAGCAAAGAGCCATGTGTTGGCATCCCTTCGGACCCTTAAGAGAGAATGCACTATCGTGATGCTCTTTTAACTTCTTCTGGGGCCAAATAAAATATTTTTTCTGGATATTAAATTCAGCTAAACAAATCTGTAAACTCTAAACTGTCCTAAATATTGTCCGATGCAGTATTTTCTATGGGTGTGTGCAGAGTTGTGAATGCAAAGGAACCAACCACCTTTTTGAATGTATAAACAAGCAAAGAAGCTTTGGAGGATTCTCTTGTAACTTTTCTCCACCTGCCTCTGGATCCTTTCTTTTTTATTACCTGAACACCCCTCTAGGGCAGAACTTTGCAAATGTCAGTTACTCCTGAGGAAGGAAGGTTTTAATGGATCAGGAAATGAACCATTTGACTCCAAGGTCTAACATATTATTTCTTTCAAACATTTAGCCTTGTATTTTAATTATTTGGTTGGTTTATTTTAGTAACTAACCTTATTGTTTCTTTTTATTTTTGTTATTTTTTCTCCTACCTCACAGTACTTACTTTTAAACACTTAAATTTTAAATTAAGCAGTAAGGTATTTCAGATTTTTTTCTGGTTTTAAAGATTGTTTTAACCATTTTGTCCCTGCTTTTGCTCTGCACCTGTGACTTTACACACATATCATGACACAGGAACCAGTGGAAACTTAAGACACATAACTGATATATTTAAAGCACCACAGCAGACAATTGCACCTTTTTAAGTGGCATTTATCCAGATACTGCCTTGTGACTAATAAAATAAAACATTTCCAGTAACATAGCCATAAGATGAATGCTTTGAAATCACTAGAAAAGGCATCACTCCAGGGCAACTGAGCATGTTCACATGAATCTCTCAGACTAGACAGGGAGAAATAATGTACAATGTCCATCAAAGTCTCTGTCACCACCTTCCTATGTGACTCTGGAAAGCTCTGTTAATATCCCATTTTTTTTCCAAAATGATTCAAGTGGAAAATTCATAGAAAATAAGACCTTGGATGACTATAAAGATGCAACCTCTGTCTCAGCAATCCCCTGACCTGTCAACTGGAAGATGTTACAACGGTCTATCACAGAAGACTAAAACACTTTCCCAAAGAATTTTTCCAACACAAAATAGGGGAGGCTTCATTTCCTGCTGTTTATTGTTTAGACACATTGGACTCCAGGGGTAAAGAGACCTGAATCTCATTTGACATTAATCAGCACAACTGTGGCATCAGAAGGGCACAGTCAGACTGATACTGGTGGTGGTCTGACCTGAAAGGTGCAGACGTAGAACTTCAAAACCGTTGTTGACTGTGCTTGTGTCATTCAGGCCACCTGTCCTTAAGGTCTTCCTACACTGACCATGTTGCTCAAAAGTGAATAACTGCAGCTTAAGGCAGCCAAGTCAGCCCAGCACAGAGTTCTCAATTCTGACACTTTTATCTCAAAAAGTATCTTAATCCAAAACCAGTCACTGCAATCAAGAGATTTGCCTACACTAGAAGCACAAGCTTTTCCCAATGTTTATTCAAGGGTTTAACCTAGTCTTACTGAAACCTCCATGAATTTCCCATAAATTTCACAGAATCACAGAATTTTTAGTGTTGGAAGGGATTTCTGGAGACCATCTAGTCCAACCCACCTGACAAGGCTGGTTCTCCTAGAGCGGGTGACACTGGAATTTGTCCAGGTGGGTTTTGAATGTCTACCTTTGAAAAGGGTTAAGCCCAATATTTGAGGGGGGGCACAAGATTGGATGCAATTTAGAAACCAGATGTCCAGAGATGTGTCTGGAAACTGCTTGTGTGCTCCACAGAGCAAAATCTAACATAGAATTTTTCCCACTTCGCATTAGGAGGTGATAGAAAGCTTTCCTGTCACTGCAGCTGCCCATGCAATAGATCTCTGACCATTAGGAATAGGTGCCAGGCATGAGGTTTGTGCATACCAGAGGGTTGCTTCAAAATGTTTTTTAAAAATACAGTTGTAAACCAAGCGCTGTTTCCTAAGACATAGTAACCAGAAAGGCTGGTGGATATTAACACTGTACTGCCAGGGCAGTGGCAGCTTGTAAAAAATAAAACTAGATAGATATCCTTGGAAAAAATCCCCTTCCTTGGAACAAAGTCTTCTTGGTACTCTAGTATACCCTGTGATCAAGCATATTGCAAACAGAGAAGGAAATTCCACTTTGCACTGGCCAGGATTTTGAGGGAAAAAGTGAACATTGACACTCAAGGAAGAGAAATTGTACAGTTGGATAAGTACAGGTACAGGTACAGTTGTACGTAAGTATTGTCCTCAGAATAAAAAAAAAAAGTCATAATCTTCCACCTATGTTAATTAACTAGAGCAGATTCCTGCTTCAAGATTTATTTAGCAGAAGTTGTCACTCAAGATAATTTGTGCACTGGGTAAGTGCATGCAAGAAATACAAACACTGAGCAAAGCAGCTGTGAAGAGGCCTAAGTGCAGCCCTGGCTGGTTTGGCAGGTACATCTCTGGGAATGTGTACTTGCACTGCTGGATAGAGGAACAGGGGTTGGGAAAACTGCTACAGTGTGTTATGAGGTACAAATATGTGTGAAGTTTTAAAAAACTGACTTGAATATCTTGGGGGTTAGGTGTGGTGTGCACATTTATGACTGGGAGTAGGTGCATCTGAAGGGACAAGGATTAGTGAGGCTGTAAAATACATGTAGGGAGGTGCTGAGTTAACGCTGAACAACCAGATTTCATTATCAACAGCTGGAGTGCTTGGAAATTGCTGTCTGTAAAGGGGAGATTGTGTTTCTCAATTTCTGCATTTTCAGCACAGTAGGTGCATTATTATCTCCTGTACCAATGGTGTGAAGTTCAGAAGAAAGTTAAGGTTCATGCCTATCCCAGTTGTATAGCAGATGTACCCTCCACCTCTGTTTTTATTCTTTGCCTCTTATGACTTGATTCTGCTTGTGTGAAATACAGTGCAGTGCTGGGTGGGGTGGCAGGTGGGGGGAGCAAACAAAAGACAAAACGGAGCCTGCATTTCAAAAGGAGAGAGATGTTTCGGATACCACCCGACACAAGTACTTGCAGCTAACAGCAGCTGGCTGCTCAGACACGAGGATCAGCCCTGGCAGGGCTGGTCAGCAGCTTCACATTGCTTGGTAAGGCTGCACTGCTCAAACGAGCACCCAGTTAGTGCCCCAGTGACAATGTGGCACCAGTCACAGATCCCACAGCCCGTGGCCAGAAGCCTCAGACACAGCACAATGAATGTGCCTGGTCAGTTCCAGCACAAAAGAAATATGAACTATTTCTGACCTTTTCTCTCCTGTACTCCTGACCCCTGAACAGCCAGACAATTTGTGCTGATAATAGTTTATTTTTCACTAAGCAGAGACTCTGCTTCCTGGGCAGCTCTGTCCTATATACAGTGCTAGGTAAAAACAAAACCCACAAAACTTAGTCCCTGCCACAGGATGCTGCTCCTGAGGCAGTCTGGAAAGGATTACTTCACACTTTAAAACTCATCACCATCATGCAGGGCATTTTTTTTCTCTGAAAGGTGACTCCCTCTGGATAACTCATGAAGAACTGAAGAGCAAAAGCACTAGGCAAAGACTGAGCACCCTCTGTGGGTTTATTATCAGTGAGTAACAGCAGTATCATGCATCTACAGATGAATACACGTAACACAGAGCTAGGGTTGACAGACACCACCACGGACTTGCTGAGCTTGTGAGGTACCTGATTCACCCCTAATGGCAGAGAAGCAGAACAGAGGAGGTGCTGCTTTCTCTTTCTCATTACTTACATTTAAATATCAGATGGGAAAGGATGACCAGACTCTTTTTTGAACAAGAACTAGCAACAGTGCTGAAGTAATGGTCTGGGCCAGAACTGAGCCATACAGAGACCTACAGAAACCCTTTGGCATCTTTACTGCACCCATGCAGCATAACTCCAGCTTTCCAAAACCTCTATTAAAATTCCTTTCTTTGCAATATTCCCAAAATATCAGCATATTCATACTTATTTTAAGTAAGCACAGAAACCTGATTCCAGCAGTAAAATAGCAGAGTTTGTGAGTGTGAGTCAGACTTAAGCTTGTTCTGACACAGAAGCAGATTCTCACATGAGATTATGTAGCACAAAAGTGCACAAAGAAGGCAGAAGACACAGAACAACTGAAGCCATAGAGTAGGCTCAAGTCAGTGGTCTGGACTGTAGGACCTCTAATCAGCAAGGCTACACAGCCAGAACTAAGCCAGGGATGTTTTTATGATTATAATCGTAAAGTAGCTGGGACCTCAGCCAGTTTAAAGCTTCCCTCCTTCAAGCTGTACATTCATAAATTTTAAGGACTAAATGCTAAACTGGAATACACCATGGCTGCTTTACAAGCATAATACCTAAAAGGCTTGGTAGAGCCAGGGTCCATTCACTCCCACTGCCCTGTGGAGTTGCTGAGCTCTGAGGGCTTCTGGGCTCCTTGGCTGGACCACATAGTCCTCGCTGCCCACTGTGGCTGACAGGTTCCAAAGGGCTACCCTGTCTTCTTGGTGTAACAAGAGGACCATTTCCTTCTAAAAATGCAGGCTAGCAACTTCCAGTAAAATAAACTGCACCCACGGAGCCATTGATGCCTGCATTCCCACGTTACTATTTTGATAAAATTATAGCAGAGCTCATTTTGTGTAAACAGGGTCTCACTCTTTCCACGGCAGCAGCAGCACTTGAAGTTTGGCCCAAAGTGGTTAAAAGTGCTAATATCTTTGTGGTTTGGGGTGGAAAAATGTCAGTTATTGTGTGTTTATGCATGTCTATTTCTGTGTGAATGCTGAAGTTCCCACTGAATTTCCTGAACCAAAAACTCAGGGTGCCAAAAACTCAGGAAACACTACCTTTTTCTGTGTAAGAAAACTCCTGTAATTTGAAAAGTGTAGATGAGATTTTGGAGGCAAAAAAAATCCAGATTTGCTTTTTTTCTGCTGTAGCTAATCAGCTTCAGAGGAAAATCTTACTGCTTTGGAAAAAAAGAGAAGGGTGAAAGGTGAGTTTGGATTGAAGAGATTGTGGATTTAACTCTGGACACACACCTCCATCCTAGATTTTCTGAGGCGGCTGTGGGAGATGAATGTGCAATGCTGACTGCCAGCCTCCTGTCAATTTTATTAAGCAGAGTGCTCACAAAGTGCTAACTGGAGCCTATTATTCAGTTCATTCAGCTCACACCTGGTTTTTAGTGAGATGTTACACTGCTTTAACACAATGAACTATGGTTTTATTTCTCTTCGCTATTTCCTCCCCCCTCCAGCTTGAAAAACTACGCTTCAATCAATGGCTGATGTCAGTGTGGGAGTAATAACCTTCATTTACAGCAGCAAGTAGGGACATCTGGAAAGGCCAGGGAAGGAGGTAAGGAGCAAAGCCACCAGGATGTGCAGATTACATCCCTATCATAAGAGTGCTTGGTTTCAGGAAAGCTTTTTAGTGTGGAAACATCGAAAATGCTCCTTCCCTTGGCTCAGAGTTTTTCCTCTGAAGGATGCAGAAAGGCCAAGAGAACTGGGACTGACAGAAAAGCAGTGGTAGGTAGTGTGTTTATAAGTGCAGAAAAAAACAAATCCAAAGTGTACTGTGGCTTTTTAGGTCAATCCTTAAGGAAGATGAAGGGATGGTACTAGAAAATCCAGAGTTGAGTACAGGGAGTGTGACCTTACAATTGGGTAGCACCAGGTCCCATCGCCAGTTCTGCCTTCAGGACAAACCAGTAAAGCTTTTGGTGCTCGCCTTCCCATCCCACCAACACGCTGATAACAGCAATCCTTTTATTTTTTTCTCTATTATTTATTTGTCTTGTAGTCTGCCAGGTTTTTAGGGGCAAGGACCATTTGTGTGTTACCTATTACTACCTGGATCTTCTAGGGCCGGCTGTAAAGGTATTAATAATTGGTAGAAGAAGGGTACTGAGGGGTACATCCTCCTTGTACCAATGTCCCACACAGAAACCCAGCACACTCTCATCTATATGTTTGTCAGCAATGAGGATAGAGACTATATCTGCTCAAAAAATGCCTTTCTTTTACACTTTCTAAAAAAGCTATAAATCCCTGAAGAATTCATGACATTGATATGAACAGGCACTTAAACCTTCCTTTGAACTGGGAAGTTGGTTTTATGTCAGGAACAAGTGTGAGTTTTACTTGGGGCTCTGTTCAGCTTTCTGTGGTGGGGGCGTAATGCCAAAAACCTTTTCACATGGAAGGTGCTATAATTCCAGCCCCTGGACAAACCCATCACTTTTATTTGCTAAATTACTTCTGAAGGGAAATTCCATTTTCATGGAGAAACTTAAGCATTTCCACAGTAAAGATGACATTTCCTGGCAAAAATATTTTTTTCCCTAACCATGGTTGCTGTTAATTTAAAAGCAGAAAAATAAATTGATTTCTTTACAAGAATTAGAAAATAAAGAGGTTAGAAGATTGTTTTTGCTTTTAGTTAACTGAAATGAAAATTAAAATTATTTTGCACAGTTCTAGATTACTAAGCAACTTCTTATGATCCAGAACATGCTCACTACAAATCAGATTTGTCACCCACAAAAAATGAGCATTCCTTTGCTTAAATACCTATCCCTTTAGGCACTTGGATCCCTTCTCTAATATGTCAGAAATCAATTATCTGGTTATCCTCTAATTTATTAAACCTCATGTCTCGGATTCTGAAAATATTTGGGAGCTGTTGTAATGCGTTTTGCGCCGGCAGAGCGATTTGCGCCAGCACATTTTGCCCGACTCAGCCCAGGCATCTTGGCATCGTGAATCCATGAATCCAGTTTAATTAATGTCCAATGTACCGTGCCTGGGCGGAGCGGACAGCTGGCGGCTTATCTTGTGTGACCTTGGGTGACAGACACAATCTGGGATCGTGCTAATGTGTGTCTTTTGTCAGTTGATACTAGGGCAGCCAAAAAGTCAGGGCTGCAACAACCAAATGATTAGTACATATCCAAGGGGATAAAGATGGGAGAGAAGATACGTCTGCCATGAACATGGCTCAGTGCCTTGTGATCCACAGACAGGCTAATGCCAGATGCAAGGTAACAACTTTTCATTTTGCAAAGTATCTTGCACTGCTTTCAGCAGAAGAATTAGTTGTTACAAAGAGGGGATGTTGGCTGGGGCAAAAAGGTCAGGAATAGCAAAGGATTTTGAGGAGGTGAGAGATCTGCTCACCAGCTTTGGTTGCTGTCACAGCTGACAGATGTGAGCAGATGCTTTGTTAAAGAGGTGCCAGCAAGGCAGGTGAGTCCCTGGGAGGAGCTCAGGTATCCTACAAAGCCACTGCCTGGATTCAGAGCCCCTGAGAATCCCCTCCTGCCAATACATCTAGTCAAAATTCCTTGAGACATGGGGTCAAACTCATGGAGAAAGGCTCAGAAGACAGGAAAGACTCATAAAACCAAGAAGTAATGAGAGAAGCAAGAGAGGACCTTTGGGAGCAGCTCCTGATTGCTCACATTTGTATGCAGGGAATTGCAAAAGGTTCATAATAACAGATTAACTTGTTGTTCAGAAATTCTAACAAAGAAAACCTAGAAGCAATTAGGAAACCATTCCAGTTGGACGGACATGGAGAAATTATGGGGGAACCATTTTCCCAAATAATAGGGAAAATTTGCTAAAAAACATTTTTCCTGGTCCAAATACAAAACCCAAATTGGACACAAACACTAGGAGACCAGAAATGGAAAACTGAGGTCAATGGATCACCAATCATCTTTGCACAGACGAAGATATAAAGTTTCATTAGACTTGACCCCTGTGAGTACAACCCACTGAAGATGGAGAAGCCTTTCTACAGCTCAAGAAATACTAACAGGCATTTCTAGCAATGACTATTAGGAACAGAGAAACAGTCAAAAATATTCTCTTAAATATGTTCACAGCTTATTCTTTTCACTTCTAAACATCTTGTAAAGCTATTTCTGATGTTCCTTTGGCAATTGGAAGAGAGGCCAATGGGGAAAATAGTGCAATATCTCACTTAACATAATTGCCAGTGATTGCTGACACCCTAATTTCTCTGGATTGCAGAATTTTCTCCCCTAACTTTTTAAGTGGGATCATGCTGGAAGCATTCCATAGCTGGTGTGGAGCAGCACTCACAAGAAGACTTTGCTGAAGGCTCTGATCCAGGTTTCTATGTGCTGCTAATATCCAAACAAATAATAATAAAACAAACAACCCGTTACTCAATAAATAAACTTGGGATTGATTTGTCAAATATTTTCTCTGTGCAAAATTTATTTTCAGGTTTCTGTTTTTCTTCCACTCCCTTCATATATTCCCTTTATATTCTGGATTAATACCTCATGGCTGCCAGTTGCTACAAGCTTTATAACATGGGAAAGTGTAGCATGATCATTTTTTAATGGATATAAGTTAATAAAAGTGGGCTAGAAAACCTAAGAAGCATTTCCAGCAGAAGATGAATTTCAGTCTTATTGGAAACATTTCATGTTAATGAAATTTTGTTCCATAGTATGAATTGCAAGGGATTCTGATAATGTTAAAATATCTTAATTTTCATGCTGTGGTATGGAATTTCTTATGTTAATTTGCAAAAAAATCTATCATGTCCTCACCTCTCCTTTTGAGATTAGAGCAAAGAAAAGTTTAGAAAAATTACATGGGGGTAGGGGGCAGGGGGAGAGGTGAGTCTTCTTGTTTTTCTTCAGTCCAGTACAATTTACACAAACTTGATTTTCCACTTTCTCGCCAGAGCTCCTCTTTCTGACCCCACTCAGCAGGCTGAAATCACACTCAGGATGAGACTGGCTCAAGAGCATTAGCAATATTATAGCTCAATTCTGCTGGAAAATTACAGTGCACAGTTGTTTTCCATTTTCCCTGCTTATCAGTTGAGCCAACACACTCATATTAAGTGGGATATTAACTCTGTTCCCATCTGGCCACAGGTGTCTGCATCACCTCTCCAGACTTACACATCTCCTATCTTATCACTGCATCCTTTTGATCATGCAGCATCTTTAAGCAGATCTATTCTCCCTTTCACAGTCAGTATAACCTGACTAATTCTGCCTTCCTGGTCTCGCTGGGAGATGCACTCAGCCAGGTGATTTGGCAAAACTGGATGACAGGCTCAGTCATCCTTTTTGCTGTGTTTTTTGTTCTTTTTGTTTGTTTGTTTATTTGTTTTGTTTATTTTATTTTGGGGTTTTTTTACCATGTTTCTCCCAAACAACTGGTGTAAAGTAACAGCTGGGAAGGTAAACTCAGACACCTCCTAATCTCCTCCTCCTCCTAGGATATACTAGAAAAAGTGAGATGTCACATCCAGCAACTGCTGTAGTGTAAGAAAGGCCAGTGCTTTGGGAAGAAAATCTGTCAGCCCTGTTACATGCCACATTCAGTGAGGTACTTAAGTCACTCCTGATCTTCAGTAACAGAAATAGCTCCACTGACTTCAGTGGGACAACTCAAGTGCTTCAGGCAAGGCACACACATCTTTCCAAGCTGGGGCTACAGCCAGCACCCTTATCTCTGTGCTTACATGGAGCCGCTCCGCAGGACAGCTGGACCCACTACCCATGGCCAGAGTCTCAGCCTCAGCAAAAAATACCTCATTTTTAGTGCTAAAAAGAAGTTATTGGCCTTCAAGCTACTCATGGTGAAATGATAAACAAGCAAAGGTCAGATTTCAGGCTGCCAAACTATTATCAGGCCCCCATCCACAGCAACTCTTCAGGAAAACGCATAATTGCAGAACTAATGATTCATCTGTACACTGCACAATTAGCACAACTGCCCACATAATCATAGTAATTGCACAGAACAAAGCATGGACGGGAGCACCCGCAGCACCGTGGCCCAGAAATCAGGGCCAATCAGTTACAGATGAGCACACACACAAACACTCACACGGGTCTCCAGTGGGTGACTGGGATAAATGCATGTGCAAACCCATCAACCATGCTCTTACCTACACGGGATGGAGCCAGCAGAAGCAGGGAGGGCAACATAAAATATGCAGGAGTGAAGAATGGAAGATGAAGAGTTGATGGAGAGGAGTTAAGGAAGGAATGAGAAAGGCAGTGAAAGAAAGCTAAGGAATGTACACGTACGTATGAAAAGACACAGCAAGAGCAAAGAACTCTGTGCAGATAGCACGCTGGGCTCCTTCACTTTGTTTCTCCTCCCAAAAGAAGGGAAAAAAATAAAACATGAGAGAGAAAATAAAGAACAGACAATTACAAATAATAGAGCATGGAGGCAGAGTGAGTCAGGAGAGGGAGAAGAGTAGATGAAGCAGTAGGCTGGAAGAGAGGACACTCTAAGCTTTGATGGCATGTTATTTCATTTAATATATTTAAACTCCTTTATTGCTGTATGACTTTGGCAGACATCCTAAATCTCTGCAAGTGTGAGAAAAAGACACATGTCAGCTATTAGGAACTCCTGGGGATTTCACTGTTGCTGGCTACTTAGTGAGTTTTGTAATTAAAGGCAATTTAGAAAAGGTAGAAAGAGAACACACTGTTCACCCAAAGCCACAGCCCCTCCCAGGGTAAACCTCCAACTCCACGGGAAAACGGATCTTTAATTATTACTGGAGCCAGAGATTCAAAGACCAGGAGGGAACTCCAGATTTTTAAGTTTGCCTTTGCAATCAAAGCCACGGAGCTCACCTGGACCCCCACATGGCCTCCAATGCACTGCAGGCAAGCTAAAGGAGATGTTTTAGAGAGATGTTGAAATCCTGATTTAGAGAATTCACGTGATGGTAACTTGGCAGCAAGTTAGAACAGCAGCAGGACATGCACAAAACCCTCAGCCTCTTCACTGGGACACAAGACAGACTCCTTGGCAGGGAATCCCTTCAACCCCAAGGCACTCAGCGTGCGGGTGAGAACAACATTTGCACACTGAAACTACGGGGTTTTAGGTCAGGGGGATGTTTCCAGGCACAGCTAAAAACCCTTCTCAACCCAGCTGCAATCCAGACTAGTTAAACTGAACTTCGTTTAACCTCAGCCACAGTGTTGGTTCATTGACTGTATGGGAAAGAAATCAACTCAAGCTCCCTGGATTCAGTAGATTTGTTTCAATATTTTTTATACTGTTCCACAGTATGTGCCATTGGGCTGCTAATATGGCCTACACTGGGAGCCAATGTGAATAAAGGATTTCATTACAGTTGAGATGTCCCTGGTATAGCTTACTGCTGTCCTGTAAATCCTTCTTCTTCACTTATCTCCAGCACAAAGAGGCATCTTTTCCCCAGTGAGAAGGGGGAGGCAGGGGAATGTGCTGTGCGCAGTGCAAGGATCCCTTTGTTGGCCGGGTTTTGTGTGGGAACGCTCCCTTGATGAATGACAGCCAGGCCTGAAAACTAGCTTTAGCTTTTGTGGGCTCAGTTTTCCTTCTACATTACTACATTGCTGTAACCTCAGAAGCCAGGTATTTCCCTTGACAGGGGACGGTGCAATCCTTTGGGCCAGGACGTGGGGATCTGAATGCCAGGCATGACTCACAGGTAACTCGCTGATGTTTTACAGAGCTATGAAAGGAGACCACGACCATCAGGCCATTTTAACTTTGCTCTCAACCACAGACACTATCAACACTTTTACCTCTACTAGTGCTGCAGCGTCAGGATTTATTATTTTCCTAAAATTTATTTCCCCACTAGATCTAGCTACTGTAAAGCTCTGGACATCTGTGTAAGACAGATGATAATGCTTTCATCAAATCTCAGCCAAAGAAAAAACCTCTGGGGTAGAATCATGAATGCAATAATGACTTTTTCGTGACTTCAGTATTTACATAATGTTATATTTGCTGTTATGCCCCAAGTTCCCAGTCAGGAGTGAAGCCATCTGCACAAGGACATCCTGAGACAGTCATTACCCCAAAGAGATCACAGGCTACACTGAGAGGGCAAGAGGTTGAAGACAGGCAGTTTAATTGTCACGCTGCTACAGAGGGGGAAACTGAGGCACCCCAGTCATGTAAGAGAGCTGTGGTGCAGCTGATAACTAGATCAGGCATAGTAATTCCTCTTTTTACCTCTTAAATTCAGGTTCTGGGGGCCACACAAAATATGGAGTAGATCTGTCCATTATTTTCACACATCTTTCTGGTCATGTGCTGGTTTCAGCTGGGGTAGAGTCAGATACCGGTCTTCCATGGTTTGAAATGAATTTTTAGAAGGAAAAAGTAACATTATTGGTACAAAATACTTGACTGTAAAAAACATTACCTTTGCTCCTTGTTTTATTAATGCTTCCCAAGACCTGCTTCCCATTGGGCTGTGTCCTAAGCAAAATGCCCCAAGACTGCTATCATTGCAAAAACTTAGGCACTGGACAAGCTTGGCAGGGAAGACATTTACCAACTTCTTGTGAACAAGCCTGGCTGTGTTACAATCAAATAGATTAGACATAAGGAAGAAATTCCTTACTGTGAGGGTGGTGAAACCCCGATGTAACCTCAGTGAAAGGAGGAGTGTGTAGAGAAAAAGGAGTGCCCAAGAGTGCTCTGCTCAAGAAGGGGTGAGATACAGTGAGAACACATTCCCAGTCCAAGCAGGTCCTGGTCAGCAACCTGGATACCCACGGACAACTTGGGGAATTTCTAGCATTCATTTCCATCACTCAAACACAAAGGTACCCCACTACCAAACTGCACTTCTAGAAGGCCCTGCAGGTTTACAGCTTCTCTGTTTTGGTTCTAATGATTTCCTCATGCCTTTCAGCTCCTGGGCAATGTCTAGCTTTTGATGGAGAAAAGAAATGAGCTCTGCCCATCTTCAAAATGAAAATTGTATCTCACAACAAAAGAAGTTTTATTTATTTATACATTTTAAAATGTTGCTAGCAAAACTAAAAGAAAATCAAAGACTTCATCAGGAGAGAATGTTGTGTTCGCCTTGCAGCAATTTTTCGCCGTTTAATTGTATTGAAAAAGCCTTCTTGAGCTTTGTAAAAACCTCAAACTCTATTCCTGTCTTCCACTCTTTTCAGCTCAGGTGATTTTCTGAGCTTATTGTTGTTTTTCAATGTGTGATTCCCTAAAGGAACTGTCTTGCAAATACTTGTTCAATCTGCTCTTGAATTCAAGCAAACTTTTTGCATTTACAGCATCCTTTGGCAACAAGTTCCCCAGACTGCTGCTCCCTCCAGAACACTTGATTTCCAAGCTGAGGAGCACAAGTTTGCTCGGTCCTTCCTTACATGGAAACTGCTCCAAAACATTCATCATACTTGCTGCCTTTCTCCAACCCTATTTGTTCTGCTGTGATTTTGTTGAGTGGAGTGTCCTGGACATGAATGCTGTATTTCAATGGAGCTAAATTGATGTTTTCTGGTTTGTCCTCCGTTCCTTTAATTTGGTTTGCTTTTCTGAGTGCAACCAAGCACTGATGTGCTGATGGAAGTGGCTGTGACAGTCCCAAGGGTTTGCAGCAATAGTCAGCTCAGAGCCCACATTTCATGTGCAAAGCTGGGAGTGTATCTCCTTATGTGTACCATTTTACATTTATCTATGCTGCATTTCATCTGCTGGTTTTCTGTCCAGTCACATGCTGTTTTAAGAACCTTCTCCACTACCACACAGTCCTTCCTCTTCCTTATCAACAAGATAACTTAATATTAACACCAAACTTTGTCATCTCATCACTCCAGCCCAGACCCCTGCAGAGAACCTCACTACAGACCTTCTTTATGAATTTACCCACTTACACTGGTCTGATGTTTCTTCTTTCTCAGCCGATTACAGATCCATGCCAGCAGCATCCCTTTCCAGCTTTGTTTCTCTTAGAAACAACTTTTGAGAAACATTAGTAAAATCAATTTAGGAATCCATGAAGAGTGTATTATTTGGACCACTCATACTGATATTAACCTCACCAAAAATGCCTTCAAAGAACTCCAAGTGGAAAAATTTTGCCAAATTAAAATACATTCAGACGTTTTTGAAAAGCCAGAGCTGAGTGTTTATGTAAACAGTTTATTCAAACACTTCTGTCCTGTTTTATTGATAATGATCCATGAGCAGATATTAACGAATAACTTTCTGTTTATAAGTGATTACTCAACATTTAGCTGCCCAATACCATTTCCCATAGCATCTTCTGCTAAAAAACAAGCTCTTCCTGCATAAAAGAGAGAGCCCCGGGAGCAGTTTGGCGGATTTCAGTCTTACTAGCCTTCTTTCTTGGGATATTTGGTAATCTGGCTTATTAGACAACTACCGCAAAGGTTATGAGATCTATAGCACTATTTCCCCTTGGTGGTGCATGGCTGATAAATTTACAGGTTCAAGTTGTGTTTAGTAAGAAGTTTGAGCTGCCAGACTTCTATTAGGAATGGGACACAAAATGCCTTCACGTGTGAAAGTTGCTGGAAGCTCCAACGGGAAAGAAGCAGCTTCACTGGACCTTTCCCATCTTCCTGTGAAACACATTTTATGAAGTTCTCAACTAACTGTTGCTTATTCCTTGTGCCATGCTAATAAGCAGATGTTCTCAATTTAATGATACACTGTCTGACTACACCAAATTACTTAAGTGAGACACAGTGTCTGGGTTTGGCTTTTTGCCTACAAGGTGCAGTCACCTCACAGTGAAGGGCGGGCAGTGCTGGTTTTACCTTCCGCTCCTGTTTGCAGACTGTTCCTAATTTGCTGGAGTTCTCGAGGCAACACAGTGAACCTGCACAATTACCTGGTGCCCTGGCCATGACCCTGCCTCTGACTTTACTGGTTTGAAAAGTATTTCCTATTTCTGATGCAGCAGCTCCTTGTGCCAGGCAGTCCTGTAAGCTGGCAAAAACCACAGCAGAACTGGCCAGCAGATGTTCTGGGTGTATGTGAATAACTGGCATGTTTAAATACGTAAAGAGATTGGTCCCATTTCACCTGTTCTTCACAGTGGCCTGGAGGAGAACTTGAAACTGCACATCAGTGAAAACACAAAAATTTGGTCCATAAGGCCATGACAGACAGGGAAATGTCAATAACTTCCACAAATTAAGGATGTGACAGACACGGAAATGTCAGTAACTTCCACACATTAAGGACAGGTGTAGAGAGAGAATGCTGAAGACCAAATGATTAAAACATGAAAAACCCTCAAAGAAATACTAAGAATGGATGTACATCTCTCCATTTGTGAGATGCCACCTGCCCTTGATTTGCCGTTTGCCATGTGGCAAATCAAATATATAGAGAACAGGAAAGAGTTAATACCTTTCTTCCTCATGAGCTGAAGTTCAGCCAGATGATTGGGAAAACAACATCATGGCTGCTGATAGCTGCAACAGCACACTGCTCAGGACAGGTACATTATTTATTAAAGCTATAGGGGGTCCAAAGATATAATTTGTCACAGGGGAATTTGGCCTGCATGAAACACCCAAAAACGCCAGTGGAAATACCCTGGAAAGGAAGATCATGAATAATTTCATACTCTGTGTCCTATTCGCTACTTGTGCCACAGCCAAAATTCTTTTTTTCAACTTGAAAATTGTTGCCCTCTTCTCCCTATACTTTAGTTCTCTTCTGCTTATCTCTGTTATCATTTGAGTAATGCCCAAGTAATTCTCCTACCTGCTTTCAAATTTTTTGGAGGTCCTAAAAGCCTCTTTCTCCTGTCCTTCTGCTACGATAGAGATATCAGCAAAGGCAAGTTCAGTTGCCATCCCCATGTTAGTAGCACCAGATATGGCCTGATTCCACATCCCTCTCCTCTCAACTTACTACACCTTACTATTATAATGCGAAGAATTTAGCAGTAAAATTGTGACAATTAGTGCAACTGTGCAACAGTTAAATGCTGTTAGGGTACCTCTAATACTTGCATTGCTGGGCGCAGTGTGTGTGTGTGCAAGAACACTCTTAACAGGATTTTTAAATTTTCTTCAGCATTTCAGCAGTAGTCTGATGTCAGATCTGTGGATCAGAACAATCAGCTGACAACATTACAGGTAGATAAGACAGATAGACACAGCTCACAGTTTTTGGTTTTTTTTTTAATTGAAACCTAACTTTGAGTGCTATTAAAACTATATACATTAAAGATTACCTATGCAGGAGTGTCCCAATTCTTGCAGAGCTATGATTGATCACTATTGGTCACTGTATTTTACAGATGAGAAAACTTAACTTTTCCATTTCAGAACTTGAAATCAGACCTATATTATTAAATGAGGTTGTTCATTTGAGGAGAGAATAAATTAGTTTTAAACTAATGCTCAAAGCTATCCAGCACATCTTGCTCTAGCGAGGGTCAGAATTCAGGAACTGTCCAGCAACTTGATACTGAGCCATCCATTTCCATATTTGTACTAGTATTAAGGCCATAGGAATAGTCCAAATCCTTTAATGTAGGGAAATTAAATATAACATCACACAACATATGACAATGCCAGCAAAACCTATGTAAGGGACAAATTCAAGCTTGGTCACATATATTCACATTAGTCAAATCACGATCAGTTTATCACAATGCAAATCTTCAGAAAACTTTAGTCAAAGCACTAAGTTTGAAGACTGACACTGTTAAAGCTTGAAATATGATACTTACCAAATTTGTTGGCATGTAGAGGTTGAGAAGAGGTGACAGTTTGTAATACCAAATATGTGTTTGGTATCACCAAAATTACACGTGTAAAGGTTTATCACCTGGAATTCAGACCACAAAAATCCTCAGCCTTAATCCAGTCATGTTGCCTCTTTTTAATTAACAAAGGCTTTTTATTTTGCGATATGGCACCTTTGCAAATCCCATGATAACAAGCTGAAATGTGCAAAAAAAAATTCAATAAAGCCAGAGAACAGCTTTTACAAGATCATTATATACATTTGGTGATATAATTTCACCAGTGCCCATTTTTGCCTGGTTGTTCTTGTCTTCATTTATTCCAGTTAATAGACTGAGAGGGAATGGATTGAAAAATAGTTATTTTAATCTTGGCAACATTTCACTTCATTTCACTTCCACTGGTGTGTTTTTCTTTCCTCAATTATTTCCCTTCTTTCCGTATCTTCATCAGTTTCCTGAAGAAGCAGAACAGCACAAATCTCTGAACAAGTGCAGCTGTACTGACTTGACAGCAAAGAAACCCTGAAAGATTTTTATTTGTATGCTTCCTCACTAACATGCTCCAGAGCTCACATTGCTTTGTTGTCCTTTCTCAGATGGAATAAATGTAATGATTCACAACTTATGCCAGTGAGAAGTGTAGAGACAACAGTAATAATGAAATAAGACTCTAAGTGGAATGATAGGATCTTTTTTTCCAAAAAGCTTTTTTCTTCTAAAACTGAGCTAAAATGTTACTCTTGGAGTCAAATCTAGTGTAGACTTAAACTGGACCATGACCTGGCTGACACTGCATTGCAGAGCAAGTAAAGCTGAAATACTGCAAAAGTCGTGATAAACTGAAACAAATCACTAACATAACAAAACAAGTTTCAAGGCAAGGACACTGTAAAGTGTCCCAAGGATTCAAGGTAAATTGAAGGCCTAATTAAGATCTCTGGCCTAGGTTTAGTAGTTATATAAAGAAGGCACATATACCTTCTCCTCCCTTAAGATAAATCAGTGTGTAATTACTGCAAGGCCAGCAGATTGGGAAATTAAGAGGAAACCCCCCTGTGTTACAGGCCCCAACTTGCCTGTTACCTGTATTCCTGCTGATTATCCGGAGCGTTGGCCTCCGCCAAAAATCAAGATGAAATTTTAATGTAATGCAATTGCCTCGTTTTCAAGAAGGAACATGTGAATGCAGAACAGCAACCCAGCCCCATTGCACCTTTTCTTTGTGCAGCTTCTGACTCCTAAACAGTTCCAGCAACCTGACTGGAAAGGAAATCCAATGGTCCTGTCAATCACTGCTAAAATGAGATGCAAAGATGGCAAGAGCTCATAATTTTATAGCAAAACTCTAAACATAAAATATATTTTTTGAAGAACACAAAATATAAAATAAGTTTTATTACAGTACTACAAAACCAAGTACTGAACATCATAACAACCTCACCTGTGCTTCAGCTAAACAGCTGTTACAGGCTTCACTGGGAAATTAAGCGTTTTCAAGGCAGAGAAGAGAAATTAATTAAAACTGATCTGACATAAACTTGCTTTAAATGTCTTTATATCTGTGGAATTTGGGTAATGCCCCTGCACTCAAGTGCACATACTCTAACATATAAGCATAAGGTAAACATAAGCAGAAAACTGGAGTTTTTATTCCCCAAGACGAACAACATAAACAGCATTTATCCTGGGAAATGCTTCAGGTTTCTCTGAGCTACTGGCTTACAAAATCCTACTGTTGAAAAGAGAACAACAACCTGAGCTCTAAGTCTTTCATGCCATCATGTTATTTTAGGGTGCAGAAGAAATGTATTTCAAGTAGCCTGAGATGCTCCCCTACTCAGGGAGGAATTCTGAAATACGTTCTGCTCTGCCTTTTGAATAGCCCACCTTCTGGTCTGAATCATTTAGCAAAAACTCATCTGTGAATGAAAACCTGGTTGCAGAGATTTTAATTCCTGGCTTGGGATGCATCCATAATCACTATTGTTGTTGTTGTCTTATCACCATGAGTCACCATCTGGCAACAAGCTACAGTCCAGGAAACTTCTATAACTTCCCCTTAATTTATTCTTCAGGTTTCTCACCCTCATTTAGGATGATATTACCAGAAACTGATCCAGATGTTACAGGGAGAGGCAGGAGATAAGTAACTACAAACTGGCTCAGACAATTCTCTCCAAGGCTTGGATTCCCAACAGTCATTTCAAACACAACTGCAAGCAACTACAGAAAACTTAAGAGTTCTTTTAACTGGAGAATAATTAAATGAATAATTTATGCAGGTCATGATTCAGCCAAGCATTTAACTACACAGTTAACTTTAAGCTTATATTGAAATCAACTCAAGTGGTTGTTAGCACATACATCAAATAAAATCCTATTTCAGAATTTTCTGAAATCAGTGTCTGTTGTGTGAAGGAGAAAACACATCTGCGACAAACATAGTTGCTGGACTGCAAGTCTAAGTCCATTTTGTCTTAAGTAGATTTGGGCTGGGACTTAGATTTGAATAAACTGCACTAATGCTGAGTTAAAGTATCCTAGAGCTCACATATAAAAAAGTATTTCTATCACATATGGTTATAGGAAGTCATTTTTCCTGAAGAAAAAAAAATTGCAAAAATAAATAAGTAGTAGAAGAAAAAAAGAAGTAAAAGGAGAAAAAATCAGGACATTTAAAATTCCACTTCAATGATTTTCAAAGCACCTCCACTCTCCAGCGAGGGCAAGTCTCCAATCTGAGAAGAAAGTATGTTTGAAAAGGCCTGGAATTCTTTGAATTCTGGCAACTGAAGTTCAGAGGTGATCACTTCAGTCAAACAGAAGACTCTCTCATGCCCTTCTATCTTTGAAGACACTTTGCACCTCTACAGGTTATTAAGAATTTTGGTGATTGATTCTGGCGATCTCTAGTGCCTGGAGTAATCTTTTTCCTTTCCTCGGAGTCTCCTGCCAGGGTCACGCTGGAGTAAGTAAGAAAATGATGGAAGCATTTACAAGCTCCTCCAGGCTCCCTGGGCTTAGGGCACTTCCCCTATAATCCACAGGGCTTTCATGATGAATGCCAGACACCCACAACCCTCTCTTTTGTCGTGGTCCCCACACACAAACTCCTATGCTGAGCAGTGCAGCTCAGGGAGGTGCATCTAAGGCATTTTGGAAAAATGCAGTAGGGTGCTGTGTCACACATGAACAATGTGGTCACCAGGGGCAGAAAGGGACACAGGGCCCTGTGTCTGTCAGATCCCTCCAAGCCACCGCTTTCACTAGAAAAGTCTCAGGTGTAAAAAAATTACTTATTTAGAAAGCACAGATCTGCAATAACAGGACTGAGTTAGAGAAGAACCACATTATTTAATTCTTAACAATCACGATCCTCTTTAGCTGTTCTGGCATCTCAGCCTATGAGTTGGTCTAATTGCTCCCTCCCTGTGACTTGGGGCTGGCTTTCCCTGGCATTCATGGTGTGTGACTTATCTGTAGGGACACACTGGGAGCTCATCAGACTGGGATCATTAAAGATGGGTTTTAAACCTGCCCAGAGCCCCTGGCTTTAGCTGAAGTACAACCACTTTTCTTTGCCTGCTTCCCTGGCTCTCCTTTTTACTGTGAATGGGCACAGGGCTCTCACATGATAACATGGGAGCGCTCCCCTCCCTTCTGTCTCCTTAGAGTGTTTTAATGAACATTTCTATTATACACACTCATTACCACATTCCTGGTTTTGGCTTTAAACTGGTCATTCTTGTTACAAGCCCTCTAGGACACAGTGGTAAAACTTTACACATCTTATATTGTAGCAATTATTAATCACAGGTACATTTTAGTGATTGAACTACAGCAACTGCTACCAGTCTAGGCATGATACTTAAACAGAAACAAATGACAACACTGGGAATGGTGGGACCTGCATAGGGCGACAGTCTCTTGACCCCATTAGTTTTATAGGACCCTTTGGGGGCTTTATCACAACTGCAGCAATTCCACAGCCCCACTGTGTCTGGCCAAGTGCTTCTGTGGCAGAGCAGGTGTGTTGGATGTACTTATTAAGGAGAGCTGCTAAGTCAATGGATGACCAAAGTCCGCAATTTGGTTGCTGGTTGCCAGGAAATACTCCTCAAAAAAGTGTGAAGCAAATCAGAAAATACTTCTTGGCAGAGATGGAGGTGGGCGGCATGATTTCTCTGTAAAGCCAACAAGGCTAACACCTGAGATAGAGTTTGGACAGGCAAAAGAAGAGCTGAACTTGAGTAAATCTTTGCAGTGGGATGCTTTTAGCCAAGAAGAGAACAAGTAGCCACCTAAAGGGGAAATTATATATTTCAGCAGGACTTTGGCTCTCCTGCCCATCTCCTGAACCAACCTGGTGCTGCCAGAAAAGCAATCAGGCTAAAAAGTATCTTTGTTGGTATTGCTGGGTAGCTCTCAATTGGATCCATTCCCTCTCCAGATCTCCTGTGTGAGTGGAAGAAAAGCCTTTTCTGTACTTGTATTAGTCTAAAGGGATTGCACGAACATATCACTGGCCTAACTATAGGCTGGTGGTGTCTCAATTTTTCCTGATAGCACTTCACCCTTTTTGTGTTTGCCTGGGCTTAGATAGTGATTAGTAGGTGCCTTATAAGAATGTGGAACAACTGAAGTAGGAAACTGAAAGGGAGGCTTTATATGCAGGCTGTGCCTAGTGGGAATAAGATCTTTCTTAGATCCCTCTAATTGCTTTAATAATTAAGATACAATTTTGCTAAGCTACATTTTACTTGTTTTTAATAAAATCAATCATGTAGAGCCAAGAATTTAAGCAGAACTTCAAGTGCATACAGAGAAAAACACATCCCTCCTAATCTGTGTCTTCAGGAGAAATTAATAAAATTTGTGTATCTAAAATGAATTTTAAAACCCTGCTCTGTGTTCATGAATTTCTCCTATGCTGACAAAACAAATGACACTGGTCAATAAGTGCCCTAACCATGCTGTTTTGAGGACTTATGGCTCTGATGCAGGAAAATCACATACTTCACTTGCATCTTGACCATGTACTTCACTTTAAATAGTTAAATGATCACATTCAACTCCATGGAACTACATTTAAACCCTATAATAAAGCATGTTCTCAACAAATTTTCTTCTGGGGGCCTCTACTTTTCATTGTTTACATAAGCCAATCAATTTTCACTCTAGGATAAAATTAGCCAGATTTTCACATTCCAGACAATAGGAGATCTCTGATTTGAAGGGGTGGAGGCTTGGCAGCTTTGCATCTCAGAGTTGGCATTCAAGAAATAAGGTTTGAAAACCACCCGTATGTATCTTGAAATGAAAGGGAAAAACTCTGGTCTCAGTTAGGCTGCCACAAAATCCCATGGTAGCTCCCCTGAAAAAATAAACACCCTCTTGACTGATTCCACTGAATTTTCTGTGCTTTGGGTTATTTCTTTTCTCCACACACTCCCAGGGTCAGTGACATCCACCAGTGCATTCCAAACCCGGCTCAGTTAGGAAGCCTTTATGGAATATGAGGTGTTTGCATGGTGAAAATAAGTGACCATGCAAAAAGCATCTGCTCAGGCCAAAGTGAAGTGCAATTCATTTAAGAGATCTGATGCAGAGAGGTACCCATACCAAAACAGAGAGGTATTCCAGCCACAATCAAGGAAGTACAGTAGATAGATAGATAGATAGATAGATAGATAGATAGATAGATGTAAAGCATAGGGACACTCATACTTAAAAGGTATTACATTTTTTTGAAAGGACTGTTAAAAGAATTTCCTCATCAACCTACTTTTGGAAATACTTCCTTTTAACTGCATGATAGCTCAAACAGTAAACTCAATCTCTGTGTCAGTTGTCCACCTGCCAGGGATAAAGTAACATTAGAAACAATTGGGGGGGGAGGGGGGAGGCAGCCCAAGAAGTACCTTTTGCACCACGCCAAGGTAAGACTGTAAAGTTAGTGTCCATATTGCAGACAGCTGCTGGAGGGTTAAACATCAGCCTGGAAAGGTAGGAATTTCTGTGCCTTAGGGAAAAAGCCACACCGGTCTCAGAGAAGTGACAAACTCGAGAATATCTGTGCTGTAGCTGTACCTGCTGCTGCTCAGCTGCCTGTGCTGGGCAGTGTCCCGCGGCTGCCCACTGACATTCCCGTTGTCACTAGATGTCACTGTGCACACGAGCGTGTGCCGGGGGCTCCGGGCAGCCTGGCCCTGAGGGCCTGGGGACACGGGCAGAAGGAACAGCCTGTTTCAGAAGGAACTGCCCTGGGGCTTTTCCTTTTGTCACCCGGACTTGCATCCATTTCAGTCTTCATTTTGGAACAGAAGCACATTTATTCACTTCCACCTCAAATTGATTTGGGTTTCGTTTTGATTCCTTTTTATTTTTCCTTTTAACTTTAAAAATTCCCTCAGTGTGATACTTCAGTGCCTCCCAGCTCAAGCTGGACCAAGTAGAGAAGCTGGCATTTGGACTACTGCAGAGAGGGAGCTCCTGCTCATGCCCCTGGGCTGAATTTAAAGGACACCTTTCCAGGAGCTTAATGTGCAGTCAAGGAGCAAAGCCTGAATTACAGCCCAAGTTCCTAACTATCCTGACAGAACCAAGGGTGCAATGAAGGTGCCACATCAGTCTCACCTCGCTCACATGTGAGCCCATACCTACCAGTGACCAGGATTCACCCTGCTAAAATACACAACTTCCCTCAAGACTGAAATTCAGACTAAAGAGAAAGTTCAGGACCTTCCTATCCTAGTGTGTCATCAAAGTCCTTCACCCTTACTATTACCTATCCATAAATTATTCCGGTATCCTTATGAATTATCCAGCAATACAAACATTCACACCTATTATCCATACGTACATAGGAAAGCAGTTGACAATGTTTTGGCCATAAAATGTCTTTCAAGTGTGACTTTTCTGTGAGTATCTTGTAAGATTTTTGACTAAGTCACATAATTCTTGTGTCCTCTGAGACTGAAGCAACAAGTAGAAAGTGAAAATCAAAGTGATTTCAAGGCAGCTGTACCAATTTCTCATTAAAAAATACTTGAAAATAGCTGTGTGATTTTTTCATTTTGGCAAACTTCCTTTTGGACAAAATTCATTTACTTAAACATTCACAGATATTAAATTACACCAGTCACAGAAGGACTTAAAGTGAATGCACAGGGATAGATATTAGCTGTTGTAAAGCAACACTACTCCAGAGACCTCTGATTTACATCAGTTAGGAATTTGGCGAGCAGGTTTTATTTGGTTCCATGTTCATAGAAGATTTCCCATTCAACCAGATTTACTAGAGCTTGTTAAAATTCTCTTTAACAGTTTTAGATAGGAAGCTCTATAAACCACTGACTTATTTCTTATTTTCTGTATAAGAGATGAAACATTTGCAAAGAGATTTTTTAATGAGTTTAAGATAGGCTCAAGTCTGGGAAAGACACTGAATGGTAAAGGCAGATTAAAGTATCTTGATCACCAGCATCCGCTCAGTATAAGAAGAATAAAGGACATGGGTCCCCATCCTTTGCTATAAGAGGTACTTACAGTATAATATCAGATCTGGAAAATAAGTAGAATCAAGGCACACAAGGGGTAGAAAGACTGCATCTTCACATAGAAAATTACCAGAGATAAAATCTGAATTTGCATTTTCCTTTCACTAGGAAGAAAAAAAAAATCCCTGTGCTGTGACTGAAGGAGTGTCTGAGCATTTCCAGCTTCCTGCATATGCATGTAAATTTACAACATGGTCTACAAAAAACACTTCTGCATATGATTTTGACATTTGCTTTCAAGAAATATTTATACACAGTTAATTTGAAATATTGACTACTCAGAGAGAACATGGACAAGATGCAGTCATTGCAAAAGGCAGTGATGTAAAAATTCCAACATAATGCCAACATTTACGCATTACTTGCCTGGCTATGGAGTACCAGATTGCTGGCTGGGATGAACCAGTGTCATCCTGTTACTTATGTCTGAAGGGAAGTCCTAGTGCTCATCTCTTTTTTCTCTCTACCTCTAAATATTCTATATTCTCCCCTTTTTAAAAAGGGAAAAATGCTCTAAAGAGAGAGAGGAGTCCACAGTGGTTACCAAGGCTTTCCCAGATCCCCACATACAAACCACTTCACATGCTTTGCAGGTGATTTTTGCAATGCTCCTCCTGTTTTACATCTCAGTATTAAATAATCTTTGTTCTTCTTAGCAGTCATTTGAATAATCCATTTTATTCTATGGCAGACAAGATTAACATCTGACATATTCTACTCTCTTCCTTCTACACCAGCTTCACCCTGCCATGGTTTAGCTGAGAAAGCAATTCAGTTTTCTGTGCCAGCCCAGCACCTCAGTTCAGCAATACATTAATTTAATTTTCAGCAGTATGTAAAATTGAATGAGAAGAGTGGAGCAGAATAAATTCTTTAGTAAATTAAATACCGTCTGAGTGTTACTAAAAATGTTTCAGACACTTTATCTAATAACCAATGCATCACTGCAGGCTATCAGTTCAGCTTAGCTCCAAAACAATATGGGCAACTCTGTCATGTTAATTTTCTAGATACAGAATTACCAACAGAAATAACAGCACTGGAAAAAAAATAAAACCTAATGGGGCCATTTTCAAAAATACTATCACTCTCCTAGAAATACAAAAATCCTTCAAAATTATTTTTCACATGAAAAGAGCATTGTATAATACAAATTCAGTGATTTCTAAAAAAAGGCTTTGAAAATAATTCATGAAGGAGTGAAAACACATGAAATGGGAAAAGGATGCCCAGTGTGTTCTGCTGGCAAAATTCACAACTCAGAGGTGGCAGCACCCACCCACAAGTGACAGCCAGTTCCACAGCACAACTCACCCCTGGCTTTTGGGGAGCTGACTCTCTGGCCAGGTGGTTAAAGGACAACTGGGCTGTGGGAGCCCACTGCATCCCCTCCCCAGTGTCTTGTAACTGAGGCACATGCAATTCCACAGGAAAATGGTCCCACTGAAGGTACTTGTGAGTCTTTGAACAGTTCCAAAATGTCCACACATAGTATATCCGCTCACATCCACCTGCAAAGTGCTGGACAGGTACAGGAAGGGACAAATCCTTACCTATCCTTTCCTCCTAGGGCCCTGCAAAGTCCTCCACAAAGGTGTTACCTTTGGAATACCCCCACAGGAAGGCAGGCTGGGACAGGACACGTATAAGGACTTCATCAGGCACTGTGGAGCAACAGGGACTAGAGGTGTAACTAACACTGCCAAGGAGAAGGGATTCAGCCACAGAAAGAGGACAGGAAGGATTCAGTTGATGGAACCAAAGAGAAACCCACATAAAATCTATACTGAAGTTTAGCAATTGCTTAAACCAATGCTCCACTCTCATAATGTCACCCACACAAGACCTATTTACTCCATGGTCATTTAAAAGGCTATTCTTAGAGCTCACAGGTTGCTTATTTTCTATGCAAGAAACGAGGCAAATCCCACTGCTACTCACAACCTCAACAGGGAGACAGAAACTAGGAGCACATGCAGACAGACCAGCTTTCTCCCTCTACTGCCTCTGAGGTTTGTTTATCCACCACTCCTCATGATTTCAGGGTGTAATGCTAATCCAAACGATGAGCAGACATTGGGCTTTCCCTTGATAATGGGGAAAAACACCAAAAGAAGCAGAGCAAACTGAACCAGGACTTTGTGTGAGCCCTTCAGAGATTGAAAAATCTCTTTTGTTAACCAACTTTTAAAAGAAGTTTGTTCTTTCCTGCTTCAAGAAATCTCCTTTAGCACATTTGCTGATAGGTAATCAAGTGGTTTGTGTTTAGGCCCAGGGGAAGGGAATAAAGGGTTAGAATCTAGAAATAAAAGGAGAGGAGTAAAACTTCTCCTGTTGCTCTGAGTAGTGACAGTCTTGATAAAGTCAAGATTTGGCCCTACAAATTTATCTTTAGTGGAAAATATCATGTCACAGGGATCCCAGGTATTTATGCATAGTTTGTTGATTTGACATAACCAGGCAGTGACTGCTTACTGGTCCAGTAAATCTGTGGGAAGATTCCTCAGCTGGTTTGGGATAAGCCTTCGTCAGCCCCAAGGGTGGCTATTGTAAGACTGAATTTGGTTTGGTGGGACATCCTTGAATTTTGTCACTGGTACTGGGATCTTGCTGGAGCAGTTTGCCATGTTCCACTGTCTAATACTCTTACAGCTGTCTTTTAAGAAGTTCTTTAAAGCAGGTGCCATTGCAGCCCATTTTTGAGGACTTTTTCCCGTCTAGGCCTGTTGTAGGTGAGGTGAGGGTTCACCCACCGTCAGAACATCAGGAACTCATTCAGCCACTACACCACTTTTTATATTGTCCTGTAGCACATAAAACCTTCTGGAGCAGTTGGCCTGAGGTAATTAGTGGAATCCCTGCCCCTCAGGTAGGGAATAAATAAAGACTGTCACCACCAAATAAGCTATGCAACAAAGCTCCAAGGTCATTTGCTGAAGCAGGTGACCAAGAAAGCAAAGTTGCTGAGCCACTAGTGTGCTGTGGTGGAAATAAGCATATGATACAACTTGGCTGCCAGCATCCTTAACTACAGGACATGGCATCATTTGATTCACAATGGAATAGATGGCGATATTTATATATTTGGAGGTTTGAATGAGGATTTCCTGATTTCCTGATGAAGTCATTCCTTTATTACAGCAGCACCTTTCGTGGCTCTCTACAGCTAAGGTCAAGTCAGCATTTCCATTAAAAATATCAAACTTATTTTCAGGGCTTTATTATTACTCATTTATAGAAAACCTCTGTGCCAGATGAGACTTGGCATACAGGGCCTCAGCCCAGGCTAGAGAAAGGGAGAAGTAGAGATTTTTCTCCCTTCTTTGTTTTAAATACACAAATAAATACACAAATTCTAAGTAGCAGCAAATGCTGTCTTTTAAAGACCAATAAATCCTGCATAAGTTTTTTTGCTGTAAATCCCAAACACAAACTTCTGCTGTGGAGTATGTGGGGGGAGAATATTGACAACTATTAAGCACTTCTGTCTGTGAGAGCAACTGCTTCCCATGTGCAGCAACTCCTTTTCCAAGAATAATTTGACAATGCATTTTACTAACTGGAGACTCTGCACAATTAATGCAACAGACTGCAGACAGGGGCTCAGCACAGAAAACAAACTGAGAGGTTTATTCCAGCACTGCTCTTGTGCTGATGGAAATGCAGCAGCAAACTTCTGCCAGGCAGAGCAGGAGTCAGGCCCTGTGCTGTGCCCTGCAGCCCTTGAACAGGAGGTTGTAATGACTTCAAAGGAGCTGTTGTGCTCTTTCATGGGAATAATCAATGTACAATGCAACCTTGTTTGTCTAGAGGGCTCAGGTGACACTTAGGACCTCCTGATAAATGGTGGTGGGGATGAAGGAGAAAGGTCCAGATGGGTGTGACAAGATCACCCTCCAGAGACCAGGAACTGCTTCTGCCTACTGAAAACTGGGAAATTATGTCCCCAAAACCCTTTGGCCAGCCCTCTCTCTGCAGCAGACACTTTTTGGAATTCAACCTAGTCTCAAAACAAATCTGTCCCAGCTCACAGCAGCCACACAGAGACATCATCGCAATGGAGAGATTTGTTCCTGACATACACAGTGTCAGTGCACACAGAATATTTTTCCAGAACTTCTAGAATGGGATGCTGATCCTGCCATGTCCCAGATCACACGCAGTTACACTTTGGTTCCTTCCATTTAGTGGAAGGAGGGTACAGAAGGAGCCTCTCTGCCCCACCCTCAGCCTTGTCCAAAATGCCACACTTGGAGAATCAGAGGCCTATGCCTGCAGTGGCCAGGAAGGGTGGAGGAGCTTGAGCTGTCAGGAGGTTTGATGGTTTACTATTTAACTTCTTTCTGCTTTGTGCTTTCTTTTATCTGCTGCTCTTGGGACCAGAGCCCCAGGTCAGAGTGATTCCAATGGTGCCCTGCAAACTCCTCCCAAGGGCTTTTTCCCAAAAAGCAGGCCACCTGAAAAGAGACCTACTTGGCTAAATTTTCACACCCTACACACTGGAATTTTAGATTCCCTAATGACTTCATTGACTGCTCATCTTACACATACTGCTGGTAATGGTCTGGCCCCTTGTTTGGCTGTACCATATTCCTTTTGGCACGTCAGTGTGGCTCTTCTGGTGTTCCCATTGATTCAAACTGAACGGGAAATCCTCAGCACTCCAGCGTTCCTAGAAGATGGCAGATGGGGTGGAGCTTGGAATGCAGTGCAGCCTTATTAAAGGGGAATGAAGGAGCAGGGATTACAAAGGGTTTATTTATGGACAGGCTGAGAGTAAGATTGACACTTACATTTTAAATTTTGGCATTGTTCTGTTTTTATATTTTGTGGAGCCTGTGAAAATGGAAGATGCAGCAACTGGCTCTTCCATGTTATGGAGATACAGAAGTCACTGTAATTTAAAAATGTTGTTTGGGTGTTTTGCTTTTGTAAAACAAGACTCCTGAGCTCGTAAAAGGTCACAAACAAAATACACACATGCATACATATACACATCCTAACAAAATATAAAATGTTTTTCCCTTCCTATTTAGTCACATGAAGGTGGTAGAATGTTGTGACTAAGGAAGCAGATGAACACTGATTTGTCTGCTGTGTTTCTGTCACTCACAAGGACAAGCTCACAGGCATTTTGCTCACAAAAGGAGAAGTTTTCAAACATGAGTGTCCCCTTGGCATCAGGACTGCATCCACCACTTTTACTCCCAGGGTATGATGAGCTCAGACTTACTGAACACTGGACTAATGGAAATGGTGGTTTCAAACCCTGTACATCAATGGGGACCATTTCAGAATGTCTCCAGGACAAGCTATACAGAGTGCCAGGAGAAGCTACATGATGATTAACCTCAAAAGCATGTCTAATGCAGGCAGAGTCCTGGGTAATTCCTTTCCTTGAAGCACAGTCAGTACTGCCTGGCCGGGGATGCTGCCTTTTCATCCAGAAGAGTCCCGCATAGCACAACCAAGCATGAGCAACAGGAATGGGTAAAACAGCTGTTACATCCACCCAAATTCTACTCAAGTCTTAAGTATCATCTCTGTTACTTATTGAGAGCCTCATATTCAACAGAAAAGCCAAAGCCAGCAGCTATACTGCTTTGCATTGGGACATCAGTCTTATGGGGGAGTGGGAATGCATCCCTAATCTGATCAAGTTTGACACGATGTTCTGTGCTGTCAGAGTCACTTCCACGGCCAACATCACAAGCTGGGGATCACCATCCCTTAGGTCATCACCTAATACTCAGGCACATTTTGTGCTCTAACACACAGAAATCCTTGATGTTTTCTTTGTGCAAATCTGCTTGTCTAGGTGGGATGGAAGGACTGTAAAACACTGAGTGTCTGTAACAAATGTTTCATGCTCACTAACGTGGACCAGAAGCCAACAATTGCAGCATTCAGTAACATCCTCGTGTTGCTCCAACATTTGTGAATGCAAACTCTCTACTACAGTCCCTAAACACACCTGCTGCTGAGTACACAGCCTCTCCAGAAGAGTCTTTGAACAACACAGGGACAGTCACACTGAGGCAGGATCCCTCCCAGCCCCAGAACTGATCCTGTCTCCAACAACAGCCAGCAGCACAGACCTAGGGACAGAGTATGAGATAACCTGAGCACACTCAGCAGAGTGCCTGACTCACACAGACTTAAGGTGGACAGAGAAGACCAAAGATGCTATTTACCATCTGCATTTTGGAAACTTCCTGTGCTCTTGGTGCAGTGACCTACAGAGTAAAGAATCCCTAAGAACTCATTAATAGATGGTGTCTCATATAGCTCTGCTGAGACTGAAAATGAGAAATAAAATACAGACTCTTTGGGAGGGAGAGTTGCCTGTATATTTCACTGAAATCTTTTAGATTTCCAAATGTTTCCTACTATTTATCATTTTATATATTTGCTCTTTTGAATTCCAAGGTAATGGGCCAAGTCTAGGAAGACTATAACAGGATCCAACCAAACCAGAAAGAAAATTAAATCGTCACTTTGCTAAACAAAACTCAAGCCCACAAAAGTAAGAAAAAATCAGTCTTAAGGTTCAAATGCCATCCTTGCCTCTGTGTGCTGCCTTTCAGAGAGTCTCCAAAGTAAGAGTGATTTCACAGGTCACACACAATGCCCAGGCACCACAAGATGGGTTAAGGAGGGAGTCCCAGCCTTAACTCTGCATGTCGCTCCTTCTGTGGTTTCAAGTCAGACTCTCAATGTTAGTACAACCTATTTTTTGTGGTTTCATAAATCACATACTTTAGCTTATGTAATGACTCAGAGTGAGTGATTGTATTCTCTTCTGGCCCAGAGGTGATGTGGTCATATCCCAGCTCTGTAAGGCAATGGAAATCAATGGTTGCTGCTGGATTCATTTCAGGCAGGCTGGGGTGTGTGGAGGTGGTGAGGGGCTGGCTCAGGCTTTGAAAGTTTACTAGTTCCAGATGGAGTTGTTTACAAAAAATAAAACATTTTTGAATCAGTTTGTGGTTCAAATCTGCTTCCTGACCTTCCCTTACCAAAACAGACTAAAAAGCCATGGCCGAGTCCTTCTGCTGACTGACAGCCTGTTACACATGATCTACTTTTCTCCTTGTTTTAAAATGTTTTGCGAGTCCAACTACCTGCTGAAGTTTAAACATCCTTAAGAGCTGCACGGGGATGTGAAGTCACATGCTGCTCAACGCCAAGGTTTGCTCTCCTGCACATCAAGCAGTGAAACCTGAAGCTGCACATATCCTCCTCATTAAAACGCTTTCCCATTACACAGAACTCTCTTGCATGAAGTACTTTGGCACCCTGATTGATTAAATCTCTTTGAAATCATCTCCGTTACAACACATCTCTGTTGCTGAGCACAAGGGGGAGGAGAGTGGAGGGAGACATGCCTGCATTATAAACTTTTGGGTTTCCCTGCAAAGGAGCAGAAGGAGCAGAGAATGAGCAAAGGGCTCTCGTGGATGGGGCCTGACTCTGCTGGTACAAATGGCAGAGCCGGATTCAGGCCTGAGACTGAGCCAAAGTGTTGCTCAACCCCACCATGCCCCTGGCACCTAAGGGCTAGCCTTGCCCTTTGCGCGGGTGAGGTCAGCTGGAGATCACATGGACATAAGGAGCAGCACAGTGAGATTCCTGCCAGCACAAAGCCCAGCTTTAGCCATGGCACCTCACCCTTTTGTTACTCCAGCACCACTCTGCCATCGGCCCAGCTGCCTTCAGGGCTGGGGGTAGTGACTGCGAAAGTGACTTGCTCTGACAGATGCATGGCAGATTTCCCCCATGATTAATTGGTATAAGAGACAACCCTTTGCCACTGCAACTTTGTTGAAGGCTCTTTCTCCCAGCAAACCTCGAGAACTTGGGCCTCAGCCATCTACATTTACAGAAGTCACTAGTTTCTCATAAATAAGACTGAAGAGAATTTGTTGCAGGAACCGTGTCTTGAAAAATGTAACCTAGTTTACAATTTGAAGAGGGTTTATTACCTTTTTTTTTTTTTAAGAATCAAATCCATACATCATTTGTCTGGCATTGTTTGTGCTCTGTGGGCAGCTTATACGAAGCCAGCAAGAATGGCTGATTTTCCACACAGGGTTGCCCCGCTGTGATCCGCAGAACCTCCCCTGCCCTGTTCAGAAGGCATCCCTCCCCTTTGAAAATGTGGTGTGCAGTTTCCTCTCACGTAACACAATCCAACAGGCCCTCATTACATCCATTTTGAGGGGTGAGATTCACAACATGTGCAAAGATGCTGCAGAGAAATCTGGTTTGGTGGTGTCAGAAGCAAAGGAGCAGGACAGCTGCCTATAAGCATTTTGGGGGCACTGAGGCTTCTATGGCAAGTGTGCCATGTGGAATACACCAGTGCTTTCTGAGAAATAAAACAACCAACAGTATTTGGAAAAGTATACCAAAGAGAAAACGGAATCAACGTATTTGCCCCGTGTAGTTTGTGTCAATTTTCCCACTTGTAAACCTGTGACTTTTATGCCTACAGAGAGAAATACAAGGGGAAAACTGTTTCCAAATTCCGTGTCTCACGAGTCCAAGAAACAGAGACTCCAAGAAATAAAGTTTTAAAGTGAAAATAGCTCTCTTCAACTTCACAGCATCCAAAAATACTGCTCTAAGTGCTCAGAGACTCTGCATGAGACAAAAATGAGCATTCATCCTTTTGGAGAATAATGGAAAGAGGAAAAAATCTTCTAAGCTGCCTTTGCTCCAGCATCCTCTAACCAGCACTTCACATATATCTTTTAGCTGTAGTGTTTCACACATCTGATTTTGAAGAGCATTTTCACATTTCCCTTTGAATGGTTATGTTTTTCTTGGTTCTCATTACAGCAACAAGGGGACCCAACAGCCATCATAATGAAAGGCAGATCAAGGATGAACAATAAGAATTGGGACTTCCCACCAAAGCCTGTGAAAAAAACAATTATAGTTCTAGCTGAGGACGTGGGGGACCAGCAGCCACACCAGCTCAGGGAGCCTGTGCCCACCCCACATGCTGGTTCCCAGGGCTGAACTCCGCCTGCAGCCTCCTGGCTGGGACATGCCAGCAGTTTGTGGGAGCAGCCCATAAACCGCGGTGCTGAGTGGATCCAGGCTTAAAAATAAACCTGGAAAATAATGAACCCAGATCAATTAACTGGTTTGATTCAAAGAAGGCCTGACAGGACAACACTGAGGGGCTCAGCTGGGTGAGATGAGCTACCTGAAAGAGAAGGTCCTTAAACCACTATTCCTGTTCTGGTTACAGCCTGGGAGTCTGGGTTCCATAGAGACATTTGGGGTAAGGAACAAAGGAGCTACACTGAAAAACTTCCAAAGCTCCTCCAGTGGGAATAGTAAGAGAAAGGCCAAGCTTCAGCCAGCTCTGACCATTGCTTTGCCTCTCCAGGCACAGTAATTTGAAGCCCTCCGTACACTGTGTGGAACCTCCAACACTCCTGCTGCCCTGGGCTGAGGCTCCCCTTCCCTACTTGCATCAATTATTCTCCAGCTTTCCTCCCTGCCACCCCCTGGACTCCTCTGTATTTCAACATTCTCTCCCTTAATTTTCCTCTGGAGTTAAAATAAAACTTTTGAAGAGATATTTCCTTTCCAGTGTCATACTACAATGTAGACCAAGTCTGCATTTGATTAGTAAATTCATCCCATGCTGGTGTTTTTGTATCCTCATGTCATGTATGTTTAATAAAATGCTATTCCCCTCTCTGTCCTCACTTTTTTTTTAAAGGGAAGATGTGTGTTAAAGTGATAGGAATATTTTTGGTGTAGAAAGGAAAAGAAATTTTGGAGTGGTTAATCATCATAAGTTTCCAAGAGAGCCTGCAGAAGTGACAGGCAGCAAGCACATGGATGGCTGAGCACTTCTGTGTCTTAGAGCCATGTTTGAAGGCTACAAGGACCTTTGAAAATGTCTGGGATGCCTCCAGCTGCCTCTGAAAAGTGTAAGGAGATGTCACTGTCACTGCCTCCACTCCAGAAGCCTTTCTTCCATCACAGAGCCAGCATTAACCTGGAGGCTTCTGGCCAAGAGCAGGAAGGGAGCCAGGAGGCAAAAGTGATAACAGAGAGGAGCCAGGAGAAAAAGAGAAAAAGGAAAAAAAGGAGAAAAGCAGAGAAGGGGCAAAGTGGCAAAGCCAGAGGTCCAAGAAGTAATAAGGACTGTACACCTGGACAATTTGGGCAGAAGACAACAAAAAGAAGTAAAGAAGGCAAGGGAAACAATTGCTCCAAAGTAAGGCTGTGCTGGGGAAAGGTTGGGGTGTGAGAGGCAAAAAGCATCGAGAAAAGATGCAGGGATGACAAGGGAAGGAGCTGACAAAGAAGAGAAATGGGAACAGCAGAGAGGAACGTTGGCATGCTGTGCCTCACGGGTTTCTAGGCTAAAGCTAGTGAACCTCACTGTTCACTGTGGAGGAAGCTGTGGAGGAAGGGTAGAGGGTGGAAAATCACACTGGGCACAGCAGACCTCTTTTTGCTGCTCTTGGGATATGCCCAGAGTAAAGACAAGACTGCAAAGAAAGCAAAAGAAGGAGAAAGTGCTTTTGCCTTTATTTGGTAACCTGGCTGCTACCTTCTACCTTGGGAAAAGAGCAGTGTGGGCTCAGGGATGTGACAGAGCATGAAGACTTCCTGCAGCTCATGTGAAATGCAGCTCCGTAGTCCCTCCCTTCAGACTGGGTTGTGTCCATCCTTCTCCATTTGTGTCCTTCTGGCACATATGAAGCTTGGTGAAAATCTTTGCAGGACCATCGGTATCACCAGCACAAATTGAGACATATCCAGATCCTATTTAGAGCAAAATGCTTCATGGTTGTGTTCACACCTGGGTTGTACCGGGGTAGACATGAACACAAACTTCATGGCCCAAAGGATAAAAACACTGTGGAGGTCCTTAGTTTAGTTAAATTAGATATTCTATCAGGATCTTTCAGCACCCTTTCCCCACATTTCCCTCAGCTCTCAGAATCAGACCCGAGCTCAGACCTGAATAATGAAATGTTAATCTGATTCATGGCAGCCAGCAATTTAAGAAAACCATCCCAGAAGTCACCTCTTCTCCAAACATACCCATCTAAAAGGGATATTAGTTGATGCTTTTGCAAAGAAATGCCAAGACAAGGCTACTTTTGTTGTAAGAAAGATGTCCCGGTGACAGCTGCTGCTCCGTGCCACGCACAAGGCTGGGGCAGGAATTACCTCACAGAGAAACAGCTCAGGCGCTGCTATTTTGAATGTTTATCATCATTCGGGTGAAATGAAAGTGGTCTCGGGCATTTCAGAGAGGAAAACCGGGAATAATTGCTGACACAACATCTTAGCTGGCACTTGCTGGAAGACAGCCTCGTTAGAAGGAAAAGTAAGGAGATGAATGCTCAGAGTGCTTGTGGTGATGGCTTACGTGAAGGAACTGAAAATGAGCAGAAGGGTTGATAAAAGGCACAGAGGTTTTAACAATAGCATATTCTCCTATAAACCACCTAATTCCTCTACTTGGTATTCATCACTGTCAGAAGCCTTTTTAGGAGTGAATGAAGGCTTTATGCTTAGCCTCATTATCAGCTCAATGATAGAGGGCAAGCCATGCACATGAAGTTCAGTACCAGAGATATGTTGTTAAAATGCTGCAATTTGTCAGCATTTAGATAAACAAATGAGGGGCAGAGCGAGTGTGTGAAGTGACCTCTGCAGCATTCATGGGATATTTTGTCACTTGTTCTGAAAAACGTATTCAAGTTGCTCTAGATTTGCTTGGGTGGAATGAAAAAACACTGATTTAAAAAAAATCTCTTTGAGCAAGACAGGGGTTTACTCTCATTTTCTTTTAAGTTGTTTCTCTCTCTGTAACCCTGTTCTTTGTTTACTCTTGTGCTTCCCATAGACCCTGACATTCCAATAAGGCTTCTTGGGCTTGATCCTGAGCAACTGGACTTGCCAGCACATTCCTGGTGGTTTATTCGCCTGGAGAGGCTGTCACTCTGAGGTGTGAAGAATTCAAAAAAACTAATAAGCCATGTGAATAGATAACACATCAGTGATGCAAACTGAAGGAATGTGCTCTCTCCTACTTCAGCTAATAAATAGGAAACCACAACAAAAAGGAAAAAGAAAAAAATCTTTAAAGATTTTGCATCCTTATCCTTTCCCCTTGAGAAAGCTGATCTTTTAGTTTTTATTTTCTGCAATATTTACTCTGAGGTTTACGTTTGCCTGTTTTCTGTCCACTCTTTCTCCCAGCACTCGAGCAAAACACGCTTAAGGAGCAGACAATGCTGCTTTGCAGAAGACTCTATTTCTCAGTTTCTTACATTTTCTAATGATGCTGTGAAAGCCAGACACCCGAGAAATCAAATCAAATTAATTGTAACACTTTCTGAAAAGCAAGATTATGCTACAATGGGGTTTCAATCACCTCTGGGAGAATGTTTGTCTGAAATCAGGCCTTCCTCAGATTATACACAGCTGTTGAGCTGCCTAATGCTTTCACAGTTTTCCTATGTTGAAGGAAAACCTTGGTGGCATGGGATCACCATCAATCTCAATACCTCATACAAAGTGGAGTCACTAAAGTCTCATTTGCAGCCCCTTTTCTTTTTTGGCCTATACACAAACTTTTCTGCTCATTTGAAGAGAATTATGTGGGCTTAATTAAGTGTAGTAACTTATTGGTAGCACAGTGCCCAATCAAAGAAATGTGCAGATGTGATGTGAAATGACGGGACGATGCTGTTGTGAAGAATACAAATCAGGGCGACGGCTATTATTTGTACCCAAAAGAAGTTATTTGGACTTAATTATCCCATTCATAGTAATTGTGGTGCACCAGATGGTTACAATGCAGAAGAGTTTTCCATGACCATAACATTTCTTCTGAGCATCTTTTCTTCTTCTCTAATTCACCATATGACGATTAGTTTCTTATTGGGTGTTTATTGAAATGAGGGGGGCTAAGGAACAGATTTAGTGCATCAAGGAACAAAAGGGAGGGGAGACCCATGAATCAAAATAAGAGACTGCAGCTTGCTCTGTTGTTTTTCAGAGGCCTTGAAATAGTCGCCTTGTAGCTTATCTGCAGTGACCTTCCCTCCCCTCCTTTCTCTAGCCTCCTTCTCTCCCCACATCCAGGAGATGTAATGATTTTCAAATCTGACCGGCTGCTGTGCCGTCTGTCAAAGCCTTTCCAGCCAAGTGAGCAGTTTTTCATTTAATTCACTGAGTTCGCCTCAATAAAATTAATTCCTTCTCATTGGCACCATTGAAGCAGTGAATAGGAACAAAACCAAACGAGGTTGTGAATATAGTGCTGGTCATTAACTAGGGGCACTGACTCTATCATCTGTTCATCCCTTCAGCTCATTGAGGTGTTTGCAACAGAAAAGGAAAAGTGAAGCTGGTGGGGAGAAAGTGAAAACAGAAAAGTCTGAGGAGTCTTGTTCTCAGCTAGACAAAATCAGCTTATTTCCACTGCAAACAGTGAAGCAACAGCAGCTTGTACCAGAGGGATCTGGCCCTTGCCTTGGCACTGTCCTGAAGCTCTTGCCCATCACCAATGGGAATCAGTTGGCAGGATGTTGGGCAAAGGCATTTGGACATGGATGCTCTGCATGTGCAGGAAAAGGGGAGCAACTTAGCACCTTGCAGCCACATGCCACCGATTTTTATGTTTCAAACTTCATTTTTGGGAAAGGGAACGTTCTGCTTGGGCTTTGGGTAAAGTCCTCCAGACAGCAGCAGTCTTGGGTTTGTACTTCATGTCTGTCATGTTCAGAGACCCGCTTACAGCAGAGTGGGAAGTATGTTGAAAATCATGGAATCTTAGGATTGTTTAGGTTGGAAAAGACCTCTAAGATCATCCAACCATTAACAGAGCAGTCCCATGTTCACCACTAAACCGTATTTTCAGTTGCCACATCCACATGGTTTTTGAAGACTTCCAGGGATGGTGACACAACCACTTCCCTGGGGCCAACCCATTCCAATGCTTGACCACCCTTTGAGTGAAGAAGTTTTTCCTATTATCCAATCTAAACCTCCCCTGGCACAAGTTGAGGCTTTTTCCTCTTATTCTGTAACTTGTTACTGGGGAAGAGACCAATACCTCGCTACAAGCTCCTTTCAGGTATTGGTACAGAGCAATGAGGTTCTCCCTTATGACTTGGCCTTTTCCCTTGGCAATCGTCCCTGTCTAACACCTTTTTTCCACCTGAGCCCTGCAGTGTCGTCGCACTCCCGGACTGTCCCAGTGCAGGATGAGGAACAGGCAGGCTCTAATTTGAGTGTACCTGTTGTTATGGTTACATTTATTTGTTAAACATAACGATGGCATTGGGACTCACACATTCAGGACTTTCCTGACTAAGACAACGGCACAGTTCTGGTGGCGTCTGCTTGAAACCTGATCATGTGGCTCCAGAGGCTGGCAACCACATCCTACTTTGGGGTTAGCCAAATAAAACTACAGTTTGGTTTAGTGCTGCTAGCTTTGAGGAAATGATGGTTATGAAATCTGGGCCAGAGTTGGTGTTTACTTAAACTACGGCTGCCACGAGACAGAGTCCATCTTTCCTAAGTAAGGAAAGCTGTGGGTGAAATGTGCCTCTTTTAATTTTTCAAAGGTCCTTTCCAGCTTAGACACAGATCCTACACTGCCACTTGTGTTCTGGAACCTATATTAAAGTGACAGTAAGCTGCAACCCACAAGCTCAAGCCACGCTTTGCAAACTGTTTATTATTTGCAAATGCATAAAGCTTGATGACATGTATCACACAGATCTAATTTCAACCATGTCTTTTCTTTAATAAGCAAAACATGCTGCACCAGCAGAGCTATAACCAAGTGATGATAACATCTGGTTTACAGACCACGTACAGATCAGAAAGATAACTTTTTTCTCCCAAAACAACAAGAAAATGGGGGGGGGGGGAAATAATTATCCCAAATCTGGCTTTTTGAGCACTCCTGAACAAGCAGGGGCAGATTTTCAAAGAAAAATAAGGGTTTCACCATTCCTATCTAGTATTGTTTTAACCAGTAGGCTTAATGTGGCTCTAGGAATTGAATGCGTCCCTAAAATGGCTCAATTCAGACAGAATGTGCACACAGAGCCATTTCATGCTTATATCACAAGAATGATGAGGAAACAGAAGGCTGAGAACCAGGGTTACAGGAAATCAACCTCACAAGTTTGATGCAGACCTGGTTTGCCAACATCAGAAGTGAGGATAAACCCCAGAAGCCCTGATTCAAGTTACCTTCTCTGTGGCCTTCATCAGTGGCCTTTCACTAAGTAGATCAAAGAGCCACAGATTTCCTACCAAGCTTTTTGAGCAGATCCCTTCAAGGTGAGAAAGAGAGGAAAGACACATTAGTTATCTCAAGAAGTGGAATGAAACTTTTCTCCAGGGATGAGTGGATTTAAACCAGTATAATCTGTTAGGTTTGATGGAGAATAAAATACTGCCCTCACTCCAGTTGAATGCAAGCCTTTCCTTGGCCTCAGTGAGCATACAATTTCACACAGTGCTTTCTATACTGTAGCTTAATATCATTGCAATCCAGGGGTGTAATAATGGGAATTCAGATTCTTTTTCAAACCACACTGCAACAAATGGAACTTTAGCAGAGCTTTCATGACCATTATGCATTTTTTTAAATGGGAATCATGTCAATCAAAGGGAATTACAGTCTGTATCCTCTTCAGCAAGCTCTAAGACAATTCCACAGTTTGGTTTACAGATTTGCAACAGTCAGATCTCATCTCACAGCACCTGGGAGACAGAATAGTTATCCAATATGGATAAAGCATAGAACTTTGTTTCCACAACATTTTCAAATTAGGCTTTAATCAGGACCCAGCCACCCTGTTTTGAAAAACTGAGAAACAAAGCTAAGGTCTATTCCGATTTCCTGCTCTGGCTAATTCTGTACTAATTATCCATTCAGGCTCAGCTGGCAGCAGGTGTGCTGGAAACCTCAATGCTAGGGGGAAGTCAGATGTAGAGGGACAGCTCCTACCTGTGACACTCTGCATGCTAAATCCTCAAAGATCTGCCTTCCCCTACAGTTATTTTCATTGACTCTTATTCACCTTCCTGTACAAGAGGACTCAGCCAAGTCAGGGCACTGCTGGACCACATCTTTCTTAACACTTATGGAGATGACCCTTAGTCATCAGAGCTTCAGGGAGATGTAGACTGGTTTTTGTGAGAGGCACATAATTATCCCTGAGGGACTCATTCTTACAGACTAAGAGGTGAGACAAGGCAAACAGAGGACACTAAGAGGGCCAGAGGCCAAGACGACACAGCCATGAAAATCCCCAGACCTGTGAGAGCTGGGTTCCCAGTGGGTGTGTGCCCACATGCTTCCAACAGCTTTGGCTTTCCCAGGGATGCCAGGGCTCAGGTGTGCACAGAGTCAGCATCAGACATTACCACAGGTTCCTACTGCTTCTCTTATGCTGCAGTTCCTCTGATGTCTTAACTTTCCTTTTTTGCACAATGTATTTTGGTGACTGTAGTTTCAGATTTCCACTCAGACTGGCCTTATTACACCAAATTACACCCCCCCAATATTTATGATGTTGTTTTGTCTCCCAAGAACACACAGACATTTCTTCCCATACTTTTTATTTTGACTTTATCTAGGGCTATAGCCTCTTCACTTTACCCAGGTCTCTTATATTTGTTCTTTGGTAAGAATAAGCCCATGGAAAAATATGTGTGATGAAGACTTAAAACCCCCTGAGACCTATTCAATCTCGAAGGCTGCTATGAACTTGAAAGTACAAAGGAATATCTCATTAATGGACATTTATATATCATCTGCATAATGACTTTTTCTATTCCCTCATCCCTTTTTATGTCTTTAATCGTTTGACATTGACCATACATTGAATGTCAGAGGTCAGTTACAAGACCAAGATTTGGATGAGAACTGGAAGGACATTCTATGGAGAATCTAAATATATAGTGGCCACTGTCTCTGACAAAAGCCTTTTTTCATATTTAAACAAAGAATTGAAATGAGGATTAGATTTAATGTTGGTCAGGGTTAAGGTCAAACCCAGTCATAGCTCTTCATATCTCTTGAATTAATTAAAAATACTATCTGGTTAGGTGGAGTTACTTCAGTTCTAGGGGGTTCTGTGCCTTTCTAAAGCTATTTTCAAAGTAACTGAAAATAACTATTTACATTGATTTTACAGGATAGTATTTGTATCTATCTGGTGTTTTTCAGGCAAAAAAACTTGAAAGATCTTAAATACTCAGATAGTTGACTCTAAAAACAATGAAAGACAGTTTTGTTCCAAAGTTCAAACTCTTCAAACTAACAACTAAGCAGGTATTCCTATTACATTATTCCCTTTCCTCAAACATATATTTTTTTCAATGTGAAGAGACATGTATTTTCAAAAAAAATGCAAATATTTAGGCAGGAAAGTAAAAAGAGGAGCACTTAGGGACCAAAGTTTGCCTATTTTCACCACAGTCATAGAAATACTTGCGATGCCAGATATTTGTTTAGGATAAGGCTTTTTTTCTGCAAGGCATGAAACTGATTTGCACCTCTGATCCCAAACATAAAGCCCAAAATGCTAAAAATGTCACTTAAACATGCAAGATAAAAAAGTCCTTCAAGGAGACTTGAGCAGAGGTTCCCACAGCAGAAGACAGTAATGAGATATGAAGAACAGCTGTCTAGGAAAATGTCACTACACATCTCCAACTGTCTCCCCACTGGAGTTCTACAAAAGAGTTTTTTTTAAAAAGTCTTGAAAAATCCCATTATGACTTTGTTTGGAGCAGAAATCTTGATATTTCCTTTTTTAAATTAATTTTCTTTTCAAAATATACTTAAGACTACATCCATAACAAACAGATCAACAGATGTAAGCACAATTTGCCTGGGGGCACCCAGACTGCAGTGCCCACATCCCTGGGGTCAAGCTCTGTCCATCACTCCTGGAGCTGTGTCATTGGATTTGCACATTCTCATAAACAACCTTAATACACCATACAGTGGGGATCTCCCAGTGTTGTAACTGTCAGTCTGTATAGGGAATAACGATGGAATGGGATGGTTGGTGGGGACAGTCCCATCAGTCCATGCTTGAAAAATAAATTTGTCCATCATCTTCCTCTCCTCCAGGGATGCCAAAGGCAGGATAAAGTCTGAATTTATTCTCCATGCTCCTTTAACTAAATAGCTTTGGTTTGCTGCAGTTGGGGCCCTTTGAATTAGACATGAGAACTTCTTGAGTTGTGATAAAAGTTTTCATCGAGACTGGCACTGCCTAACCTCCACTCCTCAGAGCTTCCCTCTTTTCCTCTTCTTCTCCCTCCTCCACCTAACTTTCCTTTTTCGGCATCCTCTGCTCACAGACTCTGGCTACTGCCCCCATGTCATCCGATGTTTTCCAGCAGAGCTGAGGGGAGACACTTCTTGATGCACTGCAGATGTGGGCTGTTAGCGGTGCTTTCACATGGAACTCCAATTGCTTGAGAAGGTTTAACCCTGTGACTAAATTCTCAAACCTGCAAACTGTAAGCAAAGCCCATGCTCCCATCTAGGCTGAAAAGGGCAAGTTAATGAAAAAAACCCCCACCCCAGCAATTCACAGGATGCATGAAAAGAAACCTAAACCCCCCACATTCTCAATGCTAATTAAGCAATAATGATCAAGGCACAGAGTATTTCCTGGGGATTAATAACTAACTAAGAGGAGATGATGACCCCAGACAGTCATTAATCCTCAGGAAATGCCCTGCATCGAAGTTGTTATTCCTAGCTCAAGCTAAATATGTGAGAAAAGTGAGTTTTTTTAAAATCCTTCTTGATGGAGGTTTTTCCAGTATGTTTTCTCTTTGGCTGGGATTATGAGCCCCCTGGAGTAGGAACTCTCAGACCCATCAGTCAACTAGATAGCACAAAATATTCCTCCAGAACCCAGCATGATAGGAAACAAAAATTAAATCGTAAGTTCTTAATTAGACCCTTCTGCAGATGCCTCTTGAGACATTCAAAGCCTGATCCTGAACAGCTCAAATCTGTATCAGCTCCCTCTGAACACAGTGAAGAGCTCAGACTCTGGGACCCCAGATTTCTGTAACCTCTGAGAGTCTCCTTATCTGACAAACACTGAGTCTATGGAGCTTAATGCTACTGGATACAGGCCCTGAATTTAGGACATGCTTGATTTCAAGCTCATGCTTAACTTTAGGCAAAAGCACACTCAACTGACTTGAATGATTTAACAGATGATACGTAGTAACCAGGAACCCTTTGTAAAATGTTTCTTGTAACAGAGACTCCAAATCACACAAACAGACACATAAATACATTTGCAAAAGAAAGGGGAGAGAAAGCTCCTACCATCATATCACAAGTCTGTCCCTTCTCCCCTGACATTTTCAGGTCTGTTAAAGAAAGAATTTGGCTTCTGCAATCAAAAAAAAAAAGGAATTTAAGCAGAAACTTCCTCGTTGCCATCGGTCCTTAAATTTTTCTGAAAACAGAGCTTTTTGCATGCCATTAAACAGACTTTCAGGTTCAGAAGAGAAACTAAACAAAGATAAGAAAAAATAAAATTAGTTTCATTTGCATTAATCTTCCCAGCTGAGTTTAAAAAAACATGATCACAATAGTATAAGTAATGATAGATAAACTTTCTTTTCTAAAATCTTTTCTTGTTTAAAAATTATGAAGATTAAAAATGTTACAGGGAAACAAGTAGTACACATTTACTTAGGTATACTTCTGATATGTATTTATTAAGAACAGTTTCAGTTCTAATCATCATTCTCTCAGCTCTTCTTTGTCACACCTTGCAAAAAAAACTCCTGAAGAATGGAAAAGAAAGGTCTGATAACCATAGGCCCTGCCTGAGTTTAGCTCCTACATTAATTTAAAACCATTGAAAGCATTCAACACCTAACAGGATTAAACTAAGGAAAACGCTTAAAAGAATATAGTTAAAATTCAGCTCTAACTACTTGGAATTTTTTTTTTCTTATATAGCATCTCTAATCACAAGAAAAAAAAATCAAGAATTCAGTGCAATATGCAAACTACAGAAAGCTCTTAAACTAATGAACAGCTAGATGAATTAGCAAACCCCACTTTCAAAGGATCTCTTCTTTATCCTCCACATAAATCTCTTCACTTTGCAGCAACACAAGCCCCAAGTGTTAATAACACAGTGTCAGCAATTTTGCTAAGATTTATATAGGAAACCTACACTGAAAATTGCCTGGTCATTATACATTCCTTTGGAATCAATGAAACACTATAAATCTTTAAATACATTTGTGCTCATATGATTCAGACATACTCCCCAAGTGTACCCTGACATTCATTAGAGGATACTTAAGCATGGTGTGGCAGAGAAAAAAACATCATAAAATCTCCATGTTACTTTTTTTTTTAATGGCGTACATACAGAGTATATTGCAAGAGCAGGGTTGGGAGATCTATTTGTCAGATGGAAATTAATAACTATTCCAAACCAGAACAAACCCTACAGCTCCTCCATACCATGAGAGCAGTCACTTGGTCTAGAGTTTCACGTTGGCCTATTTCTTACTAGCTGGGCTAAGCTGGCATCGGGGGCTATCATCTGTCAAAATATCAGCAGGAGAAACAATTGACAAAGCCACCACTTGAGAATGTTGAGTAAACTGGGTAAAAAGCAGTGAAAGAAGTTAATGTGCAACCTGGCACACAGTACCAGCCCAAGCCGTGAGAACCACTTATGTGATAATTGGTCCCTCACAATATCTTCTGCTCTGTAAAACATTGTCCTGGGCTTGTCTTTCAGCACAGGAACGGATCCTTTTGAGGCACAATGAAACAAACACCCACCTGAAAGCCTCCTCCAGCTGACAGGGGAGAAATTCAGGTGGGAAAGCTTGCGATTTCTGAACAGCTACAAACAGTTTCAGGTAACTCCAGACTCACCCAGGGTCAGTAGAAATAAAAGCAAACCCTTTTTTGAAAGAAGAAGAAACACATTTATATGCAGCCATTTATTCAGTTCAGACAGAAATTAGTAACCTCTGGGATTCAAAGCATCTCTCTCCACTTTTATCCTCCTTGTTGTCCAGCCTTAAAAAAAAAAAAAAAATCCTTATTGTACTGGCAGAGCATTACCAGGGGAAGAAACTTAAAACCAGGAATCAGAAGAGAATCGGGGAAAATTAACAAAGCTAGCCTGTCTACAAAGTAGAACTCAGGCAGCAGAAATAGCAGAATATCACAATAGATTATGAAACATCTTGTAACACAGGTGTTTCAGAGAGCTTCTCTCAGCCCTGCGTTATGTACACACGTATACATGAATATATACATATGTGCATTTACAAGCTTTTCAAAGTCGGAGGACTGGGAGACACAGCAACAAAAAGCAAAGCTAGTTGACACTCACACTTGTTCGTATACAGAGGCATTTTGCAAGAAAGCAGAGGTGAGAGTGCAATTCATCATCTGAAACCTACCCAGAAAGGAAAGGTGATGCAAAAGCTTTGAGCAGAGGGGTAGATTCCACCCTATAAGGGAAATTATTTTGATTTCTAAAGTTGGTTTGCTGTGAGCATGTAAAGTGACCTAGGAGACCATTCTAAACTGGGATCTTCTTGAGAGAAAGGGTCTGATTTGTAGCTACTGGAAAATATGAAATCTGTGTATATTTTGGCATATCTTTAGATTCTCAAGAGTCAAGAAATGGTCCACTGTGTTTTTTAATGATTCAGAGAGCGGCAGTCAGTCCTTACAAAGTGGGAGAACTCAGTGTTTGTAAAGCAAATAAAATTTTCTTTATGACAGAAAATTTCCCATAGTGGAATCTGTTCTTTCTTGTGTTGTTTTAAAAAATAGTTATCCATGTTCAGGCTTGTTGCTAGAGCAACAAATATGTGGGCAAATGCTGCTCTCCAGAGATATGTTCACTAGCAGGCCAGGTGTTCTTTTGTATGGATCTGGGCTTTGTCATATTAACAACTGTGGATGAATCATGACAATTTTCCTTCAGATTTCACTAAAGCTCATGACAGCCATAGTTTCCTATGCAGCTCATGCTAAATCAATCCCTGTTCCCTGAAAAGCACCATCCTTTTCGTAAGTAGTCATATAGTGACCAGTCTCAACATGTCAACATAAAAGTTATAGGACAAAACGAGTGTTTGGTATCCAAGATTAATAATAATGACCATTATGGGATTTCCTTTAATGAGATCACCCAGTGTCTCACAAAAATAGCAATACCACAGCTGGAACAACTATAGAGAAATAAGAGATAAAAAGACAGCCCAGAGATGAGATTAAAATGAACTCCCATGTGAATAAGGCTTTATATCATGGTCTTATGCTTCATAACAAATGGTGCAAAGAACATGGCAAAGTCTGCTATACCTGGGCTCCATTCAGACTCCGGGAAGGAACAGAAGGTCCTCATTTCAGGAGCCACATATGATGAAAAACCTTTCTGCCACACTGCACAGATTCCAAGGCAAAGTTCTGCTCTAGAGCAGAAACTGCCTTCCGTACCACCATCTTCAGGTATGTATTTACGCAGATTAGCAAAAAAGGTTCTAGAAGCGAGTTCAAACACGGCAACCATGAACATCTGTCGTATATAATTGACAATTTACTCCCTGATCATATCCAGATTCCTCCAAGTAACTCCTTCCAGTACCATGTCCAGGTACAGGCTACCAATATAGATCTTTGGGGACTGCTCCCAAAGTAGTGGATACATGACAAGTTTTGACCATCTCAACAGGTCTGCAGTGCCACCCCAGAAGGCTTTACACCCCCAGACACTGCCACATGCTCTTGTGCCACAGCCCTGTGCACCTATCACCAGTTTCATGCTGTAATATCAATATATGTGAGAGCTGGAACACAGCACCACTGTTTTTCAGGCACTTCATACCAGGGAAAACACTCAAATACTAATTTTGTAGGATCCTCCAGGAACTCCACAGGGGTCAAATGAATCCTGTCCCAAATGCCATGAAACAGGAACACAACCCTTCTCAAACAAGGGCTTAGCATGAACAAGGCTGTGCCACTTTACTTTGGGCACAGGGACTGCTCTCTGCATCTCTTATATTTAGAGACATAGACATCTGGGGCCTTTGAGTCAAGAAGCTGTGCTTTTAATCTCCATAATCTGCTTTTATTTGTCCTCAGTTGCCATGCTGGGGATTTCCCTTGTTCTTCCTTTCATTTGCTTTCCCTTTAACTGAACTAGGAAAAGCTTTCAGGATAAAAAGGCAACTTTCTCTTTAAAGGACACCAACTCTTGCAAGACGAACATTGTGACATCAGAATCATGTTGGTCCTCAAACAAGGCCTGACTAAACTTATACACTGCTTCTGGATTGTGTAACACCATTGATTTATTCCTGATTTACCATAGCCTAGAGAAAACCTGACCCTCCTTTCCTTGTGAGAGGAATTTTGTTAGTGAACTGAATCCAGAGGAGTTCAAGACTGTTTTAGGCTTTCCTATACATCAGAAAGGCTGGGATGGGTGATTGTCAGTAAGAAAACCATAACTTTCTGCAGCTTTTCCTAAGCCAGTACCAGCAGATGTGCAGTACCAGCAGTATCAGTGCTCAGCAGATGGAGTGGCACAGAGTTACACATCTGGAATGCAGGTGCTCCACCAGATACTTGGTGGCATTCCAGCAGCTGGATTTCTCTGTAGGCACCCTCCACTGCTTACTGCCAAAAAAGAGGTTTGTCCTAATTGGCACTAACAGTAACAACAATACCTCCTCCCCCAAAAAAGCTTAAAGCTGCAGTCAGTTGTAGATGTCACTCTGCTTCCCTTTACTTGCTTGTGATTAGACCACCCTCCTGTTCATCTGGTTGGCAGACTGCTGTACTGAGGTGGATACCAGGGCCACCACCAGCTGTAAGGCCTTTTTTGTTTATCAGCTCTTCAGCTGAACAAATTTCTTATTCCTCAACAGCTGGGGAAAAAACGGAGGAGAGCAACAGTGACTTCTTGAAACTTGAATTGATTCAGTTTTGCTCATAGCTTTGAAAGTTTGACCATCATTTGCTGTGCTGGTGAAGGGTCATGTTTCTACCAGAGGAGTGTACAAGAAGCCCTTTCAGCTCTAAATATAGCCACACTGAATAAACTCATCTCTAGGAGATAGGCTCCTTAATTCATATAGCCATGTACCCTGTTTGAGCTGGGCTAAGCAGCTCCACCAGTGATGATGTGCATGTACCTTCTAACCTCCTATGCACATACTCTGTAGCCCACTCCAACCAGTGCTTAAATCCATGTTCTTCTGAAAATATACCACAGAACTGCGAAGAATATGGAAGAAAAGGGGGAATTGAGCTTAACTGAAACATCAGTTTATAGCTGATTGCTAATCCATATGCTAGAAGATCTTCTTTTTCTACCCCAGCTAATTTTTCATTCTCAAAGGTCTTAAGAACCATTGGGATTTAAAACACAGTTTTTTATTTTAAAGCCTTAAACAATCTGCGTAAACCCTGCCATGCAGATCTGGAATGCTCCATCGGAAGGCCTCGCCCCAAAGAACGTGGACTTGCCTCAAGCAATGAGTAGGGTATTTGATTTAAAAAGACTAGTGGCATCCTGCTACTGCTTTACTTCTGTAACACCTTTTAGAATCTAGCTGGGTACAGAGGCTAATCCAGTACAAAGTCAGTACAGTTTTAATATTACGATGGATTAATACTTTCAAATGGTTATTAGAAAATATATACTAAGTAAAAAGGCTTTTGATAATAAACCTATAGAAAGAAAATGTTAACAAATCTGTTTGTTCAAGAGCAGTTATTAGAAAGAATCCCTTTGCACTCACTCTCAGTACACAAAAGTTTGTAAAGTCCAAGTTTGTAAAGGCAACTTCTGAAGATTTCTTGCTGATTGACCATGATAGAGAAGTATTTTTTTTCCTTTTTAAAAAAAACAATAGTGGTAAATTACACAAGTGAAAAAGGTTTTGTCCACATAAAATTGTGGACAAAGTATCACTTCAAGTATCACTTCAAGTATCAGTGATACCAAACTGTCCTATTGACTGAATTGATGGACATCTCAACATCAAAAATAAATTATGTTTAGAATAAATGAGAAACCACAGGGTGATCCCAATGAAAACTTGTTAAAAACAAAAGCAGAGCTCAAACTGTTGTTTGGGTTTTGTTTGTTTGTTTGTTTGTTTAGTTGTTTGGTTTTTTTAAACCACGAAACCAAATTAAGTTCTTATGTCAATATTTAGTTTCACAAATGCCCAATCAGTCTCAGTTTTTACCACACCTCATACTACAACTGCCATACTGCAGGCACTCATGAGAGGTCTGCAATTCTTTTAACGTCTTATGAGGATGGGGGTTGCAGTGGGGACAAAGGAAGTTGTGTTAATTTTTATCACTTCAAAATGATGCTTTGAGGAAATTCAGTCAGGTTAGTGTAGCTAGATCATGGCTGATCACTTCTGCCAACCACAGGTGACCTCAGAAAGGACACTGGCATGGGACCCAGTGGGGGGTGGGGGGATAAAAGGGAGGAGAATCAAGGGATTTTCTCAGGGATCTGAACAAAAGGAGTGTTCATCTCCTGTGACTGACAGCTCAGACACCGGGAGTCGAAAGCAGTTTGTTTCCCCACACAGCGTTAACGAGGGGTTGCTTTGACAGTGTTGTCCCTTGACCCTTCTATTAGTGGAAAGCTCCTTAAGACTTTCATACTCTCCAAGGTCTCTCTTTTTCTCAACACGGACTGAGACCACATACCACACCACAAACATGTGCTATTTCAGGCACTGAGATAGAGTTTTACAATTCCAGGCTGTGATCAATTACTGACTATTTGAGATTTATAACAAGTGCTTTTTCCACAGAACAGAAATCTGATGGTGTCTTCAGCTAGCAACTCCACTAAAGCTGAACAACTGCTGTTTGAAGAGAAGGCCCCAATGGATCCATATGCCAAAATCTAGCAAACTCAGAATTGGTAATTTTTGTTCCAGATTTAATCAAACACTGCTAAAGACTGAATCAATTACAAGAGAGTTACAGAAAGGTAGGATGTAAAATTAGTTATTCTGCAGATTCACTTCCGTAGCTGCACATATTTAAACATTTATCCTACTCCTCTTTTTCAGATTATTGTTGTCACTGGAGAAATAACTTAAACTAAGACAATGATATTGTGGAAGAGTAGTCCTGGATCAATTACTAACTAGTGCCTTTAAATTAGAAGGCTGGTTGTGTCCATGGTCAAGAGAACACAACAGTCAGTTCCTCAGGATACACATAAGACCACTTCACCAGTCTATCCATGCAATTAAGCTCCTAAACTTGTCACAACGAGATGCCTGAATGTGGATGGGATGGACACAGACCTAGAATATCCAGAGAGGGCATTATAGTGATGTAGAACCTACAGTCTCTTTACACAATACTCACAGGGACTTCATGTAAAGTCAAAATTTAATTTACTTCGGGTCCATGCAAAGGACCAGGTATCTAAACCTGCCCTGTGAAACTCCACATCACATGGAAATTCTCAAGTTAGCTTAAAATAATGTCTACAGAGCCAGAAGTGCTGTAACTTTATATCACTGTGCTAGAAATATCACACTAAGCAGCCATGATAAGACATAGATCCAATGGCAGCATGTATTTTCCACTGAAAGCTATATGCAGGGGTTTTGCACCAAACTGTGAAGGTGATACCATGTCACTGGTAGATTCCTGCTCTGACAGCATGAGGATGTGGCCATGCCCTCAGCAAGGATTTTCATTAGTCAACTAAGTCATGTTTTAATACAGCAAGTGATGAAAGCTGCATGAGGCAAATACTTTACCGAGCCAGACTCAGAAGCTGGGGTTGCAATCCACCTAGCAAAACTGGAGGAACAGGGAGGAGGTGTTTTTTTCTCTTTTAGAACAAGTTTTGTGTTCTTCCTTCTGTAGAAACAAACAAAATGCCGATAGCTTTTCCAGTCAGAAGAGGTAGGCCTGCACTCCAGAGTGGCTCAGCACCACCTTTATTTCAGAACTATCAGTTTCAGGCCAGAGTGTGGGTGAAACACTCTGTGTTTCCGTTGTGTAGGTAAACACTAGTCCAAATGAGAGGCCCATGGTCATGTGGGAATTCTGTCCTGAAGCTGGACTTGAACTCAAATCTCTCAGTTTCCTGCCCTGTATTCTCCCTACCCAGCCTAACTTCTCATCAGCCCTGGGATACCTTAATTAAAGGCACAAACTATTTGCATGGCCTTGAGGATTACAATCATACTCAGGAATATATATATATATATATATCATTCTCACCCCCTCCCCATCTTTTTAAAGCCTTGCAAAGAATTTTTAAGAGAACACTCTGCAAAAGTCCAAGTGAATTGCCTTGTGTCTCTGATGTACATCTGTAACCCATCTTGGTGATTCTGAACAGAAAAAATTTTGTGCACAAAGACACTGAAATTCCCTTTTTCCGTGACTGCCCTGGTTTTATATACCTCTACTGCTCTATCTCAGTAGTTCTAGGACCAAACTAGTCACATTGCAAATAGAGCAATACAGATGTATTGATGAACCATATAGATGTATTCCAAGTGTTTGGGATACGACTCAAAGTCATGCACAGCTGGTTTTCTTGGCTAACTTTCACCCTTTTGGAGTTTTCTATGCTTGTAATGCTCTTCAGAACACGTAAGTAATGGACCATGTAAATACAAAGCATTTCTGTAAGAACAAATCTGGATGTCCTCAATTACAATGCTTTCATCCATGCATTTCCTTGAAACCAATATATTGTTTTTCACAGGTATTTCCAAATCTGGTCCATAACTGGGAATGAGGAGCAGAGCCAGTAAAATTTTTCAGCTGGACAAATTTCCCATAAAAAGGCAAGGCTTCCTTGAAAATGAAAATTTTCATAGCACTCCAGAGTTACATTTATCACAGTTGAAGGCCCAGAATTTTCTATTAACTTCACAAACACTCACTCCAGTGTGATTCCATCCAGGCTTTTTAAAATATTGCAAACACAGTGTGGACATTCATAGGAAGAATTAAATCTATCAGGAAAGGTTATACTTCTAATCACACAAAAAAAATGTAAGAATTTTCTTTTTTTCTTCTGCATTATTACTTTATTTTTTTCTACCCAGTATGTTTAAAGACAGCATTCAGAATGTTTAAATGAGGTTCATTATTATCAAAGTGTTTTCATTAAAGAAGCATATGGAAGTTCTGAATGGGTCTGAGATCTTTGAAACTGAAAGAATAACTTTCTGATCCCATCTTATCCCACAGCACATCCCAGTGCCTGGAAAGGCTTGAATTGTAGTACAGGATGGTGTGTGGAGTGTTTGCCTCATCTCTCTGACCTATAGAGGCTCCCTAAAAAGTGAAATGGAGTATTTGACAGCAATTGTCTTACTGAGCTTTTCTGTTCAGTGCAGCGTGACATTATTCTGTAATTACATGGCTTTTCCTGCACAGAGAAAGTGGATTTTTCAATTTTTTTCTCCCATGTCAATGGAAGTCAAGGGTGTTCAGGTATTCTAGCACTGTTCTCAAAGCTGTCTTCAGTTCTTTTTCCCCGGTTTCCTAAGGTTTAGCTGTTGGTTTGCAGGTGGATGGCTTGTCCAGCTTTCATTCTGTACAGTCGTTTTGTGTAACAACTGGAGTCAGGGTTTTCTTGCCTTTTTTCCCCAGTTTGAATTTTCAAGGATGGTATTTGCCAAGGCTGATTCATTGAACAAAGTCCTGGTGCATCCACCCGTCAGCGTCTGTGCTGAAGCAGCCAAGCCTTCTTTGGGTGCATTCCCATCCCTCATCAGGCTCCATACAAATGTGCTCCATTTTACTGCTTGGCTTATTAGTTCTAAAATCTCCAGATTCTTTACCTCATTCTGGCACTGAAAAGCTGGGAGGAGGGCTTTTAACTGAACATATATTACAGAAACACTACATTTAAGTCTCCTTTATAATGGAATGGAGAACTGACCCCAAATTTTTCAGAACTGTAATGAATAAAAAGTTCGTTGCATGACTCAATGTGCTCTCTCTCTGTTTGGGGGGTGCTTCATCTTTACTGTATATCTTACAATCTTTTAAAGTTTAGAGCATACACTCCACACCAGGATCTAATCTGCATTGCTTTCTTTACTTACCTTTTACGGAGATGAATAGTATGTGTGCATAATTCTTTTATTTTTTAATGAACATTGTCCTTGCTACCAGAACAGCTGGGCAAACGGATCATTCTCATTCTTCTAAAAACTGTTCTTCTAATAATATTTCTGTTTAATAGTATGATCTCAGACTAGAGTTTATTGCTGCTTTTTTTCTTTCCTTTACAAGATTTCTTTTAACCCTGCCATTTTAAGTACATATAAATAGTTGTTCTTCATTTCAACTTGATATTTGCTAATCCTGAGCAAGTAAGAACCATACACTTTGTTCAGACTTGTCAATGCACAGAAGTATTAATAAATACACCTTTTCACATTTAGCATCCCATACTGGTTTCTAGTTTACTCTGCAAGGTTTAACACCAGGTAATTGAAAGCTTCTAAGGCCAAAAAGGCCAGTCATAATTATTAACAGGTACTCAGGAGACTATTAGGAATTATGAGTTAATGTCTTTCATGTGTCTGGAGTTCTGGAGAGGATTCCCTGCATTAAGATGAAGCTGGGCCCTCATTAAAGAAGTCTCACAAATTGATGAGGTGTCTTAGGTTTCATCAAACCACGTGCTCCCTAAACTTCATACTATTGACCTTTTGCCTCTTCTATCCCATCTGCCATCCTTCAATTTGTAGGCAGGTTCCCACACTGTGTGTATTATCCAATATCCTAGCTGCCTGCTCGGCTGGAATCCACACAGGCTCCTGACTGGAATTCCTTTTCAGATGCCAGGTTTTAAGAAACGAAATTGACAAATTGAAAGGCTCAATGCCTGTTCTGAGCTGGCCACATTATTTTTGTCAAAACCACTGCAGAGGCTCTGCAAATTTGCTTTTGACACATCTCTCTGTGGATTTTGATGGAGCCACTGATGGGTCTGAACTAATTCTAAGCTGTGCTCACAGAAAGAACAAACCTAGAAGTGGGCAACTGTAAGATACCTGTAATTGTAAGGCTGATGTAACTTTTTCACAAATCTACTCACCATTTCCCTCATAAGACTGGAAATTGGGAAGCAGCTATTTTCGGTGTTCCACAGGCCCTCATCAGCTTAAAGATTTCATTGCACAAGGTACCATACAGAACCATATAAAAATATGGTCCTTCTCTGGTCTAAATTACTTTTGTGGGTGAGGATAACTTTAATTTAAGAAAGAACAACATTGTACAAGATATCTGGAAGCATGATCATGGACTTGCATTTGTTTCCACATGATTTCTTGGCAAAACTTAGTTTGGAAGTAGAAATCAGTTGATCAGTCTGTGCTGAGTAAACTGCTACCCTTTCTAGTCAGTAGAAAAAGCTATGCAGCTGTTTCAAGGGCAGCTGCATAAATTCAGCTAAATCACAGAAAAAGCTTTTTATTCATTATAATATGGCCTGGGGCAAAATAAAGCTGAAGTTATTAAACTGTAACTAAAAGCTGGCCACAGTAAAATATATTGAAGTCAAGATTAAAAGCACATACAGAGTATTAACTCTGTGTGGAGGGTGGACGTTAAGAGAGGAAAAAGCCTAATTCCTTGGTGAAAAACTGAATTTCCTGAAATCTCTTTTCTTGTATCCAAAGTGGATTCTGGGAATTGAAAACTGATATTGAATGTCTGCATCACTCAAAAGAAGAGAGAATCAATCCAATAATTTTCATTTCTAAAAACAAAAATAAGAATATGTTCTTTCAACTGTGACCTGGACAACTTTTTTAAGAGCTTCAGACAGCACCCCATGTCAAACAGTAGTTTTTTCATGGCAGGGTTGAACTGTTTTGAAAATGCAACAGTTGGCCAGGATAAACTTTTATCTTCATTTACCCATTGTTACTCGTATTTTTGTAGCCTTCTGGTAGCAAGAGGTCATATTTCCATGAAGATAAATTCCTTATTAGACCCAACTGTGGTCTGAGGTCATTGCATATCTGTGCCAGGACAGACTTAGAAGTGATGGTGAATAGGAAGTTTTTGTGTTGTATTGTCCTGGCTTACAGCAGCTGGAGCCAGACAGTGTTAGGACCAATATCAGCATGGGCTAAAGCAGGCATATCTTTCTATTTGCTCATCACACAACAATGAGTAAATAAACACTGTCTTCCACTCAGACTGAGCTGTCACCCCAATTAGGCAGGAGAATGTCCTAACGCCCCATGTTTCCTATACCTTCACCTCCAGTTTGCACCGCTCGCACGCCCGGGGTGATTTCAGAGAGACGTGGCTGTGTTTAAACACAGCCTTGCTGCTGGCAGGGGTCAGCTCTGCTGTGTCAACACTAATCCTTCCTGTCTGCTATCAGCTAGTTTGACGTTTGATGTGTGTCAAGTTTCTGTGTCCACTGGAAGCCAAATATCACAGCTCTGAGATAACACTTCGCCCCACTTTCCTCCAATCACTGAATAACTTCACCTTTTCTCTCCTCAAACTCTGTATTAAGGGGGTCACAAGTTACAAATGAATTAAACAGAATGCCCTCAAGTACAAGAATTTCAAGCCTGACATTTTGAACACCTCATTGAAATGTGCTCTTTCCTTTTCCAGTAGGATAAATGGAGCAGGTCTAATATAACACTGATTTTTACACACATCTTAAAATTTGTCACAAAAAAAAGGCCAGCCACTCAAAGTACATAATATCTCAATGCTCACATCAGACTTGTTCTAAACTAAGCCAAAGGCTTCTCTCACCCCCTCCAACTCCACCAAACAGTTTGTTATGACTCTATGATAAAGATCAGTATCTACTGAAAGATAAGCCAGGACCACCACCAAATTGAGCCTTCAAAGCACACTGAACTGCATTACAGCACAGTGTGAAAGGATATGCCTGGCAGGAAGGTGCCAGCTCCTGTCAGAAGGCTGTTCCTCCTATTTTTGCAGCAGAGGAGCTTTTCCCATGAGCTTCTGTAGCCGTGGGCTGTTACTTGTGGGCTGTACAACACAGGGTGTATATGGTCCCTAGCTCTGACACACCTGGTGATCAGCTGTGACACGTACCTGGGTTCAAACACAGACTGACAGACATGGGGGATTCTGAACTGCATAATCTCTACATACACAGGTTTCAGATCAAGGGAATTCCTCATGCTTGGGAACATTTTATTCCTCAAGTGCACAGACATAACTAAATATGGGTACAACTTGTCTAACAAACAGCATCTGACTCAGCAGCATGTGGACTGTAGAGATTTGAGTCTGTGTGAGAAAAAGCAATAACATCTCTGCGAATTAATTTCTTCACAAGAAAAGAAAGCGGTAGATTATATACACATGCAGATCCCTGTTTATACCAGCACGACCAGTCACCTAAACAAGGAGAACTGTACACATACAATAACGCTCTTCTGTTTTGGCATTAACAATGTTTGACACTTCCAAAACCAAAATTGGAATTTTCCCTTAAGAAAATGGCTTAACAAAATTCCATATTGGTGTTAAAAAGTAAAAATCCTCTCGCATGTGTTATCGAAGTCATTGAATTTGAAAGTGTTCCAGATATGAGCAAAAATAACACTACAAAATAAATGTGCATGCATAGGTGATGTAGTCATTATGGATGTAATTATATACTATATATACAATTCAAATTTAAATATATTTCAACAGGGATTTAGGATATTCTTTGGCAGACAGTGCATTAGTGCCAACAGTAAATAGTAAAGCTCTCCATTGAATGGTCTATCTTCAAAACACACATTAAGTATACTTTATTCTAAATGTTTTAGCTCTTTTATATTTAATAGATAAATTATAAAATAAGAGTTATTCCTTTATACCGAAGTTATTAAATCCCACCAGCCTTTCACACTCACTAAACCATATAAGATGTCTGCGGCTGAGGCACACAGGGAAAGAAATGTGCCCTCTCCATCTTTAATGACAAAACCTGACCTTGATCTCATTTGAGTCTCTGGGAAGAATTAAGCTTGGAGTAGAGAAATCCAAAAGGCAAACATTCCTTTTAAATTCACAACTGGTAGCAAAATATAAATAGGCACTCAGGAAAAAAAAAAAAGACAAAAAAGGCTAGAGTTAACTAGAAAAAAAGAAAATGCTGAAGTTGAACATAAACACTGGATTAAAAGAATGCATTTAAAGCTACAACAGAAGTTTAAAACCAGGCAGCAACAATGCTTATCAGTCTTGTCAATGAGATGTAAATTTGTTGCTCTCTTACCAGTAGCATTAGGTAAGATTACACTAATTCCCAGATATATTTCCATTTACCTGGCTGTGTTCTTGCACATACCAGGCTCAGCCTTCTAAAGCCACAGGAAGAGTGCTTGGTAGATAACATAATTTTACTCATCATGTCTTTATCACAGGTGAGCCACATAAAAACCAATATACTGGATTTTAGGCCTTCTAAATCAATTGTTATAATTTTTACTTAATAATCCAGACAGTAAAAATGTCTCCATCCGTATCTGGAATACTGAATCACAGGTCTTATTTGAGGGCAGGTGAGAGGCTCTATCTTATAGAAGTGGTTGTAAAGAGAGAGAACCAGAGGGAGCTTCAAGCCTGTCAGAGATCCTTAATGTAGAAAAGAAAATAATCTGTGTTGTATAAGGAACAGGAACATGCTTCTCTCACCTTGAAAACAGGAAGGGAAAGGAGGAGCTTCAGCAGGAGTTCTGTTTTCAGTATTATCTGTAGGAAGCATAACCACTCTTTCCAAAGTACCTATATGGGGTATTTCACACAAGTCACTGCTGTGCTAACACTGAACATAAACTTTGGGTAGACTGTGAATCCAATAATTTTAAGGCATAAACTGTCATTTAAAATATTTTGTCCACTTGATGTCCTTCTATACAGCTGTCAGCACAAAACAGCGAGCATGACGAGATGACCGGAGTGGCCTTGTCCCTTAATGCTGAGTAGTTTACAAACAATGCTCCTTGGCTCTTTTACGAGCAATTCAGAATTTCTTGGGGTTTTCCAGCTGCTTTTAGATCTCTGGTTCAACTACGACACAACATGGCCTAACCAGCCTCTTTTCCCAGACAGGAACTGGAACACATGGCTTGTGGTTGCGGTAAATTAATAAGGGGGTGAAAAAAAAACAAAAACCAAAAAACCAGAAGGGACTTTTCCCATGTGTTTCAAAACAGTGCAAATCTGTCCCCCATCCAGTTCATCTGCAGCATACCATTCTCCTGCCAGCCATTCCTGTGCTCACTTGCTATATGATATAACTCCAGTCTCCCCCACCACAAGTTTTATTTTTAATGGGTTCTCTGTATTTCAAAAGGCAAGATACTGATGATGTAAACTGGTGTCAATCCACTGTAGATTTTGAAACCGGATCCAGATTTGCTCCTAAAATATGTATTTAAATGTATGAGGAATTCCCTGCTTGTAATGTATATAGCCTTAAGCCATAATTATTGTCTCTGCTTGCATAAGAACATTTACATAGCTATGTAATAAAAATGCTCAGAAATATGTATCTTTACAGTCTGAATTTCACTTTACATATGTATGTGGCTAATTAGGCCCAAAGGTAATAGAGCATTACAAATTCTTAAAAAGCAGCATTCTTCAAAGCTGAAAGATTCCCACTAAAATGCAGGATTTCCTGAAATGTTTTACAACAACAACAAAAAAGTGTGTGTTGTATTTTTAAACTACATCCTCCTCACTACCACCCGTGTGTCAATGAAATAACCATTGAGGTTTTTATGTGGTGGGGCTATGGGTTTCTTCATGATTATCAGTGGAATATCTCTGGAAACCCCTTTCCCTTCATTTCCACAGGTCTGAGGAGTGTGAGCAGCACTGACAAATTTCAGAAACATCCTGTGAAGAAGTACAGCCACTCTTCATTCTTTGGCAAAGATTGGGTCAGTCTGTGGTTTACGTAGTCCGACAAACCATTTAAGCATCATTCAAAATTACAGTGATCAAGAGTTGCATTTCAGCAGAGGAAACCTAAAAGTCTGTATAACTAATTTTCCCACAGTCCACGAATCCAAAACTTCAGTCCTAGAGCAGTCTCACCCTCTGCTTTTATGCAGCTCATCAACATTTGTAAACAGCCAATCTGCTGTCTATCAAAGGATGTGGATCTAACTCTTCCTCAGTGTGATTCTAAGTAGGTGAAACAAATCACCAGCTGCCTAAAGCTCCCCAGAACACATTGGGGAAGTCATTTAACTTGTAAATAAAGGGCCTGTCTGTGGCCCTTTACAACCACTCTGGCACAGCTAGTTCCTTGGATGCCCAAGTCTGCATGTTCTCAGAAATCTCCTCTAGGCAAAATATGAGATCAGGCTCTGGGATTCAATCCAAAAGTTCGCAGAAACCCATCGAAAAAATTCCACTCGTTCGCTGCAGCTAGCATGGGAAAGCGAATTTCTCTGAATGCACCTGAAGTATATCCACAGTCAAGTACTTAATCTCCATGTACAGAGCTTAAATCCATAGGTGTTTCCTTATTCATATTCAGTGCATTTACTGTAACATCACAAGATCTTCATCCAAGACATGACTTAAAGCAGATGATAATTGTTGGCAGTAAAAACAAGTATTATGGTCATGCCCAAAATTCATGTTTGTTATGCCAAGCATTACATACAATTAATTTGTGATGTGTAATTTGTCCCATAGATTTTATCATGTCTCCTCTTCAACTGCCCTTCAGTGCTGCACCACCACTGGAAAAAGGATTTGTTGACAGGTTTATAACCCACAAAGCCTGGCCCAAATCTAGATCAGCCATTTACTGTAGAGACTGCACTCAGACTTCACCAATGAGCAGAAAATAATGCTTAATAGACAAAAAAATGCAATTTGAAGTGAAAATAATGAAAAATCTTGCTATTGATAAGCTGTAACTTATGCAATTGTTGCAGGACTTCAAATAGGCTCCACCAGCTTCTCACACACCACACCAATGTACACTTACTATGGGTACAAAGAGGAAAAAAAAGTGTACAAAAATGGCCTAAAATAATGAAATTCAAATTCTGATTATATTAATATGGAGGCTTCTAAAAAAGCCATGATATTCAATTTATTCCTGGGAACCAAAGGTTGGACAGTTGTCTACACAGGTAGGTGTGACAATCTCAGCGAGGCTCCAAAAGGAGTCAAATACCTCTTGGTTGGAAGCACCTGAAGTTGTCACAATCTGGAATGGCAACATGAGATTTCAAATGGTTATTGAACCTCATGTCTTGAAGTTTAAGCCAGACAGTTACTGAAGTGGAAAGAAGAGGTCTGAACACATCTGAAGCCTAAATTCTGTATATAGTACCAAAAATGATCAAGCAAATTGGCCCTCCTTACCTATAAAGATGCTGCCTTACTTTTGTGAAATATATGATTAACCTGCACAACCAGGTGTGTAAAAACAGAATTTTAAAAACCTAGTAAAACAGGTAAAAAATAGGCAAGTCTCCTTTAAGAAAATATCTTTTTTTTGTCTCCCTCATTATTAGATTTTATTCCACAATTTGCACCTGCATGTATAATACCCTTTTTTATCTTTATCTTTTTTACTGTAGCAGGGAATACAAGCCAGATCAAGAAGATATCTATACAGTGAGATAAAAAGTGATCTAAGAAAATTATCCCAAATTTGCCAAAGTGAAATATTTTTAAAACTGTTATTGAGAGGCTGATCCTGATTTTTTTCTTTTGCCCTCTCAAACTTTAACTATGGGCTGCAACAAAACCAAAAAATGTGCTAAGGAATTATGAATCTTCCATACAGGCGCAAATTAATGTACTTACAGGTACATGGACACCTTCAGATGACTCATGAATTAGATGGTTAAATTGCTACTGCCTCCAAATTCAGTGATTTATGGTAATGGGAAACTACACAATATGCTCTTGAAATGCAGTTTGAAATGATTGATAAAGCTTTAGTCTGACTGAACACATACAGTAGATAGATTAAGTGTCTGGCTTATCTGTCTGGTCCTGGGTGTTCATCAGTCAACCTCACTAACAAGCTAGAAGTCAGGATTGTGGTCAGCAAGTTCATATTCATCTGAAAATATGGGGTCTGCAGTGAGCTCTTTCACACAAAGGGAGCACACTGAACCTGTTTAATGCTTGCTTACCCCTACTAATGCTCCAGCAAAGAACTGCAGACTTGAGAAGCAAGTTCACCCCTTGCATTTACTTTCCCCCTTCATTACTTTTTAACATCACTTTAAGTAACAACTGCTGAAACCCATTAACAAACTCATTTTATGGTGCCAGAAATCTCAATAGCTCATAAAATTGTATTATGAACCACGTTAAATTTTGCTCAAGTCAAACGTGATTTAATAGCTTTTAATCCAAACACTGAATTTCTGTGTGACGAGTTGCCTTCCAGCTTGGTACACAAAACAGCTTCAAAGTAAAGACACAGCTCACAAAGGTGAAGTGGGGTAAGAAACGTGTGTTGTAGAAGATGGAGGTCCAAAAACCCAGTGATGTAAAGCAGTATAATGCCACAGCTCTCGGGAAATCCCAGCTGCCAGAGCAAAGATGTTGAGGGGAGTATCTCTAGAACCAGTGGCTTCACCAATAGCTCAAATTTCACTAATTTAAAAGATGTGATTATCAATATTTTCACAGGCCAAAGTGATTTAAGTTGGATTTCAAACTAAAATGTAAAGGACGTCCTATGTAACACAGGAAAAATTCAGCACAAGATGAGCCTATTCTGAAAGATCAGCTTCCTTCCCTCCCACCATTCACCACTTTGGGGGGGATTTAAAAAAAAAAAAGGATCAATGAACTCCAAACCCCTTTGCTGTTAATCCGTGCTGAGCTTCAAACAAGGCTGTGGAAGGACAAGACCTGAAAAGGTATTCACAATAAAAGGGGCAATGGACACAGAAGTATATGCTGCTAATTAAAAACGTAAAATTATATCACAATGACTTTAAATGAGAATCATCTCAGTCTAATCGCATAATACTTTCTTTTGTGCTCTAGGTCACGCCATCACTCAGATGCAGCATTCAGGAAGCACATTTCATTAGACTAAATAAAGCTTCAATCATGTGTAAAATTTCCAGCTTGAATAGGCAGCCATCATATCATTCATCAGTCTAGATGTATTTAATGGGTGTAATTTCTTCCTCATATTTCTGTGTTGATTGTTTCATTTCCACTATAGAAATCTTTCAAGGTTGCTCTTTTTGCAGGTCTTTTTGGGTCAGGATAAATAATGCTTTTTAAGTTGTATCCCAAATACATTCCTTTTTTGCTTGTCAAAAAAATTTTGTTGATAAAGATAAATTTAAACCAAGACAGAGAGAAAAAACAAACCCAAATCATAACACACACCTTCCCTGCCAGGGCTCTGATGGTATTACCCATACTTGCATGTCTTGCAATAAATAATTATGCTTAATCAAAACCAAATTGAGCAGTCTTGTTCAAACACAGCAGCCCCCGTGGATGTTTCTACACTATTTCTACAGATGAATGCAAAGGGATTATTTTTAACACATGACTTTAAAGCAAAACATGAGAGTCCATCTCCATTCATTTTTTCCTCCTTCTCCCTTTTTCACTCTGGCATGTATGCCGGGATAAAATAGTAAACCAAAACCTTATGCCTTTCAAATTTCAAATGAAAAGGGTGAATTAACAACTTGTGGAAGATTTACAAACTCATCAGGAAGAAACCATAGCAGAGAAGTGTAACCTTCCAGCACTAAATATTAATCTTCTAGATTATCCTTGAGAAGGAATGTTTTCTCCTAGACACTTAATTTGGATGCACAGTTACCTTGCTTATTAGAGTCAAAATCATGACAACTTAAGTGTAGTTCTCAGCTCCATACATAGCCAAGGTTTCCACACCAAAAATACAACTTTGTAGTTTTCTATCCGGCCTACTTCCCTCTACCACCACACATTGGGTTTGGGTTTTTTTCCCCACTCTTCATTCCTTTCCTTGCCTCCACGGAGGACAGAAAAGTGAAACACTACATTGGGACTGGACTACACAGCCAGGCAAAGCCTCCCCTCCTCTGCCCAGCCTAAACCTTTCCCAGTTCCTGCTCCTTTTATCTCCTCTCCTCTTTACTTACATTTCAGCCATCTGTTGCTTCCCCTGTGATGGAATCTGTTCACCCAAGCTGGTAGATGAAAACAGAGAAAAGTTTACATTTACCTTTTCTGATAGCTGTATATGATTCAGACTCCCATATTAAGCAAAGAGGATGGGATAGAAGGTTCATCCATCAGGCTATTGCAGCTTCAACCATAGTAGTTTCCCAGGTAGTGATTTGGAGCCCATGGAGTGGAATCCTGAAAAAAATCAAGCAATAAAAATACCGACTTAGTAATATATCTTTTTGATCACAGCTTTCAATGAAGACTAGTTATTTTGGATGTCATTATTATTTTTGAGTGTTGGAACATTATGGGAGGAGAGTAACTGAAGGAGGCATAGAAGATGCCTCCTTGGTTCTCTCCTTATGGTGGAGACAAAAAGATGACATTTAGTTTAGAAAAGAAAGAACACAAAACCAAGGCTGTTGCTTGGTTGCAACAGAATCCAGAAGAAATTACACTGCAGATGCTCACAACCTGAATGAGAATAAAAAGTCCTGTGGAAAACCGTAAGGACCACTAACGCTGCTGGAATGCTGCCAGGTGCTGACGGCGCAGAAAGAAGAGCCAGAGACAGCTGTTCAGGTTCAAAGGAAAGGAAGGAAGGAAGGGGGCAAGACCACCTTCTTTATTATCTTATATACCCTTTTAGAAATCACTAGTCATTGGAGGAAATCAGTTCTTCCTCCTTCAACTACTGTGGTCAAAGGGAATGTCCATCAAGGGTCTGTGTCCATGAGAAAGGAATGCATATGATAAGATAGTTCTACAATGACATGGCTATGTTTACAGAACAATAACCTTGAAAACTAACTACCATGGGATAGTTATTTTCAGCAGCAAAGAGCAAGGCAACAGACCACCATTTCGGTCAGGGTAGTTCAGTACAGTTCAGATGGTTTTGTGATAACACATCTACTCATCATTTTGATACACGACCTGATTTTCATTCAAGTCTGTGGTAAAATTCAGCTGGCGGATATTGAATTGGAGAACTTTGTCCAACACCCTTTAGGAAAGTGAAAAGCCAAAATCCTTCTCCAAGGACTATGGGGAGGCTGGAACCACTTTTCAACTCTGCCAAAAGGTTCCCATGTGACCTCCTGCCAATTTTCAATTTTGTCTGACCAAGAAGCTCAAATGTATTTTAAAAACCTAATGAACTTTATAAGCCAGTGTCTCTGTGGCATAATTCCCACTAAAAATAAGAAACAAAAAGCAACAGTGCTTGGGAATGTTTTTAGTAAAAGAATTTTGAAATGGTCATAAGTAACCACTTTTCCCTCTTTTGTGGCAAGATGAAAATAGGTACAAAACTTTCCTTGTCCATAATATGTGGCACAAGATTGATTTTCAATTCATCCACTTTGTACTGTATTTTTCTGATAAGAGTTCTTAATGTGAAAAGAAATCTCCAAGTTTCATAGGAGAACTCCTTATACTGTTGTGGATAAAGAAAAAGCAATTAAAACCTGTCCTACAGAGGGAAGTCTGCATCTCCTAAATCCATGACAGGGTCACTCAGCTTCACTTAAAACACAGATCAGCTCAGGTCAACTGCAGCGTGACAGGTGCACAGCATTCCACAGTATCTCAGCAACTTTAATCTTGGAATGTTTAGAGTTCAAAACATCACACACTTTGAATCATGTAGTTTTTCCTTGTGCTTCCACTGTCTTTAGTGTCCAGGAAGGCATCTGAAAATTCTCAACCAGATTCCACTTTGTAATTAAGCTGTGGCAGAGGATTTAGGAGTCAAGACCAGGACATGATCTTGGCATTGCATGGGCAGTCCAGAAGGAAATGCACAGGGCTAGAGAATTTCCCTCTCAAGACTTGCTCAAAAAGACCTGTCTTCCTCCTTAACTCAACATGTATTTATACTTTTATTTCTATGAGCATTTTTTGTTTAGCATTTACAGGGTCCACTCATATCTGAGGTCTTGCTGCCTTTGGACAACCACACAGACTTAGGAATTGAATTTAGAGCTAGAGCTTTCCAGCTTGGGCCTTTCAGAGAGATACTGATGTCTTTTCAGGTCAATGTATGCAGAGCACACAGACTTTTCCCAAAGGCCAACAAGAACGTTGTCATTTGCTTTAGCAGGCACAAGATCAAAATCCAGCCATGACTGTGGATTATTTCCCAAAAATATTCTATCCGATAAAAATATTTGTGCTCTCTAAGGGGAGTCAGGAATGAGAAAGTTACAGAAGAGTTCATAAACACTGTCCCAAAGAAAAAGAGTTCTGCTTCAGACCCAGCTTCAAATTCCCAGTTCATCTGTTTCTCTAATTATGCTCAGCAGATACAAAACAATTTTGCTTGTCATGAGCTGAAAGGGTTAATGCAAGGCTGGAAGTTATTTACAGTTAATGGCAGTGGAAAAATTGCAGAGCAGCTTGGTCCAGCATCTAATCACAAAAATAGTTTCTTGTAAAGAGACTTGAGGGCAGAGACTCTGCAAGTTCTTCACGTATTTTACACTTTTTCTTCAAGAAAATGCCAGTAAACCAAATATTTTGGGATAAAGTTTTCCATAGCTTTCTGGTGACCTTGACAATAAGGAAGTCAATAACTGGTAATTATAAGGAGAAAAAAAAAAAAGTTGGCCCAACCTGTCCCCATTTCATCAACTGCGGTATTTTCAGTTTTTTGACTAGCATATTTAGTCAGAAATAATTTTGGTTTATTTTAAGCACACAAAGACACTGGAGAGGGTAGTAGCATACAGTTAGATTAACTGTATTGCTTTGAAATCCTGATGGTCATCTTCAAAACCAGAAATGTTAAGAAATGTCAAGAAATTACACAGAGCTACCCATAAACTACGTTTCTTGGCTTGGATATACAAGAAAACCTCTCAAAATTCAAGTCAGCAGCTGCAAGAAAACCTTCATTGAACAATACTTTAAAGCATCTGAGAAGCTCTTGCACGGTTTGAAAAAAAGTAGCTTCACCTTCACTGAAAGACAACACTAAAAAGCAGGTGACCTTAAGAACCCTGGTTTAGAATCACATTTCTGCAGTGCCTAAAGCTTCAGCTGCAGCAGTAGTTTAAAAGGATCTGAGTTATGCTCAGAAGAATCAATTCGGAGCATGCTATTATTTCAGTGCATATTAGATGCAGCATTAAATCAAATCATTAAAGGTACTTATGTATCTAGTTCCCATTGAAATCAAGGGTTTGGGCTTTTTCTTTTACAGCAGGCTGGAGTAAGACACAAGACAAAAGACTAATTCAAAGGCCTAGTTTCTGGAAGTACTGTTATCTAGCAGCCAATACCCCTGCTGGAGATCCCTGATCTTTACTTCTCTCAGATTAAAATATTCAAAGCTTGAACCAGAGGGCAGCAAACCAAACAAAGGGCTGTCATCCCTTACCTGGGATGGTTGCTCCTCCTGCTGCTGCTGCATTCCTGGACCGTGAGAGAAACAAAAAACTGTTTGACCCGACAGCAGCAGATACAGCACTACCACTGAGAGAATCACATTCAACTAATAACTCAGAGCATTTCTCCAGTTGAAATCCCTGTCTCTCAGTGTACATTTGCACTGTCCCTTTGTTTTGTCTGAGACTTCTGACTGCAATGATCATCATGATGAGGCAGCAGGACAATGGGGAACAGCTTTAAATGGACAGAAGGCAGGGTTATATTAGGTATTAGGAAGATACTCTCTACTGTGAGGATGTTGAGGCACTGGAACAGCCCAGAGGGGCTGTGGATGGAAGTGGAACAATTCCCCATACCTGGAGGTGTTCCAGTTCAAACTGGATGGAGCTTTGAGCAACCTGGTTTAGTGGAGGGTGCCCCTGCCCATGGCAGGGGAGTTGGAACCAGATGGTCTTTAAGGTCCCTTCCATCCCAAACCATTCCATGATAAGTTGTTGCCAAAATACAGTTCAGGTCCAAAGAGCAGTGTAGTTTCCTGACACAGAAACAAAATGTCCACAGCCATTTATACTAAGTGGTTGGCAGAAATGCTGTAGAGCTGCCACATTTTGACAGTTCCAAAACATCCATGTAATTAACTAATGGTAGGGTTTTCTCTCCTCCCTTTTGATTGTTTTCATTTCCCTTGTTATCAAATAGTTTGGAGGAAGTTGGTTTATGAAAGAAAACTAGGGTAGGCCCTTCTCTGAAAAATTCCCACTGGTCTGACATCAAGGATAATAAAAATGCTTTATTGTTTCTTCTGTTGATCCTCCTAACTGGTCAGCAACCCCCCAGGGCACAGTTAGTGCAAGAAATTCAACTTGGAGTGCCTGGTGTCTTATGCAGAGCTCTAGTCAGGAATGAGTTTCCTTTTACAATACAATTATCCTGCCAAATATCCTGCTTTATTTATTTATTTATTTATTTATATTTCTCACCTGTTCTTCTCCATGTTTAGAGAGAGCTCATAATGATGATGCTTATTTTTCCACTATACAATTTTTACCAAGTGTCCAAAATAAGAATTCCATGGTATATAGAAAAAATATATATATATTACACCATTTCCCACCACTGTTTCTTAGCCCTGCATGCACTCAGAGTATCACCTCTTAAATTTCTTCTGTGTGGTTCAGATGGAGATGTAAACTTGACTATAATCTACATATTCCAGATGGAATTATTAGACAAAAAAATGCTAAAAAAGCAGCAAATGGAGATTGAAGCCCCAAATAGTAAAAATAGATTTAGTATATTTGGGCTTTTATCACCTCCAGCTATTTTACAAGAATCAGAAGATATGTATTTAATATCTGCCATTACTGCAAAAACTGAGGGCTCATGTAGATACTGAAGCACAAGTACCCAGAGCCTCACTACATCATTATAAAGCAGGCATTCCCTAAAATGAGGGAAAGAGTACAGAAGAAAGGCAGACTTCTCTGTCTCCTGAAACCAGCGGTCTTTTATGCCACAGGTAGCCTTTCTAATTTACCTCTAACTTCTGGAGTAGGGGAACACTGAGGCAAGTTCACTGAGTTCAGTGGGAATGTTTCCACTAACTTCAGAGAGATTTGGAACACACTCAGTGTAAATAAGGATGGTAGAATGGCAGAAAAAAAAATGTACTATTTAAAGCTAAGAAAAAAATCCATTGTGGTTCAATACATCTGAAAAAAATTCTAACCTATCCTCTGAAACAGGCTAAAAAAAACTTTGCTCTTACCTGTACTTTTACCTAGAATGCTTTTCACATTTCTTAAAATTCTATACAGCCTACTAAAACTCTAGAAATGTGGCAACAAGAAGTAAAAACAATCTTCTTTCAGGACTCTCAACACAATCCTGGTCTGCCTGAAGTCAACATAAGCTTTTATATTGATTTCTGTGAAACCAGAATTTCAGCCCCTGAGAAGAAACTGCAACCTCCATTTAAAAGCAAAAATCTGTCAAAAAACCTGGCACAAAAACATAACTAAACAAAGTACACAAGGGATTTCAAATGAGAGTAGAAGCATTGTTTTGAACTTGTGGCTTTCAGAGGGGTGTGAGAAAAACACAGTAAAGAGCACAAGAGGCCTTCGCAAACTGGGCAGCAGAGACAGACAGTTTAAAGGAATTGGAAAAGAAAGTCTAAATGGAAATTGAGTGAAAGGAAAATACAACTCCATCTAGGGTGAAAGGAATGAAGACCAATAATCATTGGGATTCAGTTTTGTTTCTGTGGTAGGTGCTCTGAAATCCATGTTGGAGGAGCAGACAGAAAGGTCACGGAAGTCAGAATTATTATATGAGAAAGGAAGTAAGGAACAATGGGCTCAGAGAAGTCATGACAACTGAAGGATTGGTGGTCTTCACTGGGAAAGAATGGGTGGCCTTTATTGATGGGCTCTTTCTATAGAGATGAATTACTGTGTGCAGTATCTGTACAGACCAGAAGGGCACTGGTGACAGACTTGCTGAGTTATTTGCTGTGGATAAACTATCTAAGTATTCTTTCCTGATTTTGGTTTTTAACAAGTCTAATTGCTGCTCTAATATCTCACAAACCCCAGCCCAAGAGAGCACATACATATGGCTCTTAACTGCAGCCACACCAGAACTCTCCTCAGCCCCAGTGGGACTATACATATACTTCAGCTAAGCAGAAGGTTGTGTTTCACAAGAAACAAGATCCACTCCACTAAACACATGAGCAAAGAAGTCACATAAAAAGGACACAGAGCAGCAGAGTTTCACAAGCAAGACTTAGATGTCTTCTGTCATTTTTTCTGCAGCACTGGCCGCTGCTCTGTGACTTTGTTTCCCTTCCCACACTATCCATTTTCTACTCCCTTTACTAAGGTTTCCAGTTCTTTAGAGCAATGGGCCTGTGTTTCACTGCAAAGAACCTCATGAACATTAATTGACGTTTCCCAAATTACAAGTTATTAAAGATTTGTGGTTTGTGACTGATCACTAAATACATTCTCTATTATATTCAGTAAAATTAAACCAAACCAAGCAGTAAAGAGTGAGTAAAGAAGAGAGAATAGGTGTTGTTGATATGTTTTTTTGCTTGTACTAATTGAGTTATTCATGTGAAGATATTCCTCCAGGAACAACAAGCAAAATCTGTGCCCCTTTTCACAAGAACAACCGAGGCAGGCAGGCAAAAAGGGCTGAAGTATTTGACAGGAAATTCAGAGGTGCAGTTGTAGCAAATGTCCCACTGCAGGTGTGGATTGAGGGTGTGGGATTGAGTAATACTTGTTTACTTCAGGTTTAGCACATGAGAGACCAGGTCACAGGTGGGAAAACAAGCTACATTACATTTTCTGTTCATTAAACAAAAGCTGTTCATTACAACTGTGGAAAAAAAAAAAGCACACAATGACTGGGAGGTTTCTGTTAGAGGGGACATTTTGCAGGACAAAGCTATGGGAATCTGTGGGTGTGTAGTATGCTGAGGTTTGAACTTGGGAACTGCAAATGCAATCTTGACATCCAAGAGCAGCAATGTGCAGGAGGAGCCAGCACCACCAGACCACCTCGTCTCTGAAAACGCCAAGTCGGAGCCGTTGCCCACAGCAATCCAATCCATCTGCATGCCACGAGATCCCAGCCTGGTTTGAGTGCAGACGTGTGAACATCTGTCCCATTATCCATATAGATCTATTCAGTGTCTTTTTATACCTCCTGAAACTTTGAATACATGATTAGCAATATGACAAGTGGTTTTTTTTTTTTTTACCCTCTCAGCACCCCCCTCTTTTTTTTTTCCTTTGGTCAGGAAATGCCAGCCCTTGTGAGTATCTCATAGAAAATGAATGGGAAATTTGCAAATTCCTGTAAACACCCACAAACTTTCTCATGATCTCTTGTCACTCTTCAATGGATGGTCCTTTGCAACTCCAAGAAGCCTGGGCTGCTGAATACAGCAGTCATATTGTGCCAGCCTCTGAAATGTGGGGTTGTTCCACAAGGCAAATGCCCACACTACCTGGAGCTGGGCAAGCACACAATCACTGTAGTCTAACAGAGAAATTCTGCCTTTTTTTTCTTTTTTTTTTCCTTTTTTATTTTTCCTTTAAAGCAACCGACACCACACAAATACAGGTCTGTTGAGCATTAGCTTTTTCAGGGTAATGCTTCTTAAAGCAGAGGCTGATCCAGGCTTGTCAGTCCTTGAAAGGGTCCTGCTGGAGGTTTTCTGGAGTGCTGAGTTTACACTTCTTAGCATCAAGGCTCCAGCAATTACTAAAAATAACATCTCCAAGCCCGCTCATCCTTGGCACTGAAGGAGCCTAAACAGTATCACTGTGGAAGACCAGTTATACAGTTTCACTGAGTGACTCAAACATCAATCCCGCAGCTCCCAGATCAGCCAAGTACCCATTTGAGAAAGACACCACATCTTGACCGGAATAGACAAGAAGAGAGGAAACCACAGTGGGGAAATCTAGCAGCGGGTTTCATTTGCAAGCCCCCAGAAGTATCTAAGAGTTCCTGGAAAATAGCAGCTGGCAGGTTATTCTGTGCAAGGGACCCAGGTAAAACCCAGTGAGATCAGTCCCTTGGGGATGTACCAACAACCCAAGCTCCCACAAACCCTCAGCCAGACGACCCCAAGATGCCCTTACAGACTCATCAGCAATTCAGCAGCAGCCAGAACAAGGAAATCAGGGCCTTATTAGAGATCAGCCAAAGCAAAACAAACCAAAGACTTGGTTGCCACTGCCAAAAATCTGCTTTCACAAGTCAGGAATCCTGATCATGCAGCTGCCTCACTTGCATGCCCCTCATTTGCCCACATCCGCTGAGTTTACAAATGAACCTATTAAAAGGCATGAATTTATATTTTATTTGCCAGGGGGAAAGATGGTAACAAAAGGAGGCTGTGAGTGAATGAATATGCCAATGCTCCTTTTGGTTTTACTGGCATGTCATTATATTGCAAAAATAGAACTTGATTTTTTAAATAAACAGAGCATAATATGGAGGTTTCTGTGTAAACAAAGGATTGTACATGTGGTGGTATGATACAAAATTTCATGATCAAAAAATTTCTCATTCAGCTTGTCCAATCAGCCAGAACAAACTTGCCATCAGTAGACTTTAATTATAATTGCAAATAATTGATTTTTTTCCTTCTATTTTTTAAATCTGTGGTATTGTGGTGCTGCATCAACAGTAGCTCTTGATGCAAGAATGCACATTAGGGACACCAGGGTAGGAAATGGAAAGAACCCTATGAGTAACCATCTCATACCCACTACATTGGTTACTTGCTCTTTGTTTCCATTAGAAATGTTCAGAGAAATCACCATCCAGAGCTCTGAACCTGAAGAGCCAGCTCTCTCCTGCCTTTGAGGGGAACCCCTGTCCATGCAGGGAACATGCAGGGAAGCTGGGACCCAAGTCTAGAAGGGCAGCTGAGTCATGAGTTCTTAAATTGCTGGCAACATTGAGAGTCAGGCAGTGCTGGCCACAGCCAGATACCCAGATAATTCCCTTGGGAAAATCATCAGCAGAAAAAGAGGCACCTTCAGGCTTACATGACAAATAAATGGGGATTTTCAAAGATCTAATACAGAAAATGTGGGCACCAGTCATAAGTTCACATCCTTTTCTCAAGCACTCTCTGCATGACTTGTTCAAGGCAGTACAAAGTCCTTGCGACAGTTCAAAATTACATCCATATTGACTCAGCCCTATTCTTCCCTTAGGCACACTGGCTAACATGTCCAACAACAGATAAATGAACTAGGATCCCAAACCACCTTTTCAAAGGATTTGGGAAAAATATTGTATTAAAACAATGGAATGTAAGTTCTTAATTCACTTAGTCATTTTGAAAAAATAAACAGAGGGTTTCCAAGGATCGTGCTAAAAATGTACTTACACTTTTTGCAAATATTTAAGGCTTGCTATCTGCATGGGCTGTGTCAGTCTCTTGACCTCTGCCTGTATGAAGATGACACACGGAATTCACACACCCTTCTGGTGTTTCTGTCTGGCCTTGCTAAGTGGCCCCTAACCAGTTAATGCTGCCTTTTTTAGGAGAGTTTTCTAAAAGCCCATGAAAAACAATAGACATTGAGAATTAGATTTTGGCTTCATCAAATGGCACTATGCAAAAAAAAAAAAACCCCGAACAAACAAAACAAAACAAAACAAAACAAAAACAAAACAAAACAAAACAAAAAAAAAAAAAAAAAAAAAAAAACAAAAAAAAAAAAAAAAAAAAAAAAAAAAAAAAAAAAAAAAAAAAAAACCAACAAGACTCTCAACAAAGATGTCAGTGACTCAACAGCTCTCAGTAACCACTGCAAAATAAACATTAGACAGTAATTGCTATGTAGGGGTTGAGCATCTGCTAAGAGGAACCATATTTTCATTGAACTATGATTCTAACAAAGTAATCACTCCCCAGCAGAAATATGGCTGAAGGGCAATACTCCAAATGTGGAGTGTGCTGATATACAGCAGTCCCCCCTCACATACCAAACACACTGAGCTCCACTAGAGAAATCACAAAAGGTTTTTGTTTTGAAAGAGGATGTTTGACAATAAAAGATACTATTTAAAGTCAACAGCTTTCCAATTACTTGTGTGGTATCATGTGCCCCAAAGCCAATGGCTCTGAGGGTACCTTTGTATGTGGGTTTGGCCCACAGCAGCGAGATGCTGCCCAGTGCCAAACCAGTACTGGAAATCTACATGCTGATAACTCCTCTCAGCAGGGATTATTAGCCAGGATGAATCTGTAAATGTATGCAGCCAGCTACTTCCATGTGCCAGGGAGCCAGTGTGGTCTGGTGAGATGTCCCTGCCACACACTGCACTGGGGCCATTTGGAATAAACCCAACCTAAACCGTGTTGCACTGACAGTGAGATCCTGCCCGTCATCTTTGAACCAAACATTCCTGAGAAAACGCGCTCTGTTTGGGAACTAAAACTCCTGAAAGAAAGTGCCTTTTGATGATAAAGCTATGGTAAACTGGAGGAGCATTTGCTCTCTGCCGTAAACTTGGATAATAGAGCCAGTTTTCTAGACAGAGCTGAGCTTTGGGAATCAGCTATTCCTGTCAGACCTGGATTCCTTGCAGCAAGAATGCTTGCAATCCGTGTGACTCTCTGTCCCAGGACAGTATGGCTGTGTAAACAGAACACTACAGTGGGATTATGCTGAAATTTCACATCATACTCCCACAGCAAGACCAGCATCCACAGCCCTGGCTCTCTATTTTTACCTGCTGTGGAACAGAACAGTGTTATGTGGGAAATACACCCGCAACAGAAATCATTGCACCACTCTCTGCATGAGAGGAGGAAGGATGAAAGTTTAAACCAGGATATATCAAACAGCACATTTTCTTATTTTTATAATGTGTTGTGTACAAGTACATTGCACACTGGATATATCCATGTGCTAAGCCAAGTCTGGAAAGAAACTCAAGTATTGTTGCATACCTATTAGAGTAGCTACAGTAGTGCAGACTGACTTTCAGCATTGCTGAGAACTCTCAGATCCCACTGGAGCAAAAAGGCAGAGCCAATAATAGCCAGGCTGAACAAACAACTATTGAAACCCATGTCTCTGCACAATTAGACTCCTAAATGTCTTAGAAAAATCTTCTTCATGCTGCCAAAATTTGAGCACTTGCCTTTGCAAACTTAATGACAGAATTGTAGCATTTAGACAATTGCATAAAGTTCAGCACTAATTTTCAAAATCAGTATCTTCCAGTCTTCCAGTCTTCCTTATGTTTCTTTAACATATCATTTTTGAAAGATTAAATTGTTCTTGCTAGCATAAACATTAAAATTACATTTGAGCTCTTCTCTCCATCCACACCACTGAGTAAACAGTACCTGTATACCTCACTTCCAATGAGGAGTACCAAATTCTTTTCTGGAACTTAAATCTAGAACAAAACTAATTTTTAATGAACAAGGGGTTTTTTTAGTCTGGCTATAAAATATCATTTGCAGGATATTCAAGAAAGAAAAACACTTGAACTTGACAAGTACAGCTGATATAGAAGATAGGAGCTGATAGATGACAACTGCTGCAGCTTTAAATACCACTTTATCAGTCATGACACAAGCGATTTCTGATGTGGAGTGATCCTTGTAATTCCTCTCAGATGCTGATAAATCCAGGTGGCTGGAGAACTGATCCAAAGTCCCTTAAAGAAACAGGCTTTAGAGAGTGACTTCATAAAAATTCCCACCCCAAGCTGTCTGGCAATGGAAAAAACAGAGGAGAGACTCTGAAGGGCAGTTAAGCAGCCAATTTCAATGAAATGTCAAGGATTTTGATCTTTGCATCCCCTCTGTAACACTGAAAAACCCCCTTGTATCTATTAAAATGTCATGAAGGAAAACTAGCCTTTGGAATGAAATCTGACTTGCACAGAATAAGATACCTTATAAACACACAGGAAGGAGGCAGTCCCTGCCCTGAAAAGTTTACAACATAACTGGAAACACTGGAGCTGGATACAGCACAAGGAAACAGTGAGGCGAGATCGTCCCTGGCAAAGAACATCAGCTGCCTCCCCTCTCCTCTGCAGGAGCTCCAGCAGATTGCCAGAGCATGAAGCCTCCACATTTCACCTGAGAGGAGCAAATCACAGCTTGCCAAAAACAAAACAGCCTTTAACCTTTCCAGTCTTTTAACCTTTACATAAACTGTGCTTGTTTTCCCGTGTGAACAATGGCCTTATTGTTTGACTTAAAATACAGTACATGACCTGTGATGTTAGGAAATGAATGAATTGTTGTGTTGTCAACAGTTACTTTTTTTCCATGCCTCCCTATATCTAGGAATTTCTTTCCATGAACTTTAGTTTTAGGGAAAACACGACACTTGTGAGAAGGCCACTGACACCTTAAGTTGACAAGTCATAGTAGTGAAGTTTTATGACATAGATTTTGAGTAATTCAGAAACTCCTAATCTCAGATGGCTTTTCAAATGAATTCCCTCCAATTTAGGCATGTAGCATTAATTTTCAAGAGTTTACATTGCCCAGAAAGTCTGATTTCAGACACACAGCAGGCACTTCACAAAACCTGGCTACTTATTAAAATGCCAGAATAGAAGCAGAGCTCTCCCAAACATCTGGCTAGACTGTGGGTATGTGACTCAAGATGACTGCATGAGAAAATACAGGGTAGGTAAGAGAGCAACAAAAGATTAGGAGGAAAAATTCAGACGGTCATTCAATATTAGACATGAAGTCCATCTTCAAACACTCATTGCTTACTACAAGTTCATTTAAAATTGGAAAATGTCCAAAATAGTTATGGCAAAGATGAAGATAGAGCAGAATTTTTACACAGAGTAAAGAAAGTATCCAAAGCATCCAACTTCTCAAGGGTAAGAGAAACAAAATAATGATTAAGGAAGAAAAACCTACTAAAAGGGATCTTTAGAGTTCAAATAAGCTTTTAAAAAGAAATTCATAAACAATAGGAAACATCCCTTAAGCAATTACACACAAATCACTAGATTAGAACACTTCAATCAGTTCAGGAAAGATTCTCACTTTTGTGAGACCCACGGACATTGAATGGACCTGTGAACATAGATTTAAGTAAAGGAAACATTTACACAGGTTGGACTTGTTCTTAAATGAAAGGACAGGTCTGGAAGCTACACATACAAATGTACATTTTCTGGGCCAAAGTACTGTGTGACAAAGCTGATTGCAAACCTCATTACTCATTTTAGCCAACAGCATCACAGCCTGAGCCAGCTTTCATTTTATTATATATTGCCTTGAGAGAGTTTAAATTTAGGAGAAGAATATTTTTTGGCTGGTTTTGGTCAGCAGTCTCCCTTCAGCCACTGCTTCCATGAGCTCCTGGGAAATGATCAAAAATATTCATCTGATCGCTCTATTGTGGGATATGCTTATGTATCACAGCAATGTGAAAGGGATACCACTTCAATGATATAAGACATATTTTAATCACATCGTAGGGAATTATTACCCTACAGCTCTGAGATTTTAACTTCCAAAATTCAGTGTGAGTCCCTCAGGGGCAGGTCAAGAAACATAAGGCACCCCTAACATACCTTCAGAAAACCAGTATGTATATACCTTAAACTTGGTAGAAATAGAAATAATCTAAAAAGAAAAGAAAGAATATCAAAAGAGAAGAGGAAGGCCTCTCAAATAAGGACCCCTGTGAGCTAACAAGAATGACATTTTCATGCTTTTCATAAAAAAAAAAAAGGAATAGGAAAAAAGAAATTGTTCCACATAATGCAACAGCTCCTCAGTTAATGTAAACTGGCGCCAGTTCATTGAAGTCAATGGAGCTACAGTGATACGTACCAGCTGAGGATGGGGTTCTGAATTTGTAGGCACTTGGCATGATGCCAGCGTCTGTCTGCATACAGACTAGCATTGTGTATGTAAACACTGTCTGACTCTCTAAAAACCATAATTTGTAAAAAATGCTTTCTAGTGCTGATGAATTTGTCATGTACAACAGACCATGGGCTCCCTGTGTGCGGTGCCTCCATCTGAGCAGCGGATCCTGGCAGTCCTACATGGGCTCTGGATTTGCTCACCACATTTCACCAAGCTAAAGGATGGCTCACTCAAAACTCAAATCAGAACAGAGCCCAAGACGGCAGCTGCTTCCTCTGTCCCAAATAATAAAATTTTAATGTTTCATGCTGACACTGTTGTGTGAAGGTTAAATAATGTGTTAGGATGTAAAGGGAGGTGGTTAAGCTGCACTCCACTAGGAACCACCAGGACTTTCAGATTCCCCTCTCCACCCCCAGTCATTATCATATCCTCACACCATAGACTAACACTTTACTCTTGTCCTAGACCAGCCTGAAGTCCCTCCTTCCCCACAGTGAATAAGAAAAAACTTTGGCCTCGTCTTGCCAGCTTCCTACACATGTTTTGGAAAGGGAAGAGACAGGGTTCAGATATATTTAATCCCTTAAACAGATTGACACTCTGGGTTTCCACACATTTTCCTTTGGCCTGTTACATTATATACCTTACCTACCAGCAATTATATACCTTACCTACAGTTCAAGATAGACTTCTGTTCCTTGCCAACGTAATACTAATTCTTAAACAAATATGTTCCTATAGATGCACATTTTTTGTACTCCAGAGGTATCAGTCCTGGGGGGCTGTTACCTCTAGAGGTGATTACCTCCATTTTACTGTTTCCAAAGGCAACACAATAATAAAGGAATAGAAAAACCTTTAGAATCATGCATTTAACCCATAAACACCTTTTACATAAGTCACATCAAGCTAAAAGAAAACAGAATTTTTAAAATGCAAATTATTTAATGTATTTGCATGACACATAAAACAAAGGAAGAGAAAGCACAGGTGCTTTCTTTCTAAGTTCATGACAGGTGCTCGTTTCAGACAGATAGATATGTCTGAAAACAAAGGTTCTTGGCAACAATAAGATCAGAGGCAGAATCCCAGCTGGACTTGGCTTTCAATTCATTTTATCAATATATTGTAAAAGCATCTGGGATTTCCATAAGGGTATACAAACCTGAACAAGATCAATAAAACTATTTCTGTATGGACTATCCAGTTCTTTTAATCATTTAAATTAAATCATTAGGATTTATGCCCAAAACTGAGCCTTAAATCAGATGTGTGTTAGTTGTTCCAAGATTTGCTTTTTAAGTCACAGCACTTGGAGGGAAGAAGGAGTTTTTAATCCTTATCTGTGTGCCAGATTTAATAAACACATCTGAAACAGACTGCTAACACAACCACTTAAAATATTTGGGTAAGAATCTACACCCACTTAAAAATACTCTGCCACTTATCCCATAAAATGTAATTACAAAAACAACAAATTCACCTGATTTATGAAATATTTACATCTCATTTAGGACCAAAACCAAATATAATTAATAACTATAAAAACAAGGGGTAGGAAACCACCACTGTTTTGTCATACTTTCATTTGTTGACAGTGGTTTCAGTTAATAGAAGCATGTGGCCTGTGAAGAGGAGAGGGGATTGCTTTTGGGTTTGATATTTTTGTTTGTTTGTTTTTTTTGTTTGGGGTTTCTTTGAGATTACAGATAGTGATGGGAGAAAAAGTTAACAATAACCAACAAGAAATTTCACCAAGAATTCAAACCAACCAAAACTGAAACCTGTTTTGATTGGAAATGAGGAAAAGGAAGTGGGTGCTCAGATCCAGATCTAAATTAACTTCAGCCAGTGGTTTGGGGTTTGGTTTCATGACCAAATTGGGGATAGGGTTCTCGTACAGACTTGATGATGATGAAACCTTCTAAACTTGAATCATGTAACCTGTTGTCTTTAGGCTTTGGTCCCCAAGACTGGAAATCTTTTTATAGCTATGGCTGGTTGACTTACACCACCATTTTCTATGTTTCTTTTGGGACGGATTCTCGAATTTTTTTCCTCAGTCACTGTTTTCCGTGATCATAGACTCTTAAAGGTTGGAAGAGACCTTTAAGATCAAGACCCACCATCAAACCAAAACTACCACTGTAGTGTGATGCATAGGAAGAACTCCATACTAAACTGATACTCAAAATGTGTTAATTGAACTTTAACCATTTCAGCCAACATACAAAAGAATTACTTTTGGCTTGCACTAACATACAGCAGAAATCAAGATCCCAAGGAACACGAGGAAGGTGAGTAGCACAGCACAGACCCTGAACTTCAGGAAAGCAGATGATGTCTGATGTAGCGAACTGGTGGGTGGCATCCTGTGGGCAACAGCTATGAAAAATTTAAGGTTGTCTTCAGGGTCAAGTTCTTCTCAGCACAAGAGAGCCCCACCCCCGTGCTCAGGGAAGCAAGGCTGCATATCAGTAGAGCAGCTTGGCTAAACTGGGAAATCCTGGCAGAGTCCCAGTGCAAAAAGCCATATGAAGATGACAGAGGCAAGGACGGACTACAAAGGATGAACACAGAAACATTGCTCAGGCACAGAAGGACGGTTTTAGCAAAACCAAAGAGGCAAGGCGGGCCAATCCAACCTGGCAAGGCATGCTAAGGCTACAAGAGCTTCTAGAAACTTCAGTAACAGAAGGAAAGAAAAGAAGTGTGTCTGCTGCCAGATGGGGTAGCTGAACTTTACAGCAGCATGCATGGGTAAGGCTGAGGTGCTCAGTGCTTTCTGTGCCTCTGATTTCACCAACAAGGTCTATCCAACCTTTGTCACTCAATAAGAGGGCTCAAGGACAGAAGTTCTAAGTAGCCAGAGCAAAGTCAAGGATCTTTCAAGAAATCCTGACCCTTATAAGTCCATGCGACCAGAAGGGATGGAGGCAACAGTGCAGAGACCACTGGTGGCATGGCAGGGACTCTCTCTTACCATTGATGGAAAGTCATGGAGACCAAGGGAGGTCTCCAACAACTGAAGAAAGGCAAATGTTTGACCCATTTTCAGAAAGAGTAACTAATGGAGATCAAATCCTTGATGCAGTAGGCCCTTTACTGGAACACTTTACAGGACTCCCAAGGGCAACTCTGCTTCCCAGTTCCTTATTGTCCACACTACAGAAGTCTCTTGACTGCACTGATCCATAACAGTGGCAACATCAATTCAAAATGGGGACAAAACGTGCCACCAAGACTAGGAGTGTGAGTGAAGACAGTCTGTTCCCAGATCAGCTGATACAAGTCTGTTCTGCTTCCACTGGCTCTTAATTCAGTATTCACAGGCTACAGCACCCGTGTAGTCCCACAATCTACAGGACTCAATAATTTCTATAAATGGAAGCAGCTATGCTGGCAAGTGTTGCCTTTGGGTCAAACTAAGACGTGAAAAGACTTGCTTATAGCAAAATTCACCCCTTTACTAAAAGATAAACTCTGCCTTTGCAATAGATCCAGCTCTTTTTTCTCCCCTGTATATGTATCTGTACATACATCAATACATTTATGTATACATGTATTTTTATACATATATATATATACACACACACACACACTCCCTTCTCCATATAAGGTCTTGATAAATACAAACTGGATTTGACTCGGAAGGGAAAGAGACAGTTTAATTTTAATAGGCCAAGCTCACATATCAGACAAAATGAAAGACAAAAAAATATCCCAAACTAAGACCATGTAAGGTATGTATCAACCAGTTCTGAAAAAGGTTCCCACTGGAATCATTCCAGACTAAAACAATGAGTCATCCCCTAAGGAATCCTGTCCTCACATGAAATATATAAATCATTGTCCATTTTGGGAGGATTACGCCAATAGCACATATCATTAAAATGTTATTTCTTTTAATAGTGCTAAGACAAAATCCAGCATTTTGTTCCATAGATCCTGATTTGCAATGTTACCAGGAGTCTCACCAAGCTCCCCCAGGGACAGAGTTACAAGGACATTTAGTTCTTGCACAGTCAATGTATGTTCCCATATGCCTCAGCAAATCTGGGCAACTGCAAACAGGATCCCAGCTTTCAGAGGTTTCCTCCCATTTTTCCTTTTTTTTCATTCCATGAGAGAGAAAAACTCTGTGAGGTGGTTGTGGGAGGATAGAGAAGAACAGAACATCCTAATGCAACGCCCAAAAATCTTAATGCGTGACTTACAACAAGACCAGCTTCATTACTTCTCAAATTAGAATCTGTGCCTGTTTTATAGTCCTGGTATAGAAATTACTGAACTTCTGCAATTTGCTAGGAAGGACAAAAAGATGATGTGCAACACAAGGGAAAAATAAGGTTGTAAAGTCTTAGCAGAAAGCAGAAGATTAAAGGCATAAAAGTTGGGGTAGATAGAATGAGCCCATTATATGACGTTCCCAAAGAAAAGAGTTTACTTTCTAGAAAATGTTTCTTATTAGAATTTTAGAATAACAAACACAATTTTCAGTGCATGATTTTGAAGAAAGGCCGCTCACATGACACTTAAGTGTCACACAGATAAATCAATTGCTACTCTTACATATATTTTGTTCTTCACAACCACCTAAGTGCTTCACTCCAAGTGTCACTGAACTACGTGTTGTATAAATATATGCACCCACTAACCTGTCTCATAACTCCAGCTGGAACAACTGGTCCCTAATTCCATGGCAAGAGAAATAAAACAGGGATTCTCCATTTTCAAAAGGAAATGCACTAATCTACATAGTTAATGAAGACATCTTTAGCATTTCGTTTCTTCAGGGCTTTTTTCTCTGAAAGCATTTCCTTCACAGTTTCTGCCAAGAGTTCACAATGCAGCTTCACAAAACAGCATCATTTTATTTTGCACCCTGTAGAGACAGTGACCATTAGTCACAGTCAGAATCATGGTTATAGCACTCCTCAGGCAGTTGGGACATGGAAGAAGGAAACTGGTGAACACCAACAACACTGCTTAGTCACTACTGCTTCATTCTGGCCCACTCCTGACCAGTTACCTCACTGGAAATGTATGGTTCAGATGCTGAGGTCGGCATTTGAAAGGTGTTCTGCCACAGTTCCTATGAATCTGAAGAAACACAATCTTTCTCTTTGGTCAAGTCCATAACATCAAGCACACATAGACAAAGTCTGACTGTAACAGAGGAATTGATTCTTTTTTTTAATGAGTAAATACACTTAAACAATTGAAACAATAATGGAAAATGTTATATGGGATTTATATTTTTACTTAAGTTACCTAAACAAATATTATAGATGCGGTATGTGGGAACAGATAAATAACTTTTTTTCCAAACCTATCAATTTTGTTTTATTGCCCCAAGCCAAGCTATAATTCTATGATACATCCAGGAATATAAAATGAATTTTGGGACTCTGAGGAGAAAAAAGCTTAGTAATGAGCTTCTTAATCAAACAAACCACTCCTCATCACCCCAAAAATAGTTCCATCTTTACAATCTACTATTTTTTTGTGATTTGTTTTAGCTTATACAGACTGCTACTACTGCTTCCCTTGGGAGAACACACAGCTGTAGGCTAACAGCTTTCAGCACCAGCAACATTTTCCTGATGTCCAGCCTCAATATGCCTTTTTGCTCAGTTTTACTTCATTAGTTCCAGTTAAAACTCCTCTGTATCAGGTGAAATCCTTCCAGTCTGGAGTGTTTGCATTCAGTTATTACTTTTGGGCAGCTCAATGTGCATCACTTCACACTCTCATTACAGCTGACAACCATCTACACATGGCAAAGCTCAAAGATCATGAAAAGATCAGGATTGCTCCAGCCTTCATCAAGGAACCATGTTTTAGACTTCTGTTAAAGACTTGTTGGGAACACAGTATTCTGTAAAGCAAGTAATTTGAATTTCCATTGCTGGAGAAAACAAATATTTGTCTTCTTGCATAATCTTCATATAAAATCCTTGATCAAGTATTTACTTTTCAAAATCATTATTGTGTTTACTATATCTAAACCCATAACATGCAGAAGAAGGTAAAGACAGAACACATCTGATTTTTAACTTAACCATGAGCTATCCTCACACAGTCATGGCTTTGAGGTCAGCCATCATAAAACTAGTCAATTTTTAAATATTTCAACATTTTTAGGCACTGCATTACAACTAACAAATCTTGAAAGATAATGACCCAAGCTATGGCTCTGCTCTTTGTTCCTATTGATACACAATGTGCTAAGAGTAAAGCTTGAGTTTAAAATATTGTTTTATATCTGTAGAAAATCAGTACTCTGGTATATTTTGGTTCTGGACAAAAAAATTAATTTAAAATTATATTAAAGAGTGGATGAGCATTTTGACTGAGGCATCATAGCAGTTCCCTCAGGCAAGTCATGAAGGACATGATCCATGACCACCGAAATCAATGAAAAGATTCCCACTAATGCCTACAGGCTGTGGATGAGACCTTTAAAAATTTTGTCCATAGAGTGGAGGTAACATTTTACTACCCAAGTGTTGTGAGGACGACTCTGTTAATCTATGCTTAGCTAACAAAGAGATGGGAACTACATATGCATCTACATACACAAATTCCCCAAAAACATTGAAATGGAAAGATCCCCATAGCTGAAAGCTAGAAGGGATTTATCATTATACACTTCCATTAACATGCAAAACTGGACACAGTGTCATAACGTTGGGAATACATGACTCATGTGGATACCAAGTGCTCATATTTGTGTTCTGTTTTGCATTGGATCATAGTTTGTGCAAACAATATTCAAATTTCCTTATCTTCTTTTAAAAATTATTTTATTTTTGAGCTCTGCTTTCCTCTTCCCATTCCCCCAGCAAGAAGCTGGCGAGGGATGTGGAGCATCTGGGTTTGAAATGACAGCTGGTGGGTGAGACAGCGTCAAGTTCTTTGCTGGCTTTTACTTTGGTCTTCTGGGAATGAACCAAAATGAGATTTCTTCAGAATAATCACCCCATCTTTTGCCCTTGAATAAACTTCAGCAGGGATCATAAGCCAAGTCCTCTTTGGGCAAATCAGAAGAACTTTTCATAGCCCATATACCAGAGTTGGTTGGAAAACAGGATCTCTGCCTCGTGGGAAATTCCAGATGTTCCAAAACATGTTTTGTGCTCCGACTTGGAACAAATAAAACTTTTTTTCAGCATGAAAGTTTCCTCAAAAAAATTATCTAAAAAACATTAAATACTAAATATAATGTCACTTAGAGCATGATAAAGACATAGACCAGTAAATGAAATATGAGTATTAAATTTTATCAGTACCATATAGTATTAAATATTACAACAAAGCACTCAAACAAATTAAAAAAAATAAAAAGAACAAAATTCCATGTCAAAAATAAATAAAAACATGCCCCTCAAACAAGCTCAGGTTGTGCAGTATGTGAAAGCAAGCGCTGTTTGCCATAAAGAGAACACCTTGGAACCTTTCTGTGGCGCGTCCCTTGGGAGTGCAGGAAATACCATCAAACCATTTTATTCTTACATGACATTTAATAAATACTTGGGCATGTATTCATCTAGGACTCATTATGGGAAACCCCTATGGCTGTAATGATCTGCAAAGTTTAAGCAGTAACCCTCCAGTTTTAAATTGCTTGATCTGCAGACCCAAACACTGGATAGAATAGGTTTTATTTTCCTTTCAGTAAAAGCTATGTTATCAGGTTATTGATACTGCAGCTAAAAGGCAGCAAATATATTTTGATTTATTGTTTGAATGGGAAGCACATCCCACGCTTGTACTTCAGCCCCACACCTTAATGCTTTGTTGAGAGAAGGACACAGACAATGAGCTCTCTATGAGAGAGGCCTGCGTAATGCTAACATGGTCAAATTCCTTGTGCAAGCACAGGAATATCAAAGGCAGGCAAGGAGCAACTGGAACCTTGGAGACAGACTTATTTTCACAGACATTTGACTAATCTGATGATGTATCCCCAGCACTATGTGCACTGGGGCAATGAACTTGCCTCTACAAGCAATAACCTTTTGCCTGTCAACAGGGTTTACCCGAAGGGAAGCAGCACCATGGGCTTGTACAGCAGGGCTCCCCATCAGCCTCAATTACATTATGAATACCTCAGGTATTAGGCTATGATACAAGAGAATAATGCTGGTGAGGGTGTATGAGACTGATTTCATCTGCACATACACCCTGATTGCCTGAAACGGGATTGCAGGGCAGAAAGAAGGGAGAAAACTAGACCAAGGTGTCCTCAATACATGACAGCAGCACTACCAGCATGTTCATGATATCCAGTAGACAAGAGAGCCACAGGAAATTAAATGAAAGCTGCAGCAAGCAGATAATTGGGGCATTCATCTAGAGGAATCTGTATGAGAAGTGGATGGGAGTAAACATGAAAATGTGAAGTGCTGCTTTGGGCATGTGACTCGTGTTTGCAGGTTGGGATGTAAACAAACAACTCTGCAGGCCAGATCCCAGTCTCTCAGCAGTTGCTGAGAGATTTGTACTGAACTCAATCAAATTTGCATCAAATCCTCAGTGGGTACAAACATTTCTGCTCCTGGTTGCACAAGTCCACTCCGTTGGTTTTGCTGTTGGTCCCTGTGAAGAGCAAAGGGCTGCATTCATAGGTGCTCCTGGTAGATGAGCTGTCACTTGGTTGTCCTTCTCCGTGCCACTCCCTCCCTCCATGGCTGACCCCTTTCACTGAATCCTACAACCTGATGAGGGTCTTTTCCCCCATTCTCTCCTACAACCCCATTTGTTATTTATGCCAACACACAAGTGGTCCTGATTTATCAGGATGTTGTCCATCATTCTGTTACACAATTACTTTTTAGATTCTCCATATCTCAAACTGCTTCTCCAAAGGAATTGCTTCAGAGCCAGGGATAATTTACTGGCAACCATGAGTATGTCAAACCCTCCAGATGTTTATTATTACTACTATTTTCCAGGGGTGTCAGCCAATAGCTCTGTTTGTGGCTTGCCCTGCACCAGGACATCAGATAACTGCAGCTTATAGTCCTGAATTTAGCATTGGTCAGCCTTTGATCCACAATTTGTTTTGCTTTTTGCTAGGCTGTGAAATGTTTCAGCATTAGTCCATGAAACTGGTCTCACCACTTTGTTGGTATTGAAATACTTTATTTATCAGCCAAGAGAACATTACTGACTGATTCTGAATTTGGCCTTGTAACCAGCTGCCAATGCTGTGGCAAGGTGTATTATTAGCAGATAATGCAAGGAATATTTTAAATGGCACAAACGTCATCTGTCATTCAATGCTCAAGATAACCTCTGTATTGAGAAAGGTGAACTTTCCAGCAGGACAGAGGTAGACAGTGTTCTTTGGAAATTTCATTCTGCTTCTTCCAGCACATTTTCTCTCCCTCCTCAGTGCATAGTTTTCTGCTCTTTTTGGACCTCAAATTTTTAACTGGAAATAGTTCCAGAAACATACCCTTCAAATAACAAGAATAAATCAGCTGGGGCCCCCTGGGTTTCCACATAAAACTCCTTGCACACAAGTCCTATTAAAATCAACTTGTCCCAAAGTCCAAAGAACAGAACTGAGTCTGTTCTTCTTCCAAGCGACATCCCAAAGAGAGAAAGAGCTGAAGAAAGGAGCACGGAATTGGGAAAAGCAATTCCTTCAGCAGCAGCAGCCGCCTGCTGCAGAGGACGTGTGCCAGGTACTGGGTGGAGATAAAGCAGGAGATGAATGGACAGTCTCCTGAGGATTTCTACCAGCTGCCTGAGACTCAGAACTGATCTAACCTGTGCCATGGGTGGGGCAGGGCATCAGGAAACCATAATCGCCTCCCAGCTGTTCCTTCCTTCCTCCACCCATGCTCATTGCTGCGGAAGCCAAGCACGGAGGAGGGTTTTGGCAGGATAGCAGTAATGTGCCAATGGCAGAGCATGTGTTTAGCTCATATAATTCTTCTGTGGATGCAAGGATCAACATGCCTGTGCTCCGCACCTAAGTCCTCATAAAGGAGAAGTAGAACACCAGCTTATATAAAACAGGCTAAGAGAGGTAAGGAGCAAACAAGTGGTTCACTTGCAATATTTTTATAGATGAAAGTCAATTCTGTTTTGTTTTTGCTGTGGGAAAATTCCTGCTGCAATAATAACTTTCATTTTTATGGATCCCTCATGCTCAACAAATGGACCAACTATTTATTTAAGCATCCTTTCTCCCACCACGGAAATGGAGTGGTCTCCTGGGTAAAACATGGTGTCTGTTTTGGGGCAGAGCTCCAAAAATTCTGATCAGTTTGTAACAGCGAATAGCTGGATTTCCAAAGGTGTCTGGAGCACACCAAAGTACCAGCTCTCACAGGCATCCAAAGTCAGGCAGAGTTCCTGTTGATATCCATTAGAGTTCAGAGAGGATTAAAATTCCTGCTGAAGTCCAAGTAGCTAACTGCCTTGGATGTTTAGCCTGAGAAAAAATTCCCTTGACACAGGCAGTGATCATCACTATGCTAGAACCTGACTTGGCACACCACTATCAACAATCAGCATCTTGAAAACCATGCCAGAAAATCTATTTTTCCCCCCAAGAGAATAAATTCTTTCAACTCACCAAATGGATACAATTTATTCTACCCAAGTAGTCCCAAAGTCATATTAAATCATGAAAAAGGATTAAAAGGACACAGAATTACTTTATTAGTATTCCTGCACAATGTTTCTGTTCTCTGAAACTTCCACAATAACATTCTTTGATGCATCACTGTACAGATTTTAGACTTTTTAAATACTACCCAAGATGGTATGGCTGTAAAATTAATAGTTGTAACCATCAATTTGCAAAACATGTTCATCTTTGCAATGTTCTGACAAAGTTTGCACTCAAGTTGAAATATCAGAGGTTAATTCTGAGTTTGAAAACTGTCCATGTTAGAGACCACGACTCATGTGGGACTGAAGTTCAGATCTGCATTCAAACCAATAAATGGGGATTACTGGCAAAATGCTTTACCTATGGACCACCAGCAACTAAAATTTCTCCCTTCTCTTGCCCAAAACAGTCAAAGTCTATAACTTCCTGGCTTAATTTCAAAACTATTTTACCCATAAATCTCTGAAAATGGTTGCTGATTTGGGATGTAAGGTTAGAAAACTCTCAGACATGTAAGGAGTTTTAAATTGATACTTCATGAACCTTACTGAAATGAGTTCTTTTAAGCTGTGCTAGTGCTCCTGACCTTGAAAGACCCGAAAACCCAAGCTTCAAAATCCCTCAGTTAACTTTTTCTTATTCCTCTTTTGTATTTAGATATCTCTTTAGATATAAAGCTTGTCCCTAAAACTGAGATTCTTTGGTTAAAATGTCACTTCCTAGGTTAAGGAAATTGGGACATAAGAACTGAAGCATTCTCAATAAAAGTAGAGAAGATTTTTATTTTTTTTTACAAGAAATAATAAAATTGCTAGTTACAAAGAAACTGGAATATGTTTCCTAATGCACATCTTGTCGGGAAGAATCACAAAGTAGAGAGCAGCATAGCATAACATTCCAGCCTGAATTCTCTATGGACTCTCTCACAGGCTGGATGAAGCAGTTCTTATTGCCAAAGTGATGTCAAGCATGGGTAAGAAACCCAAAAAGCCCTAATCTATCCAAGTTCGAACATGAAACACTGAAACAGCTCTAAAATATTCACCATAAGACACTTTCCCCAATGAAAAGCAGAGATGAACACTTCAGTTTCCAGAAGAGAAAAGAGGGAACAAATCACACCCTTTGAGTCTGTAATGGAAAGAGAATTGTAGTCTGTAGCTTTCCCTCTCCTACACCAGTGACTAACAACAGACCCACGGCACCTCTCCCCTCCTGAGATGGGAGGGAAACATCCTAGGAAAAGTCTCATGTTCATTAATTGGAGGAGGGGAAGGTTTCAGCCAAACCAAAATGAAACTAAGTAAAGTTTTCCAGCAGCCAAAATCAAGTTCATGTGTTCCATTAGTAAAGAAGAAAACCGGTGTTGGAGAATAACAGACTGGGTTTTCCAAAGCTTTCTCCACAGGGCAGGGACCTGGGTCACAGGGAAGGCTGAAGAAAGTTGGCTTTCTGGCAAAAGAGTAGCTGAGCAGGAGGAAGAAAGTACTAAAACCCTGAGGTGGACTGGTCTGCTGGGTTTCCCAGGCTGTGTTAATGATAAATTTGTGTGATTTTGTGATTCTGGACTGCATGGTGCATAGCACAGCCCTGATTGCACAGCCTGCATGGGGAAAGGGAGTCTTTAGTAAACATGGTGCATGGAGTCCAAGTGCAGTTGGCTTTACAGGAAAAGTCATTTGGTGGGCTTTTCAAGCTCTTAAGATGGACACACACACAAGTAATTCTAAAAGTGACATCACAGAGTTTAAAAATGTAAAGTTCAGGAATATTCAGTTTCATAAGTCAAATTCAGCCCCATCTCTAACAAAAAAAGCATATGCAATATGAGAATAATCAGCACATAAGTATCTCCAGCAAAGAAACTTTAAAATAAATTTAATTCATACTGTGCTAACTATACCCATCCAGTAATAATGTCTGCATAGTAAATGAAAAGGAAAAAAAAAGAGAGAAAAGAGAAAAGGCAATGAGGTAGCACAAATGCAAGGCATGCAACATGTACTGTCAGGTATAGCACTCTCATGGTTGCTTGTTGGAGGAAAATCTATTCTACGTATGCAACTCTGCCGCTTGGGAGTAATGTGATCATTTTTACTGAACAGCAATAAAATTTGATGGCTTCCCACACCCTTTGTATCCTGTAGCCATCACTTCCTGCTAGTCCTTCAAATTCTCCAGTTCAGTGTGAAAAACAGCTCCTTCCATCTCAGAGTTAACAAACACAGACTAAGCCTCTCTATGAGCACTGCATTTCATCTGTAGCACTCTGACATTCTCAAATATCATTTTAAATAACCTTTAACCTATGCTTTATCTGTTTACTCACTAGTAAGGTGAGCACATGAAATCATCTGCAACACCTTGTATTTTTGCCAAGCAAAATCTAGCTCAGTTGCAGGATTATTAAGCAGCAGGATGTCTATCACCGTGCCTAACACCATGGACTGAGCCAGGAACCTTAAACCATGAATCACTGCAGCCTGAGCTAAATCCAAGTTTTGTACTTGGGATTTTTATTAGACATTGCCTGCTTCACTGGCCTCTCCAAGAATTAGCTGTGTCCTTTCTACACTGAATTCAGCTTTGGGTTTTCAAGCTGCCTAAGGTAACACTTTTCTCCCGTGTAGCATTTGTAAGGTCTCAGAGAATTTTATAAAAAAAAATGTTCAACACCTCCACACAAGCAAAATGAGTCACACAGATGAAGTGACTTATCTGAGAAATAGCTCAGGCCAAATGGTTGACCGAATTCAGGTATTCTGAAAAGGATATGGACAGCTCAGAGATGTTTGAATGACAGCTGCCTTCTAAAATGCTGCAAATGATCCAAGTCTTCACTTTTGTCCTAAACTGTTTCACTAAAAATATTACACCATTCACTGACCTAAGTACAATAAACCTGTGGTTTCAATAAGGCACATAAGAAAAAATATATATATTTCAAGACCACAATCCACTCCGTTGCCCATTGCTCTTCAGTAAATTCAAAGCACTAAATGCAGAATCCAGTGTGACTGTCCTTATTGTCACAGGAATTACTGTTGCTAATGTCAGATCAACTCTGAAGCACAAGTGTGAGGAAGCTGGGGACACATGTCCCCTCTGTGTGTGCTGCACCCAGTCTTGGGTCACTGACAGACCTTCAACTTCATTTATTTGGCTTGATTCTAACTCTGACAATTGCCAATTTTTATGTATTTTTTCTTTTGCTATGCTATGCACATCCTCTGATGAGTTGCACATATTCTAGCAGCAAAGAAACTCTTTCATAAGAAATAAGAGCAAACCTCAGCATGCACAAAATTTGATTTAAACAAGTTCCAGTGATATCTAAACTTTGTACTTGGAGTCCATTTTAAAATTGCATCAAATAAGAATTTTAATGGAAAAAGGACAGAGAAGGAGAGGGGAGACTGATAACAGTTCCATTCATGTATCTTCTAGCTTTGCCCATCACAGCAATTCTCTTCCCTGAGGCTGTTTTATATTGCCAGGTTGTCAGCAAGAACTCCAGCAAACAATGGCACCAAGGTGCAATTTCTCCGTGTAATGCATCCTGGTTCTATTTATGAAGCCAGTCATTTTTCTGCATGGCACATTTTCATGGCCAAAGGTGGAAGGAAAAACATCGGGTGTGATTGCACCCTGGTGACAAGAGGTGACAAGATCAAACAAGACATTTTGGATTATCTGTTTTTTGATACTTCTGTTGCACAATGCACGTTTTACTGCTCAGAATCCTCAGTGTCAGCATGGTCCATGCTAACCCAATTGTGCAGCTAAGGCCAGAGTCCCTCCAGACTGACACGTTGTGTAAGTGCTGTGAAAGTGTTTCAAGGTTTATTTAGTTAAACCTTTTTCATTTATATATTTCCTATTGGAACAGGAATGGCTAAAGTTAAAAAAAACTGTAGCTCCTGTTCTGCCAAACATTTGACAGAAACCTCAATTTCATGCACTATAAGAGCAGCAGGTAAGTTGATTCAGTTTTGAGTGTTTCCCTCCTTCACTTGTTCATGGTGTACTTAGTAAAAAATGTAATGTTAACGCCTGTTGAAAGGCAAAGGGTTTGTGCACTGTGACAGCCCTGTCACACACATCTGAGGGCTTGGAGCTGCAGTACAAAAGAGAGGCACACGCAGGCTTCACTGGCAAAGCATGTATTTTAAATAAAGCCTCAGTCCTCAGAAACAGACAGTCTCCGTTCTCATTCTGAGTAATGTCTGCCTTCTATTCAGTAGAATGGCCCACAATGAGAGTAACAAAGGCATGCCAGATGAAAAACATCACACTGCAAGATCCCTGCATGCTGGAGAAAATGTCTGTAATTGCTTACTGAGATATTCCCCTTAAAGTATGCAGGGAATAAAGAAGGGATGCCTCATGTTAAAAAGGGGGAAGGGGAAAAAATGAAAACTATTTACGTCCAGATTGTTTCCTTTTAAAGTCTTTGTCTGATCAGAATCTGATTTCTGTGCGTTTTGTACAGAGCTTATATGGGGTTTCCCCAGCTTGGGTACTGTAAAAATCAGTTCACATTCATACTAAAAAAGTGCTTGGCACCAGTTCTGCTAAAGTAGGACTAAAGGCCTCACTAACAGGCTCCAGCCAGGAGAAAAGCTTGTCCATGGGCCTGGAAGTTGGGCAGCAGTGACATATGATTCCAGCTCGTGTTAAAAGTGGCCACAGGCATGGAGAGGTAGCACACAGGTATGCAAACATACTGATTAGGAAGCACACTGAATTGATCAGATTTTTTAATCGCATATTATTCATCATTATGTATATTTATGAGATAACTGACTCAGTTACCTGATCTACCTTGATTTTCTTTGGGTTTACATTAGCTTTTTTTACAGGCATTTTTTTCATTTGTGCTTATGTGCCTCACAAATAATGAGTCATCCTAAACTACTTACTCAGATCAATATTCATTTTTCTTTTCACAGTAACTATTATTCATTTTTCTATTTCATTTTATAGCAGAGTATTATTTAGAAAGTATTAATAAAATAGAAAATTTTAGCCTATTATAATCGTACATCAAAATCAAAATGCATAGGTTGCAAATAGTTCACTCATTGAAAACAAATCTGAACTATCTGGCAAATACTTATGCATGAAATTCACATTCATATTAATTCTGTTGATGAATGATCTAAAGAGTGGAATAAGTTTAGTACTATACATTAATCAAAAAATTTCACCAACACCATTAGCTAACAGCATCAACTATATAGCTTAACCTGATCCTAAACAACAGAAGATGAAAGAGAGGCAAAACTAACACACAGTGTATTATTAGAAAATAAGAACCTGCCTAGAGGTTCTCCAGTCACTTCTTGACCAGAAAATTGGATGCATTTCTGAAGCTGTCATTTTTGCTGAAGCTGAAATTACAGCCCCATCCTAAATCATCAGAAATTCAATCTCTGCATTGTGCTCAGAACTGAGATCAGAATAGTCCCAAATCTCTCCTGCACCATTGAAGCCTATGAATCTTTGAGTAACATCATCTTTGAATGACAGATGGCTCTGAACTGGTGGCTTTCATTACTCCCATGTTCCATGTGGACACACTGCTACCAAGGAAAATCCCTGTGGTACTCTGCTCTGTCAGGCCTTCACCAAGTTCATAGCATCACACATTCTCACACTCAACCATTCCTTTCAGCATTTGGGAAACTCCATTTACAGATGGTTCTGGTGGGAGAGGTGAGGCTTTCCTAACCCTCAGTCACAAACTTGTCCTGCAAGTGAGGCTGACAACACCAGGTATTACCTCAAATGTGATAGCTGAGAGGATGAACAGAAACACAGCTTCTTGACTCCTAGAGCTGATACATCCATAGGTACACAAATTTGTAGTTCAAAGTCACAATTCTGCTGAGGGCCCATTGCAGCCAAGGACATACATATATGAATTCCTATTTTCCACTGTTTCTCTTTCAGCAGCACTTAAAGGTACATCCAAGACAAGAGCTCCGCTGCAAAAGGTACTGGGTTCGTATGTACCACAGAATAGTCCAATAAATGAAGCTTTACAGCATAGATAGAGAAGACTAATCAAAAGAGAGAAAATCAGGAAAGGGTTTGCAGCTCAGAGAGCAGGTGAAGCCAAAAGATAAAATGAGAGAGGAGGGGCATACACTGTATCCCCAGAAGACAAAAGATGTTATCAGATTATTCATCAATGAAATGCCTTCTAGAAAGGAACAACCTCCAAGTATTGTCTACTAACAGAAAGCTCACTGGAGCTCTGCTAACTGGAGACCATTGCATCAGGCAAAACCTTGGGTAGAAAGAAATAACCACCTAGGAAACTACTACTAAACATGCATGAAAATTATGCTTTCCACAAAACCATCCTTTTGCATTTATTGGCTGAAGATTTAGTATTACTTTTCATGCAGCATTTAGGTATGAGGTTACCCTTACAGAACAGTACCTGTGCAAGACGCTGCTAATCAAAAACCTGTCTGAAGAACCTAACATTAAGCCATCTATTTCCATTACGTTATTATGATTCACAGTTAATCCAAAATACTTTCAGAACTAGGCACAAGACGTGGTACAATTCATTCATCTTCTTTGATCCTGAAGAGAACAACAGGCTGAAGCAAGCTTATTTGGAGAAAGGCCTTCATGATGGGATTGTCAGCCTGATTTCTTATAGAAAGAGGATTAGATAATTGATTATGAGCTGATTACTGACCTTCATCCAACTTTGAAGCAAACCAAAATGAAGTTTCAGTTATATTTTCCCCAATTCAGTGCTTTTATGTAAAATAAGATAAAATGCCATGGCTTCTGCTTTGTGTATTTTGATTCTTTTTAAAATAGAGGAAGTCAGAATTGTTGAAACATCAGCAGAAATTCTGTTTAGCATGAATCTTTACCCAGCAGAACTGCTGTGCTAACAATGATGCACATTTATATGGCCCTCAGGAAGAAATGTACCTCACCCAAAGCCTGACAGCAAGAAAACACCCTTTGACTTCAGGGAGCTTTGGATTAGGACTCAAATGATTAGTGACCTGGGGCAAAAATAGCAAACTGTTTAATACCACTTCTTTGGGCACTCAAATTATCATATTAAAATCCATTTTATCACTGGCAAAGTCAATCAGGTTATAAACGCAAACAGATGTTTTAATGTGTCTCTGGCATTTGGCTTCAGGCAGAGTAAACTGAACATTTTCAATTTCATACAGTTTAGTTTCTGTGAGGTTAAAGTAAACCAAATTATTTCTCCCACAGCATTTTTAGTCGCTGTCACCACACTCATGTTTACTTTGTCATACGCGATAAAAGCCTGGCTGGCCTGATGACACTGAACCTGAGTTGATTGGAAAACTAAGGAAAAGGGGGAGGAGGGAGGACATTCACTTCTAACTCACTGTCTGTGCAAACCGAGCTTTTCAAATTTGCCCACCCATAAACCAAGACACATGATTTTGTTATCCTTGGAGCCCGGCTGCAAAAAACACAGTCAATATGTCCTGTGGCATTGGGCTGCTTCCACTTGGTGCGATAACACTGTTGTGCTATTTCCAAATGCACTCTGATATACTATACACATGAGTTAATGTAGACATATTTGTGCACTGCATGCTCTGGAAGGAAAAGGACAGCAGGCAGTGTGGGAAAAATAGGCTGAAGTGGGGGGAAAAAAGGAAAAAAAAAAGAAAAAAGAAAAAGGGACATTAAGATTCCCATAACTCAAGGGAGCATATTGTTCAGCTAAGGCATAGGCCAGTGCCTCACAGGCCCTATCACTGGCTGACAGAATTAGATTCTGATTCATGCTCTGTAACTCGCTGTAATGCCAGCCAGGGACAAGAGTGTTCCATGGGAACGTTTCAGCCAGTCCCCTCCTTATCAGCTCCAGAACAGCTGCCAGACTTTCAGGGCGCTTGATAGAGAATTTAATTCTTAAGATTGCACATTAATTTCTAAATTCTTTCTTATCCATGTGCTGTGATTTGAGACTGCATTCAATGCAGCCCAGCACAGGGCAAGCCTTTCCCATCCACACCCCTCCTTCCTGTCTGCAAACTTCCTTCCTATAGATTTACCCAGACATCTTTGAGCTAAATTAACACCCTGTACACTTCTTTGACCACGCACCAGCAGATAGGAAACCTGATTTTGACCTCACACTGGCTACCAAGCAGAGGGATTTTAAAAATTATCCTGTACTTGTAAAATGTTTAGTTTATCCATTTTGCCTTTACAAAGAAGTAAAGGGATATTTATTTTCACCCAGCAGCTAAGCACTGCAGTAGTTCTTTAAAATAATGATTTCCCACCCTATCAATTCATTGTCAGGCAGAGCTCACTAATGGCTATAAAATGGTTACAAATCCCTCGACATATTATGCAATTTTTTGAAGAAATATTACCCCGGTTTATAATCCTCTGCTCTTTCATATTCATATATTTTTAAATTACTCTTTTTACTATGGTCAAGAGCACTGCAGAATAAATACATGAAAACAAGCAACCAATGATTGAAACTTTTGGCAAGCTGGAGTGGAATTGAGTTACAGTGGAAAAATTCAGCATTTGAGTTTAACATGACCAGGTCTCCTGGTTTGCTTAGGGCAGTTCCAGGTTCCACAATTGTTTCCTGGAAGGATGTAGGCTGTGCTTGCAGTTAAACGAACTCTGTGTGCGAGAGAGAACCAGAATCCTCTCCTTTCCGTGATAAATTCACCTATTTGGTATTAAATTACCAATGTAAAATGGGGTCCCTCTCCAGAAGGGTAGGGAACAGTGTGGGTAGTGCCATTTCACTGCTTTCCAGACTGCCTAGTTATGGGCAGTCCAAAAGACTAAGTCAAGCAGACAGATCAAATTAATTTATTCAGAATCTTTAATTCTGAAACCAAAATAACGTCTCTGTTCCAAATCACTGCAACTGAAACCAAACCCTAAATAAATAGACAACTACAGGAACCCAGACTGGACCAGTGATGTGTCTGGCATGATCACACCATGACCAACACAAGCACTTCAAAAGAAGGTGCAAGATACTCCAGGGAAGACAAACACTGAAAAAATGTTGAGAGGGAGCCACATTCCTCCTTATGCTGCCCCAAAAACCATTTGGCTCCTACCCTGATTTATAAACATGGTTTTCTTTTATCCCTGATCTTTTAATTGTGAAAATCTCATTAGCGTTAGAAATGGAATCCTACAAAATTTCAGGCCTCATAAATACAAGGGGAATAAGAACCACAAATGTATTATTCACTATACCATAGTAATGTGCTTTTTGCTGCTTTCCAACACTATTGCCTCCCTCACAGGTCCTCATCCTCTGCAACCTGACCCTTATTTCACATATTAATGTTAATAGTTGTTCCCTCTTCTTCTGTCATTTCAACAAGAGTAATGGAAGACAATCAACAGACAATCAAGGGCAAAAGAGAGAAAGAAAGATCAAGGTCAATGTAAGAAAAAACAATCGTGCAATTTTTTCTTGTACTTATTGGTAACAAATTCCAGACCATGGTTATAAAGAGTGTCCTGGAAATGTAATGTAAGCTTGGGAGAAAAGACCTGTGTGCCCTCACTTCAGTCAAAAGATCTCAAATAATTGCTTGGATGGATATAACCATTCTGAGGGAATAATGAGGTGGAAGTGGGCTGATGCTGATATGCAGACTTCCCTCCTATGTATCAGATACTTGTCAGTCCCCAGAGCTTATGATCATAATTCCAAAAAACAGCAAGTGGTGATACTGCTGTCCATTCTTCTCCCTAGGAGAGGAAAGAGTTTTGATGACTCAAAAATTTACTGTGGAAACATGATCTACCTGTTGATGTCCTGGCTGGCCTTCAGCTTTTCCCTACTATGTAGACTATTCTTGTTACCTCCCAGCCCCAGATGGACTCGCTTTCAGCAAAGATTTCTTGCCTGGTTTTCATTTGGTTTCTGTCAGTAAAGCCTAAGGAATAGGTCAGGCTCTCAATACCAAACCCCACTCTCATTTTATTAGAGAAGATTGATGAATTTTAAGTCCAAAATCTGTTTTAAACACGGACTATTGCACTTAGGAAGAATGACTTACATGTGTATCTTGCAATGCTTTCCATTCCCCTAAGAAAGTCATGCATTTTAATTACCTGCTTACTGCTATTTCTGTACCAACAACAGTTTATGCCCTTAAATCCATTTTAACAATTTTGATGCTATTAGCAGCAGCAGAGCTAAATATGCTTAGGAAAGGTTGTGTGACATCAGAAACTGGTTTTGAAGCCGGATCCCTCTGGCCACCACTCCTTGGCTTTTTCTTACTATTCAGTTAGCAAGACATGGAAAGATTTTTTTCTTATTATTAACTTTCCTTTTTGTTTTGTTTTGTTTGATTCCACTTGGTTCTTTGAACCTTAGAGGCAAGTAATTAAATAGAAGTTAACCAGATCTCAAAGAGTTCCTTTTGTAACAAGACAGACAAATAAGACCAAGATTTAGAAAAATTACTTTTTTTATAACTTTCAGGTCGTTACCACAGACCTGATTCCCCTTTATATTTTACATCACTGATAAGTAAAGGGAAAGTAAAATAAGCATATTCACAATTGCATTCACATTAAGGATGTAGTCTCCCTCCAGTGAGAACTGAGTCATTAGGGATGTGCAGCAGTTGGTGTGGGTAGAATTTACAATTCTGTGTGCCAGCTACTGTGGTAATACTGAAAAAGCTCTGAAAGCACCAAAAGAACTGTCACAGGAGGGGATGAGAGGATGGATGCTGATGGACATGCAAACCTGGAGAGCTGAAGCAAAACTGAGAGAGAATTTATCCCAAAACCTACTCTGTACACATACACATGATTTCCAGAAGATTGATCATTTTACACATTCTCTATTATTTCAGTACAGTAACTGGTCTATGCCATCTACAAAGCTGGAGATTATTTAAGTCACAGATGGACACTTTGGGTCAGGATCTGATCTTGGCAGCCATTTGAGGTTCACTTGGTTGCAGAATAACCAAGCTTCATTTTTGCATTAGTCTTGATAAAATGGTGACCCACCAAACTCGGTTCACTAGGACAGTCTGCTTTGTCAGACTTGTTCTGTTTCCTTTTCCTCAGGATCTGCAGTACCAGCATAACCTGTTGTTCCTGCAGTTTGACAATAAGGACTTTTCTTTCACAGGATGGGTCACTTTGCAAGGGACCACAGTGAGTCATCTGTTCCCACCTCCCTGCTCAAGTCATCCCAGAGCACATGGCACATGCCTACATCCAGATGGTTCTGAAACATCTCCAGTGAGGGAGACTCCACAACCTCTCTGGGAAATGTGTTCCAGTGTGTGGTCACCTGCACAGAAAAGAAGTTCTTCCTCAGTTCAGGTGGAACTTCGTGCCCATTGCCTCTTGTCCCACGGCTCAGCACCACCAGGCAGAGCCTGGATCCATGCTCTGACACCTCCCTTCAGATACTGACAGACATTGATGAGGTCCCCTCCCAGCTGTCTCTTTCCATCAGGTTATCATCTGGATTCTTTCAACTGCACAGCCACAGCAGCCCAGACAAGGATCTTGGTAACCATGGTATACAAGAGTCACAGATATAACATTTCTGCCTAACACAAACTGCAGACACATCCTGTGATGCACAGGGTCATGCTGGTATAGATCTCTGAAATCTGCACTCGTTCTCAGGGCTTGGTGTTGTAAGAATGCAGAGAGTTTTTCTTTCCACAAATAGATGTTTCAGGCATATTTGCTCAAACCCTTGAGGCTGACAGTCAGCGATACTTCTTCCCAGCCCAACAGCTCCTTGGGAACTGCCAAATATTTCAAGCAGACGGTCCATGAACCATCTCACAAAGATTATAGGTGCTGCTCCAAGAAGTGGGGATTGAGTCTCCCATAGCAAGCTGTCTGCTGCTGATCTTTCCCAATTAACAGTTAATGTGGGGGGAATTAGGGTCTAAATATCTTGGCACAACACTGTTTGGGAAAACCCTAGTGCTTGACTCTTACAGAACTGTAAAAAGTTTGCTGGCAATTAAAGGAAGAAGAGTATAACAGTGATGGGGTTAGTCAAGCTACAAAAAAGATTCGTATCATGTGCATTTGCAACAAAGATGGTAGATATTAGAGAACTGTCACTTTTCCTTTCCAAGAAAAGACAATGAGTTCCATTTAAAAGGGTGGATCTCTGAAAGAATTCCTATATTATGAATTGTTCTGAGGGCTTTAGCTTTGAAACAACTTCTTCCCAGAAGAAGTGTGATAGAAAGGGGATTTCTATGATTTTGTCATGTCCTTCAAGCTGATTTTCTGCCCAACAAACAAATATGGCAACCAGCCATCGTGGGTGAAGCCAAGGAACACATTGCTGGGTTTGGTATATGTATTTTTTTATGTTGTCAAATGTCATGACACAAAAATTCATGAGAAAATGTCTTGCAATTCCCAGTAAGCCTAAGAAGGGGAAGTCTCTTAATTAATAAAAAGACATCCAGATTCCAAAACATGCCCTAGGACATAAGGGAGCTCTCTAAGCAAAGAGGGCGAAAAAAACCCTCCAACTTCTTAGGAAATTCAAAAAAGCATCACAACATTTAACATTTGAAATACGAAGGGGAAAAAACAAGTCTTATTCCTTTCTGTCTTTCTTAACAGAATGTGTAATTACACAACATATATTTAAGTAACTTATATTTAGCCTGTGGGCCCCACCAGAAATGATTACAGTGATGAGCAGCTTAATAAGATTCATAGCTGTCCCCAAAGAAAGGGCCATGTCCTCCAGAGCAGAAGAGGGACATTTTGCTTTGCAGAAGGAAAGATGGAAAGTTCCTGCTAGACTCATTCAGTGTCACCCCAGATCCACAGTGACTAATCTTGTTGGCTGAGTTAAAACAGTGCAAAAAACCCTCTTCCAGTTATTGCACTCCCCTCTCCCAAATTTTGCACTGGCATCTTGCAGTGTTCTGATATCTCTCTTGAAAGTTTTGTTATTCAGAGATATCACAAGCAAATGCCTATTTTTGTACAAGATGAATAAAGATGGGAAAAGAATGGATTAGAGTCCAAAGCCATAACCTACAACTAGATTAGCCTGTCAAACACAAGCAGGAAGTTATCCCACACAGAGGGTTTTTTTCAGGAATGCCAATCTGTTCTGCTATTTTGACTCTGCAGAAACTTAGAAATTGGGTACATTTTGCTTAAAGTTTCCAGATAAAGTACTTGAAGGGTAATTCCAGAGCCATGTTAGTGGAGACAGAGGCATCTACCACAAAGAAATTGGAGCAGAAATTGAGTGCTCCTCCATCCAAAAGGCTTATTGCATTTTTTTATGGATCAGGAGAGATTGTACAAAGTCTAGCCTTGCCCAAGTTTCTTCAGAAATGTGCACATCCTTCAAGAGAGAAAAGTTGTGTGGTTCAGGGTGGTTATTTGGAAGCCATTTGTATTTTGTCATCTCTTCAGCTGAAATTCATAGGAAACATGGAGCTGTAGCATCATTAGCCTTTTGGATTAGAATATACTAATTCTTCTAAGATTCTACAAATACATTTACTTCTAATTTCCAACTAAAATTTAATTTCACTCATTATTCATTGACAAATTGTAAATGGTAGATTTATATTTCAAGAACGACTTGAACATGTATGAAAATAAAATCTGGAAATCTATGACACACTGCAACTGCATTTGTGTCTATCATTTTTCAATATAAGTTATCAAGCCAGGAAAACACAGAAATCCCACCAGGCAGTATAAAATTAAAGACTTAGACTTTGAATACAGCTAACTATTTCTGATAAGAGCCTCACATCAGGAAAGCTGCTTGAATTTTTAGGGACTGGGTATTCATCTACACAGCTATGAGCCATAGAATCTGACTGTCTTGATAGATCATGCTTGATAATCACTGATCACACTTGATAGTATTGTCACTAGACAGAAGATTGTTGTTTCTGAAAATACACATTTGAAGCCTGGTTATGTTATTTATGGAGGGGTTTAATCTCTTTCAATTTTTAATCATATGTGAGCAGTTTTGTTACCTCTCTTTGTTCAAAGTCATTTTTACCTTGACAAAGGCAGTGCTGATTGCTCCCAGTCACCCTTCATTTTATTTCCAGTTGTTGTGATATGGATTTATATCATTATTTTGAAGCTTAGAGCTTTCTGGTTTTAAAGCTTTATTTCTCTGTCCTGCTTTTTATATCTCCATTTTATCATGTAGCATAAATTATATCTAGCAATAGTTTGTTTAATTTAACTTTATTAAAATTCACATGTAAAACTCAGAGTTTGTACTTTTTAATAAAAACATGCTCAAGATATCCCTTTTAGAGGAACTGTGTTGGTGCATTTCAAGACTAGAGTTGATTCTCCTTTAAATAAGTATTTCCTAGTTCTTAGACTCCATATGGAAATCACTTGGTGAAATGTTATGGCCTGTAGGTCTGGCACCATAACCATAATGGTCCTTTCTGACCTCAGAATCTATCCAAATGCTTTGACTTACAGTGCATCAGCATGAAGAGAAGCTTATTTTTCCACATCATTTTTATGGCATTACTCAGGCATTTGTGAGCAGAATGTAAAGCAGGTCCTGCACATCATGGGTTTTGAAACCACTGCATTCACATGTAAGAAACAGATGGAGAATTACATTGCCAAGAGCTTACCCCTTTTTTAGGGAATTAATGGGAACAACAGCATAAAAAGTCTCCAGTTTTAATTGAAAAATAGAAGATTTTTATGATGAATTTTATAATTAAGTGATGGAAAGCTGATTCTTGTGGCCATTGCTGCAGTAATGAAATCTTGCCACAGAAGCCATCCTGAAACGTTTTCTAGCCACAATGGATGTAAAAACATATAGAAAGTATCTACCAGATAAGGGAAATTATACTTTTTTGTTGATATTATATCAAAGAAAAACTATTGCAGGTATTTGGTTAGTTCAGAACATATTGAAGTTGCCCATTACACAAACCTGTCCTGTCTCATATCCCAAGGCCCCTCTGCACAGAGGCTGTTTCCACTGCCTCCATCTGCCTTTTCTTTATTAGACATCATCTTCTACCCATGAACCAACTTTGTGACCTGGTGTTGAATCAAACCATATCCCAGTGGTGATGAGGAAGAAAGTCACAAAAAGTCAATGTTTTTTACTAACAGTTAATACTCTATCATCAGGGCTATGGCTCTTCACCTAAGTTATGATGACACTTTATTGTTGTTGCAATTACCAAGTGTTCTTGCACACAGGCCTTCAGGAGATTTGGGAGTGTTCAAACCTCTCTGTATATTTGTACAAGACACCATGCATCACTGAGAGCCATCCCTTCCACACTCCTCTAAACCACCCAAAAAGGACCCTGTAGTTTCCTTCAAACTCTGAAATGGATCTTCCTTTTCCTTTCACATTGGAAAGCTCTTACAACTGGGATTTCCTTTGGACCCTCCCCATTTTACTCTGCATAACCCATGAGAAGTCTTGTGCTCTGTCAGTGCTGTTTTTTCCCTCAAGTTTACAAAATGGAAGATGTGCCAGAGGTAAGTCTAACAGAACATCAGGGTTCACTTAAGCGCTGTTGCAAAATTCAGCTGAATTTTACCAAAGTATTGAAAAGATTTTGCTATGAGATCTTCCTCCAACAGCAGCAAAATATTAGGGCCTAAACTTGTGCCTACCAAGGATGTTTTGGGCTGTACCAGCAGGTCTGATTCGAGGCCCAGTCAACAAAACTTCCAAGTTTGCTCTTAGTTATCCATCATCCTGATACTCCTATACAAACACTGTGCAAGCCATGAAGGAAGTTGATGGAAATAAAATCTGGAAGTGGGTTAAACAACTTACAATATGGACTCCAAAGCGATAAGGTATGGCAAACTAATACAGGATTACAGGCAACAAACTAAAGGCCTTGCTATTTTCTTTACATAGGCTATAATCACTGTCAACTTCTTCCTAGCAGCCTTCTAAATGTGCTCAAAACTCCTTCAGCATCAAGAGGGAACAGGAACTAGAGTTTGGATAAAAGATCAGATCTACAAAAACAAAAAAAAAAAAGGCATTAAGCACTCAGAGTTGAAGAAAAGGATGCACCATTTAGAGTATTCTAAGTAGAACAATCCAAATATTTCAGTATTAGTGCCAAAAGAATCTGAACCAAAATCACACCCATATAAGTATTCAAGCTCATGCATTTAGATCTCTGTCCAAAAAACAGAATCAAATATTCTCTATTATTTTTCTGTCTGGCTTTAGAAAGACTTTCTGGAAATGTTGAAGCAATCTATTTTATATTTGAGATACGAAAAAACAATCAGAAAACATGCAGCACAATGTTTCAGGACCCTATTTGGACTCCTTAACTGTAATGGAAACATTATCAAAGCCTTGACCCAAATTTACTACAAGGTAAGGCATGGCTGCAGGAGTCAGTCAAACAAAGAAACAAGTCAGCTTAATATATTATTCTTGCCATAAAAGCAGTTGATGTGTCATGCAAACACCATGACAACAAACAACAACCTTTTTTTCCACTGACTTGAGTTATATACACTGTTTCTATACCACAGAGTCACAATTCATCAATTTATTTCGTGGCAGTGCTAGTCTGAGCATCCCATTCCTAAAGCTGATGTAGATAGGGATACAAAAACACAAGCTGGGCTTTTGCTGATGTAATGATCCGTTTTCTACTGCCCAGGTTTAAAGATACTCCTCTGAGAGATGTTAATGCTGAAAGCAGCAGTACTTCAGCTCCAAGGGGAGGAACATGGAGATAAATTTGGAGCTTTATATTGGTCTTTTTGTTGTGTGTACAAGAACATCAAACATCAGGAAGAAAACTGGTTTGGACTTCATAGATTGATCCATTCATCATTGCAGGATGAGATTAAAAATGCGTAAGACAACTCATACACTGATTCTTCAATTCCATACATCCACCACCTTGCTCAAACCTGAAGTTTGAACCTCCCTTTTAAGGCAGGAATGGTGCTGGACTCCATAAGGATGATGACTGCCACAGATGGCAAATGATTAAAGCAGCAATAATGAAAATAATTGCCATTAGCATGAAACACTGACACAGAGTCTCAGTATTTAGAAAGCCACATCCTGCCACTTGCATCCTTGGGTTCATTGGCTGAGATGCAGGGTTTGATGGGTGGGGCAGGATCAGTCAAATGCCATACTTGCCAGTATGGGGTACTCTACAGTGAGAAATAGGGGCCCATGGCACTACAGAGTACAAGTAGAGAAAGACAGAACAATTTAGAGTCTGAGAAGGGCTCAAAATCTTCCTAGAAATTATGGAGACAGAAAAAAGCAAAGAAGTTAAGCAGAAAATAAATATGAAGTGAAATTCCAAAGAGAGCATTTAAGTATTTAAGGTGCCAGTTCCACCTAAAACTCTCCCATAAGAGTTCAAGGAAAACTCCCCTGAAGAAAGATATGCAAAGGTGTTTGAAAATGTTTAGCTATCCCAGACTTGCATGAAGTGAAGACAAACAGCCTTTAGAGTCCAGCTTTCCTGATACACAAGAGAAAAAGCTTCTAAGTATTTCAACTGTATCTTGGACCACATTTAACTTGCAAAGAAAAAAGGTTAATCCTCACAACTTCCTAGAAGGGAACATGATAAAGGAAATAAGTGATGAATTTAGCAAGCTGGAGTTTCTGTATCCTTCACTCTAGACATCAAACAACTCGACCATGTTGCGTCAAGTAAAAGAAACAGGAAGGGAGAGATCACACAGCTTGAGTTCCTTGGCTCCAGTAAGGCCAAAGCACTGCTGCTGAGGAGGATGGAAATCCTATATTCTTCCTTTGGGGCAGGAAGAACCTGTAAACATCTCAGAAATATTCTGCTTTAGCATACTGTAAACAAGAATACATCATATCCACTGCTCCAGACCATGTAGGGAAAAGAATTGGACAACCTCGGATTCAACCTAGAAGAGGAGAAGGCAGGGGAACTGAGTCACAGCTTAAAAAAACAAGATTAAAAAGAACTTTTGGGATGGGACAGGAACTGAGGTTTTAATTGGGGCAATTCCTAAGGAAGGAAGGACACCTACTACCTATTCCAATAATATTTTGCATTTATGTAACTGAAGTGGCTGCCGTCCAAGGACCTGAAAGTACTAAGGGCTTCCAGTTAACCAGATTTCAAATTCCAGTGAGATTATAAAGCTTCATTCTTCATTTTTGCCACATGTCAAAACACCTAGCCAAGAATCAGTTTTATACTTCCAGGCAACCCTCAGCAACTAAAGACCCCCTGTCAGTATAAATGGTCATTTTCAAACAAAAATCAGCTGCTGTGCAGCAGAGTACATTGAGTTGACACTCCCAGCCATGCCTTCCCAAATGGACATTATGTGTATGGACTGTATATTTGGATTTTCTATAACAACATTTCTCACATGAAGACTCATAAAACACATCTGGCTACCCTGAAGACTGCGTTCAGAAATTTATAACCAAGGCCCATTTGTTTAGATCCATTTGTTGCATCTTTACTGAAGTAAGACTAGGAAGCAGAGTGACTCAAATCACAATTCTCTGTTTCTCAGTCCTGCTACTGTCCTAAGAGTGAATGTCATTTATTATAGAATTAATTTTGAATTTTATCTTTGAAAGACTATTCCTCTCATAGCACCCAGGACCTGAACTGTCTCTGTGTTGGCCACCATTTGTATGAGAGACACTCAATGAATCTAAAGCGTGGCACTGACTACAACAAAGTGGATAACAGGAAAGAGGAATAATTCAGGGCAAAGTTCCAAATGTCTAGTCCCTGGCAGACCTTTGTACCCTTAACAGAGGGCATTCAGTGTAATACCTGTGCCCAAAATGGCTTTGGGAGCTCATTTAATCTATTTCCATTTCCACTTGTGTAAGACAAGGCTTATTCCTGGTCTGAGGAGCAGGATGCGATGTAATGGTTGACTGAACATCCCTCTTGTGAATGTCCCATGGCATTTCAGTCTCTCTACCATTATTTTATTCTAAAGCAGACACCCATATAGTCACATTACTGCTCTTTCTCTCCATAATACTCCATACAGCCCACTGCCAAAAATACCTTTGTGTACTTGCTAGAAAAAACTGCCCATATCACGATGTGTTTCTAATTTATTAAGGCTGAAATATAAATTGAGCTTATTTCCAATTCTACAGAGCAGCATGCCAAGTATAAAGCTCAAAGATCTTGACAACACAGAATAAGGACAGATGAGTTGTAATGATTACAGGAAAGCAGGAAGAGGATTATGGTGGCAGTGATATTTTGGGGGTGATCCACCTAACTGTTAGAGGAGGTTGATTGATGCATTCCCCTGAGGACCTAGAGGCAGAGCAGTAAAAACTGATCACAGTAAAAACAGTGATCACAGAAGTCTGGAGCATAAGAGTTACAGAACAACCTCTAGGTACCATTTGAATCAAAATTTTTCTTTTTCCTAAATCTATTAGTGTATAATGGAACTGACCATTAATATAAGTTTTCAAATAGCAATGTCCAGATCTCTGGAAACCCCTCTGTCCTAATAGATATCACTGGTCAGTAACAGGTTTTAGGCAGAATTTTAGGTGGGCTTTAGGCAGGCTTTTTCAGCAGAATAACAGTCTTTTGTAAAAACAGTGATGCTCTGGAGTAAAAGAGAGAGGAAAGAAGGAGTGTTGATGCCAGCAGACCAAGAGAGCCATTTCCTTTATTGAATGGTGTTCTGTGGAAGGAGGAAATACAGTGCTATTATTACTCTAATAATTAAATATCTCTGTGCTTCTGTGGAAAAGCATGGAAGACTGCAATGCATCCAAAAAAAAAGGTGCCTGAAAACCATTAATGGAAATCCTCAGGAAACCTAAAGCCAGAGCAATACACTTGAAATGTTCTACCAATAACCACTGGAGGCCTGCAAACATGTCACCTCTAGTTCAGTAAAGATGTGAAAAACTTTGCTTTTTCATTCTGAGTTGAGTCATTTATTTTAAGAAGGCAAATAGAAAATCTGAATTAATTAAAGACGTATCTTTGCTGCAAAGCACCTGGAGGCACGTAGAAATGTACACTTCCATTAGTCATGCAGTGCAGTGGCCTGACCCGATATGAGGATTTTTCCTCCCCAGTGACTGAGGGAAGTCTGGTCTTTCTTTGTAGCTCTAATGATGGGATTATGAAAAGCCAATGGAACACTACCAGCATCTAAGTGCTTTGCACTTTGCTAAGCTTGCACCAATGCCATCAGCAGGACACAGGTTACAGTCCCTCCTGCCCCCAACTATGCCAACAGCTAGCACCAGCACTGAACCTGGGTGTCCATGACAAGTTGAGGAAAACTCAAGCAAAATCCTGATCCAACTACATTGAAATCAAGAGCAAATTCTGGCAAACAAGCCTGTTTCAACCCTGGCTCACATACTGTAACCCACATGATACCAAATGTACTGGTGGGACAATGAACCACAGTCCTTAGGAAAGAAAACCAAGCTTATATTTAATCAGAGACACATGACATGTTAATGGATAACCTCAGATTAATTGAAACCATTGCTACAACAAACTAGGAGCTTAGAAGGTAATATCACAGAAATGGTTTAGAGCTACTAGAGCTTTGAGCTTAGGCATCAAAGATCTTAAGCAATGTTGCATATATTGAATATTCTGTTCTTTGGATAAATTGTTTGATGGACACAAAAGTTAGCTGAGCTCAGCAGACAGAAAATTGGCGTGGAGACCATGCCAATATAGATCTGCCACTGTCTGGAATATAAAGGAATAAAACCTCTGTTTGTAATCTTTTGCATGAGAACAAAGTAAAAACTATCTCAATGTCAGAAAACAGTTAAAAACTACCACATTTTTTCATGTTGTTTTATGTCTGTGAAGTAACAAATCTGCATCAAATGACCTATAAAATTTAGTATGGGGGGGGGGAGATTCCTTCCAGAAGAATTAGCTGCACAAGTAGATGAAGCCTAATATGAGGAGGAAAGGAAAACAAACAGCTTTCAAAGCTAGGTATTTTATTACATATTTAGCTGGCTATATATCAAAAGAATCATAAGGAAGAAGAATAATGTTCCTGTTTACATTCATATGTTCTTTATAACTCAGCTATGTTAGACAAATCATCTACCATGACTCTTATGCCGGACAAATCACCACGTCTCTGTGCCTGCCCAAAGTATGCGCATCAATACAGTATCTCAGAGTTCCCTACCGCATCTCTGGATGCCTACATCCAGACCTACAGGGAAACATTTAAAGAGCTCTGTCTTCACAGTGGCTGACACAAATCAGCAAGGAAGCAGCAGTTTGGCCCTTGTGTGCATTTGAAAAGGGCATCCCGCATGCTTGGTATTGTGTAATCCTAGTATTATGCAATCCTGCTATTATGTTTGCTGAACACACGCACACATGGCTTGAGAGGAAAGTGTCCATCTAACCCCAAAATATTCAACATGAGATCTACCTACAAACCAATTTCACCAAAAGTGCTGAGAAACAACCTTGAGAATTCTATTTGAAGTCCATAAATTCTGTAATTCTCTGTAATGGAGATGCAATCTTCCAGGAGACACTGGATTTGCCATCGAAACACTAGATTTTCATTAGGATTTATCATCATTCTTATTCTGAATGTATTTTAGACAAAGTTGTTAGAAAGAAACACAGGACCTTCTTAGCAACCATTTTATGGGTAAACAACCTATCCTATCATGGCAAGTGCTAATAAAAGCCTGACCTAGTCGAAAAGGTCTGAAACAGATGATTGAGGGAGATGTTCAGGCCCTACCTCTCCATCGCTGAGGAAAAATAGTTGGAAGATCTAACAAAGGATGGGAGAGGGATTTGCCTCCCTGCCAATGCATTTTGGCAGCTCCATAAAATTGGGATGCCCAGACACCATATAACTGCTCTTTAATTACTCCACTTTCTATCCAGCCCAAACTGCCTTTGGAATGTCTGGGGATCAGCAGCATTCACAATTGTTACTAAGCCGCTTAGAAAATCTAAACTTTCACATGTCAGAAAATTGGGATTTCAAAAGGATATTTTTATTCTTTCTTTTGCTGTGCCTTGCAGAAGGAGTCTGACTGCCTTCCAAAGAAATTATGATTCTTTTTTTTAAGAGTGTTTGCTATTGTTATGTTTCTCTTTTTGCTTCAAGTGCTTTTCGTCCAAACTGTTATAGGTTTTGGCACTGCTCACCTGAAAACGCATTTAGTTGTTGCAAACTGAAGAAACAGTCATAAGTTTTGATTTTCTGATTAAAATTGTCCCTTAATTTGCTATTTTACTTTCTAAAGCAGACATTAAAATATTTTCTGAGCAGCTCAGCAGTAATACAGTGGTCTTTTGAAGCTGTATCCTGTAAACCAGCCTTACAAAAATCAAATTACAGTTCAAAGCCAAGCTGTGCTGAAGAAACTTGTGCTGTAGTCTGGAAGTAGCAGCACATGAAATCGCACACTCTGTATACAAATATTGGTGCAAAAGTCACAAAGAATAGCTTTTCATGGACATGTGCCTGTGCCAACCACAGGTAGTTCACCTGCATCGCTCACGTAGTGCCTCTGAGAGAACACTTAAAGATCCATATCCATACAGGCATGGGACACTTCCACATGGTGCAGTGCATTTCTTACTCTGAGTAACTACACTGAAGCCAGTGGGATAATGGCTATAGGGACTACAACCCCCTGGATTGCCAGAAGGCAAATGCAAAAACTGAACAGAAGATTCCAACCTTTCTGGTCCAAATTGCACCTCCTGACTTGATGGTAAATCCTGAAGCCTTTGAAAAATGAATTAATCTCTACTAAGAAAACACAGCAAGAGGAGAATTAATATGAACTGACTTAGCTTAGATTTGTGGAATGGTTTGGGCCAAAAGGGACCTTAAAGCTCATCTCATTCCAAACCCCTGCCATGGCAGGGACACCTCCCACTTGAACAGGTTGCTCAATGCCCCATCCAAGCTGGCCTTGAACACTTCCATATAATAAACTCCATATTAGAATCCCATGTTAGTTCATACTAATTGAATTGGACTTGTTGCAGAAATGTTATGGACAATGTCAGCTTTGTACCATTACAGGCAAAACATATCTGCTGCACGCTTTTTATTCCATACAGTGATCTAAGATGTTGGATCTACAGCTGATTTTTTTCCCCTCTGCTAAGTCCAAGAAGACATTGATATTCCTATGTATTCATTTGTTCCCATGGGATAGTGATATCTGATCTCTTCGGGTATTCCAATTTGCAGTCCAAAACCACAAAAATAGTTTGGCAGCTAAAATTAATGACTATGTTTCTGATTTGGCAAGGTACCTAAAAACATGCTCACCTTCAAGTACATGAGTCCCCCATTAATGCAATAGTTATTCATTTCATGAAATTAAGCAACTGCTAACCTGGCACTTACACGCTTTTGTGTAATATTTTGAAAGACACAATCAGTATATAAGTAATTAGATTTTTTTCATGAGTTGTGCAAACCTGGCCTGAAGCTCTGCCTGTTAACTCTGTAAAGGGTTTTGTATAGTCATTTCCACTAATTCTTAAATTTATACCAGTGTGTACTGACGCACACAACTCTGTTAAATCTAAAAATATATTGTCTATTTTCCATGGCACATACAACCTGCAAGACTATGGCAGTTAAACATTCCTGCAGAAAACTAATCACACATACAGTTTAGCCTAAATCCTAGAGTCCATTAGAGCATCTCAGTCTTGATACCATCTTGAAGTGAAGGAGGTCACACAAACCTTTCTGTAAGGAACTTAAGGCAGTCCCTCATGACCTCCATAAAATGGATATCACAGTTTACAGTGTTATAACCAAAGCTAGTAAACACGAGTTTGATGGCATGGAGTTGTAATGGACTTGCACACAAAAGAAAGTGCTGTTTGTCCTTCATGCCATTTGTTTGTTCAGTAAAGAAAAAAGCCACTAGGAAAGCAGTGATTGCGAGGGTGTTTACAAAAATGCAACAAAGTGCGATTCAGTGTTTGTTTGAAGTTGAAAGACTAATTTTGAGCAAAAGAGAATGGGTTATGTCAGCATATGCTCTGTATGTGTGGTATTCAAATCATACAAAAATCTACTCCACAAGGAAGCCTAACATCTCTGAAATCCTTTAGTGCTGTATCCAAATGCATCTCCAGGAAATTCTGCAGTCAGTCCAAATACCAAGTGCTAAGAAGGAAAAGTTTCTAAGAAGTCAAAAGACCTGGGGGGAACCTCACATTTAATTTACACACTACACACTGTTTGGTAAATAGGAACTATTGTTTAGAGTAGAATGCAGTCACCATTCATTATATTTTGACTCTACATTCTTCATTGGGAATTCAGGAAGTGGTTCAGACTAAAATATTCCCTTATGTTATTTGACCTGTAAAAACTTGGAGACAGGCCAGATTCTGCAGTTCTTAAACAGACAACACTCCCATTGACGGTGGGATTGGACCTTAAAGTTGACTGGCCTGTAGCCCTGAGCTGCTCAGCTTAGTGCAGTCACTTGGGGCACGGGGTGGTGGCTGTGACAAACTGAAAACGGGACCATTGGATTTGATTGGAACTGGTATCCATTAGTCTAGAGAAACAGTGGGAATTCTCTGCCATGGCCTGTGCAATACCTTAGAACCAGAATTAAACGTTGTGGTACCTCATGGAATTATTTTTTCAACCATTCCTTGCTTCTTCTTCTTTCTGCTTCTTCTGATATAAAGACATTAGGCATATAGTTGAAGGTAGCTTTTCAGTGGATTCCTTGACAGAACACACTCAGAACAAGATTCTCAGTTCAATCCTGTTGATCTGAGGTAGAGAAGTAGGTATGCAAACACCCTGTGAGCCTGGGTTTCAGCATCTTGTGTTTTTAAGCCCTGAGGCATCTGAAAATAGAGATAAACTCCTGCATTTAAGGAGATAGAATCTTAAGGGCAAAATGAAATCTTAAGGAGAACTATTTCAAATTCTTGCTAACTTTAGAATCATAGAGTGGTTTGGGATGAAAGAGACCTTAAAGATCATCTTGTTCCAACACCCCTGCCATGGGCAGAGACACCCTGTAAAAGACCAGGTTGCTCAAAGCACCACCCAGCCTCTCCTTGAACACTTCCAGGGATGGGACATCCACAGCTTCTCTGGGCAACCTGTTCCACTGCCTTACCACCCTAAGAGTCAAGCATTTATTCCCAACATCTCCTCTAAACCTACTCTCAGGTTAAAACCATTCCCCCTTGTCCCATCACTGCAGTTCCTGATGAAGAGTCCTACTCCAGCTTCTTTGTAAGACTCCTTCACATACTGGAAGCCAGCCAAGAGGTCTTCACACAATCTTCTCCCAAAGAAGAAGGGAACTTAGTTTAAATTTCATAATGAGACTTGAGGGAAGTGGGCAGAAGCACTAACGTCAGCATTGCCTTGGGATCATATTCCAGCTGTCATCACCCTATAGCTTATCCTGCTCTTAAAACACTTGGACACAAGGAAGGGTTAAAAGCAAGTACGATCATGCCATAACCTGCAAAGGAGCAATTCCTGTTGGCCACTCCTTCACACTCACCTTTGTTACTCTTACTAATGTTCTTCATTAAGAGTGATGCTGAATTCCTCAGAAAACTACAAGACAGCCATCACGTCATTCTTTCACTAGATATCCTGATCCTGCAGGCTTTTCTATCTGAACACCCCAGCTCACATGAAAACATGGCTCATCAGTGCCACACTCCAAAATAAACCTTCAGCAAGGACCTGCACAACATGAACTCTGTATCTTGTGAACAGGATTAAACCTCACTTTGCATATGTGCAGGAGGGAAGATAATTTATCATTAGGGGTTGCATTCTTAGGGAAGGGACTGGTGTTTCTAGAACACTTGCCTTTGGAAAACACTCCTTTGCAGGTATGAACAAACAACTGAGTGTTTTGTTCAAATCAGCACCTGATATTTTTAGGCTGCTGCACTTCGTGCTTAGCATTTATCTTTTAGAATTTAATCTATCAGATAGGAAATGCTTATTTGGCAAAGGCAGGATGATTACTCAGTGTTAGCTCACTGGTTACATTTCCACAGGCTTTAAGACATTCTTCCTTTTTAAACTTTATATTTTTTTGATAGCAAGTTAATGCATAAAGGTTGCTTCGACATCACAGTACACAATGGAACCAGGTGAGCCTTTGTTGCCTTTTTCCTTGGCAACTGCTTTCATTTGTGCCAGGAATGCTCTTTGTTCCAGGGGGACATTTGCCTTACAGCACCCTGTGACTCAGAGCACATTCCCTTCTGGAAATGAAAAGGGAAATGGAGTTCTCTTCTTTGGTATCAGCAGTAATTTTTTCAAGAAGCAGGTTTTATTTCCCCTCCCACGCCCTTTTATTGTTTTTTTTTTTTTTTTTAATATTGAGATTTGAATGATCTTGTGGAATTCTGTAAATATTTTATTACATATTTTATAGGTGGAGTATTTTATATCTCACAGCCTTTTTTGGAAGTTCAGTCATTGAGTTCAGTTTCTCCTGCCCCATGGTTGAGCTGTAACTGCTTCCATCTGTCTAAATCTATGTGCAGTTCACTAATTGTTGACCCCTTAGGTAGGACTTGCTGTTTCTATAGGTTTATTGTTAATCATTAGATTCAGGAAAAATAAACTTCTTTGACATTACCAATAAGGGGTTCCAAGAATGAAGAGAAAAATTCCTCCTGCTTTAATTGCTCTTAGCATTTTTAAAACACATTCCTTCAGCGATTTAGTAGAAAATGGTTATGGATAGGACAGGTTCAAAGAAATGTATATCTAAAGAACTTTCAGGAAAATTGGATTAAATTATCACTACTGCAAACAATTTTAAGAAAGATTAATTTTTTAGCAAAATAGTGCTGAAAAACTTGTCTGGAAACACTCTTTGCCTTCAAGTTTCATTCATATTTATCTGAATAGATTCCTCATAGTCATACATTCAGAGAATAAGCCTTATCCTTTCAGTAACAAACTGTATTTTCCATCATCCTCCAAAGACGATCTTTTCAGATTTTTTTAAAATCCTGTAAAACCTGACTCTCCTTGGTTAAAAGTCTTATAGGGCAAAGGCAAGAAATCTAGTGTAAGTGGCTTAAAAACTATGTCACAACTACTAAAAGCTTCACACAATGTAAAAAGCAAGGAACATTTTCTTTTAAAAAATTATATAGTACATGTGACTTGTTATTCTTGAAGATGTTTTCATAATCTATCAGTATTGCTGCAATGCTAGATATTGGATATACCAACCCACCCANTCTGTGTGGTACTTTACAGTCATCACATACTACTCCAAAACACATCTGTGCTCCAGCAAAACCTATGGACAACTGAGGATAAATACTTCCACTTTTAAAATTAATTTTTCAAAATATTTATTTTGAGAGTTACCACATTTCATCTCACTATTAAAGCCAAGAAATTTCGATGAAAATAATGTTTTTCAGTAGCCTAAATTGAAAATACTTGTCCTCTATTATTTTTTTTACTTGAGTGATAATTCATGTCTTGAAAACAAATTTGCAAGGCAGTCCAAGAAAACAAAACTTACCATATGGAGGTTTTTGAGACTTGGGGTTTTGTGTGGGGGGGGTATGTTGTTTGCTTTGTTTCTTTTTCAGATTTTAGGTTTTTTAAAACTTAAAATGGATTTTTTCAGTAAGTAAAAGGAAATGATACTCACTCATTATCAGAATGTGCAAAAGTCCTAACCATGGAGGAAGATAATGATTGCTCAATGCCTGATTATCTTCCAGGAAAAGTCATTAATTTCAGTTATGAAATAAGGCTGCAAAACAAACAAACTTATTTATGTCTCTTTTTAAAAAGTTAAATCATTCATCAGCCCTCAGTTATGGTCTGCCCCATCCCTGGAAGTGTTCAAGGCCAGGCTGGATGGGGCTCTAAACAATCTGGTCTAGTGGAAGATATCTCTGCCCATGGCAGGGGGGTGGAACTGGATGATCTTCAAAGTCCCCTCCAAATCAAGCCATTCTGTGTTTCTATTATTCTAAGTATGAATTAAAAATATAAAATAAGGAAGGAGCAAGCAGGGTGCAGATGTGTCTCACCAGCATAGAGATGGGGAAAGCCTTTTCCTTGGGAATGGCACAGGGGGCAAATGGTACAAAGACCTGCCATGACAGAACACACGGCACAAGCTGGAGAGTAACAGACTTCAAAAGGGGAAAAAAACAAACCAAAAAACCCAAAAAAGAAACATAACAAAACACCAGCACAGGATGAACTTGAAAATGGAAGAAGTCACAAATGTCTACATTTTTCTCCAGGGTGACAGATAAGCAGTGTTACAGTGTGGGAGGGGCTGGACTCCAGAGCAGAACCCAACTGAAGCAAGAGCATGGCTATTTTGCCATATGTAATGTGGGTTAGACCAGTCCAGAGAGTGATTTGAGGAGCATTGCTGAGCTTAAGAACTTGTGTAGGCAGACTGCACTTGAAGAAAACCTCTGCAGACAAGACATAGTTGGTTTTACCTCAGCTGGTGTTTCACTGTCTCATCAGGTTTATGCTTTACATAGCAGCTGCATAGAAACCTAAGCTGTGCAAGAATATATTGATTTTATCCGTATCAAGTAATGTATAGGTGTTGTTTGACACTCACAGAAGGAACTGATTGCAAAATTCACCTTGATCTAGGTTCTCAGTCCTTAACTATCCCTGTGCACATGATGAAATCAGAGATATTCAACTACTATATATGTGCGTATGGTGTGAATAATAGAATCACCCTGGGTTTGGCATGTGGCAGAATATTATATATAAAATATGCATTCACACTCAGAGCTCAGAAAGAAACCAGAGAAAACCTGACTGTTCCTATTAAAAAATCTCTACCACTCCTCTGTTTTGCAATTTCACCTATAATTTTCAATTACGATTGTAAATTGCTTATTTCTAAGAACCAGAGGAAGGCTTAGTGGAACTCCAACTAGGTGTTTGATGTCCAACTCTTGGAGCTAATTTTAAATTTTCCATCTCTGCTGAGCATCTTTTTTTCACATAAAATGTATCACCACACTCATTAGAGACCTGGGAACAGAATTAAAGGGCAGTGACAAGTACAGCTGAGTATGTAACTGTAAATTCATTTCTTCATGTGAATTATAATCATTATGTTTGCAAATGTATTCATTTTCAATGAAAAAAATCTGTTCTCATGAGAGAAAAATTCTGCTTCTATGAGATAATTACAGTTTTGGCCTTTCTCTTTTATGGAATTCCCTTTAAAGGCTGCTGATTATACCATGAAGAGCAGCAGCTGGTGAGCATCTTATTTGATTAACAATTCAAGCAAAATTTACATAAAAACTTAGCATACAGGATCACAATTTCCAGAAGATGGATGGAGCCCTGCCTGCTGTGTCTGCAGTGTGACTGATTCCAGTGCAAGTCCTTGCTCTGGTGTGTCTGTGTGTTGTACAGCAACAACATTTCCAAACTGATTTAATGGATATTACTACACAATTCTAATTGTCCGCAAACAAAGCAATTAAAGATTCATTTGCATATTTGAATTGCCTCAATGTTTTGGTTTAGAGATTTTTTAAAGATGTGTGGATTTATGCTCCCTGTGCTTGCTATAGAAATTTATCCATTATGTTTGAAGAGGATAGGGAAGAAAAATGCAAAAAAAGGCAAGATGAAAGTAAACATGGAGGTTTAATGTTTCATGTGTGGCCTTGCAGCACAAAGCAGCCAACTTGTAAATAAGATTTTTTTTGTTGCAAGGTGTATGAAAGGATTTCAATATTTTCACTACAACAGTCTGAAGCTCCTATTTACATTATAGGGAAGAGACTTTTGAAGCCACCTACATAGAAATACGAAGAAATGAAAAAAGAAAAAAGAGTTACAGCGTTTAGTTTTCACCTGCAAGTGAAATCAGCAATGGGTTCCAGCTTCAAACCTGAGTAAGGCAAATAAACCACCTCAGTTTTGCTCTGTTTCCCTACTCAACTCATCCTGCTGAAAAGTTGTGTAGTCCTGTTTCCCCAACAGCAGTGTCTTACCCACAGGAAAGTGAAAAATGCCATCTTGGGTGCTTCCAAGGGCAGATCACACATTCCAGCAGTGGATTCAATTCAAATCACGGGAGCTTTAGGATCAAGGTATCTTGTCAGGGACATGATAAGCCTGATTCATATCTGAAACATCATTTTCAACACATTTATGTCCTTTTTTCCTTTTTACTGAACATCATACATTTCAGAAGCTTGTTATGGTCTTGGGTATATCACATCCCCTGGCAACTTTACCAGCTCTGTCTTCCCTCTGCACTTAGAACTGGGACTCAATCTGCCAGGGCCTGTTGAACACAAAGAGTCCCTTCAAAGGTTTTGTGTGAGGGCTGTTGTCACTGCACCACCAGCTCAAGGCTTGATCTTATCCCTCTGAATTGCAATGGCAGCAGGATTGGGCCGCAAATGAGATAGTGTCTCTGACTCGACTCTGTTAAAATTCCCATTACTAAAATGCAGCCTTTCTATTTCTTTGTACACAGTCCTCAGGACTTCTCAATAGCAGGAGGCAAGAAAATTCCAATAATGCCAGAGGGATCTTTACTTGTCTCAAGCAGAAGAGAATCCATGGGAATTCTCAGAAGCTTTTTATCTCTTGCTCTCTGCAATTATTTTCTATGTTAAAAGCATAATTGAGGAGGAAAAAAGCAGATGACATCAGCTACTGAGTAGAAAAATATCAAGGAATGACACACACTGTGGGACAGAAAGATACTTCACTGCCACAGGCACTAGCCTGGGATCAGAGAACAGCATTGGCTTCCCAAGTTGGACATAGATTTCCCATACAACCTTAAGGAAATCATATCTGTCCTGTAATTTCTCGTTACTCCATAGGAAGTCTCTAGATAAAACCAAAGGCTCACTCAGAGGTGTTCACAGAGGACAGCAATGAAGGCTCTATAAATACCTACCATGTTATTACAAAGCAAAAACCACGTGAGAGAAAGATGTGAGAAAACATGAGCAGTCAGGAGCAATTACTCCTTTAGAAATAAAAGAAAGTACAGATTGCTTTTCCTGGAGATGTAGGGCCCACCTGCACTCTCTGTGAAAAGCCACTGCTGTAGGAGAGTGTACTTCAATTATCGAGCTGTCACAAAATCCCTTCAGTTTTCCTTTATTCTGAAGGGATGCATTAAAAACAAACACAACCTCCTTTCAAGTGCTTTAGGAAAAATGGGTCAAGTGGGACCATGTACACCTACAGTGGGGATTTTCCCGCTCTCAGTTAAAGCCACGTGACATCCTTAATTCAAGCAGAAAACCAAAAAGTAAATAATTTTCTTCCTTCTTTCCCCACTGCCCTCCAAAAGCTAGATAAAACAAACTACTTCCTATCACCAGCAGCTCTTTTGAAAAACTGGAATGGCAAAGTGCAGCCAAGGTGTTCATGACCAAGGTCCTTCCAGGGGGCTCCAAAGACACACCAGGCCCTTTTCCATAGGCACTGACTATGGCACTGCATTCACCACCACTGATCTGCAGGTCTGATCTCAAGGAAACTTTTGTTGTTCTCTGGCTGACTGGGATTGAATCCTGCCTTTGGATTAGATAGGGCAATTCCTTAATGTGCTCTTGTAGGCAATGCTGAAAAATTAATAGTTTTGGTACAGGAGCGACATGTACCAAACTAAGACAAGGGGAAGTCCTGGTTTGCGACCCAGAGTTTTCTACTCTGAGTTTATAGATGTTCTTTCTTTGTTTCTTTCATGAGACTATAAGAAAGCTGGGCCCCCAAGAGTGCATTTTACACTACTTCCTTCAGCTCGTAGCAACTTCCCATAAAATATTTTTGATTTAATAAACCATCGTGCTCTATACATTAAAATTCCTCCACCTACAGTAAATGAGACTGTGACAATTAACCAAAACCACAGAGACCCTAATAAACCATAATATAAAGGATTTAAAATTTCTTATTTCAACAATTTAGAAAAGCCAATGATATCTTTTCTAGTGGGCACACTAGGAGAAACATTAAAAGGGCCACAAAATGCCCTTTAACTGGATATTAAATTTGATTATTCAAAAATTCTCAACACAAAAAGAAAAACTAAGGGAACACAGAAGATGCACATAAACTCTTTAGATAAGCAAATGCCAACATGATGGAATTTCTGTCTGAAACCAAAACAAGGACCAAACTGAGAATGCAGCACCCAGTAGCTCTGATGGGGACCTTATTGGAAGGACTACCAAAATGTTTTCTATCTAATTCATAGAAAAAACTGGGTAATTATTGTTACCAGTACCTTGGACATGGATCCTGTAGCCCACAGAGAAATAGAGCTCTGGTTGTCCCAGGCACGAGCTAAAAGAGAAGACTTTCAACAATGTTCCTAGTAGGACACTAAGAAAAATGAACACAGGGTTGTGCATTCACAGACCATTTAGTTAACATAGTCTTCATATTTATTTTCTAGACAACTGCTCTGCAAGGTCAGGATTTTATTCTTTGAATTCTATGCATTATTAGGAAGTCATAATTTTAAAATTCCAAAGATAGAAGGTAGGATTTTGCTAAGGAGGAGGGAAAGGTAGATATAAATACCATGGCTCCAAAATTCCCAGGCATAAATCGTGTAATTTAAATCTCCTAAATCTGTGAGTGAAGCCGCACTTTATGTTTACAGCTGTTGTTCAGAGTGGAGAAATCTTTTGGCCTGGGATTGAACAGCATCTTATTTCTTTAGACTTGCCTAAAATTTATTATTCATGGACCATGGTTCTTTCCCTTAAGAGCACTTGGCTAGAAAGCTTTGCATTTCATGCATCAATCTCACCCGGATTAGCAAAGAAAACACTTAGCATTAAAACAATGTCAATCTGTTTGCATAAGAATGATGGAAAAGAAACTCTCCAAATGAATAAATTAATGTGTCAGTTAAGCTGCTCAAATTAATGTGATATTCCTTCATCCTCCTTGTTTAAAAAATTAGAAGAAAATTTTATGTGATTCATGAAGAAAACCTGGAGGGAAACAACACCACATCCTATGACTTAGTTTTTCCTTCCCCACTTTTTTTGGGCTGTAATGAACAGCTGTTCATTGTCTAAAATAGCAACTCCCCTGTCAGTCTTTTTCACATCAAAAGGAAGGCATCTTATCCGTCCAGTTTTCTAAGCCTAGGGGGGTGCAAACACTCTTTTCCTAGTGGGAACCTTCACACATTTCAGCTCTGTGAACCCTGACATCCAAGGCCAGGACAACATCTTCACATAATTTTCTTTCTCACCTCTTTTATCAAACATCATCCTGCGTGTAACTCACCTTTCCCTCACCGATCACCAGCCTCCACTTGCTGCATTCTCTCAGGCCACTGAGCCAGGGCTGCTGATGCAGAGGGCGGAGATGGCATTTATTTTGTGATACCTTATCAGTGGTCTGATACCAACATCTCAAAAGAAAGTTTCTTAATGGCAAGATAACTTGGTAACTTTCTCATGGTACCAGCATTTCTCATCAGCTCTCAGTCCAGGGTTGCACAAGTACTTCCCAATCCAATTCATTTATTAAATGCCAGAGCAGAGCTCTTCCAAGACATTTTGTGATTTCCATCCCTGAAGCTGAAGAATCTCACAGATCAGTACACTGCTGCAGCTCCTCTACCTCAGCTGGAGGGAAAGTGCTATTCAAAATATAACTTAATCTTTTATTTATGGGTTTATGTATTTCAAAATGAGATTTTTTTTTTTAAACCTGTCAAATTTTAAATCCAAATGGCCCTCTTGGTTTCAAGCCAAGACCTTTTCCTGATAAAGTGGCTCAACAAAACTTCTGTAAAATTTGAAATGTCTAAAAAGAATTTAGCACTGGGTCTCAGTGATAACAGAGGGTTGATGGGCACCAACTGAACCAGCCTCCAAAAGGCAGCTTGCATTTTTACCACTGGAAAAACACTTTTTTTTTTTTTTTTTTTTTTGGAAGAAGGGCTTTNNCACTGAACCCCCCCCCAAAAGGGGGTTTTCTTTTTTACCCCTGGAAAAACCCTTTTTTTTTTTTTTTTTTTTTTGGAGAAGGAGCTTTCTTGAAACAATAAAAAGTGGAAGACTATAATTCAGAGTTTTTGTTCAGTTTTACTTTAAACCCCAAAAAAACACTGTTGAAAAGAGCAGACATTATATATTTATACCAGTGCTACTCAGAAGAAAATGCTCCAATATAACTGGGATTTGAATACACAGACATGTGTCTAATACTCAAACTGTTCCAAAGCACATGCTAAAATATTCATTAATCTAATTATGGGCCAAATCCTGGAAAAAGCTTTACTTCCCCACATGAATTCTGCCACTGACTGTGTGGATATCATTCCCAGCAGCACTAGTTATTACAAGCCAGATTCCAGCCCTCTTTCCCACATTGCTCATGCTAACACATGGGTAATCTGTTGATTGAAACAGGAATCCTTAGAGACTCTGGTGCTACTTGACCTACACAGACCTGCCACAACAATGGTTCACTTGGAAAGGTAAGAGCCTCCCAAATTCCCACCCTGTGCCTGCTGGGCCAGTCTCTGCCACCCTCAGACCAGCTTTAAACCAGTCCAGATGCTCATTATAATGCCAACATGCCTTCATTTACACTAAGAAGCAAGGTGGGATGCTCATCACAGGAATCTGAATAACAACCTCAGGTCAATTTAAACTTCCACACTTCCAGAGCTCAGGAAAACCACACAAGCATTGACAAAAATCCTGCTGGGACAACTGATGATGGCAATGTTTTATCTCTTGACTAAAGTGCCAGTGCAGACTAAATACACCCAAACACTTACATTTCTGGACTTACACTGAATTACAGGCAGCTAAAGATATTTAATAATTAAAGTAGATTAAACCTGCAAGGCTTTAATTATTCAGTGTAGCCATCCCTGTGGCAATTTTCACAATAGATAATAGTGCACTTTTCACACAGTTCCCTTGAGTGAAATCCTGGTCTTTGCAGATGCTGAGGTTTTTAATTTGTTTTCTTTTGATTTGGATTCTTTGCTTTGCCATGGAATTCTGGATTTCTTCTATGTGATAGAAGAGACCAGGAACTCATGTTCTTGTCTAATATTCTGATGGATCTGAACAGGCTCCAGGTCACAGCAAAGAACCACAAAGAAAATTTGCACCAAATTTTAGAAAACATGAGGTCAAAAATCCTTACAGATCACCCTTCTCTGCAATAGACTCTGCAAGGTTTATAATTTTTTCTATCCAGCTGCACCCTCTATATCATATGCAAAAGGATATTTATGCAAATTTTCTACTTAACTAGCTTCCCATCGTGAATTTTTCCATTGAAAGATCTATCTTCTTTCATAAAAATGAAAATTTTTCTTTCATTGCCTGAAAAGATTTCATTACTTGTCCTAATTCTAGATTTTTCTTCGGCCAAACTTCTCTAAGGCAAATTTACAGATGTTTTAATTAATACAAAATTAACTTTAAAATTACTGAGGGGGTATTTCCCCCAATGTTGCTTTTATTCAGTACATATGTAACAATTCCTACTTCTCTCTGGATTTATTTTTTGCGTATAGTTATTCAGCAGGATTTTGCAAGAGAGAACAAGAGAAAAGCTATGAATTATAAATTAATCCCTGTATTTTTAATTCTAAAAATCTCCCATGTAGCAGGTCCCAGGCATCTTTCATTTGCCCAGTGAACCCCTTACTCAGCAAATCACTGTAGGTTTCAGTGACCTTGGTAATATTATAAGGGTCATATTTTCCCATGGATGGATTGTTCTGAAACAGTTTCTCCAGTGTGTCAGGCACACAGGCTGTTCTTTGGCATCAGGCATGCGTATCCTCTTGGTTTCTTTTTTCTCTTAAACAAACATATTTATTGTGTCTACCAGTAGAGAAATCTCCCTTCCCTGAAATTCAGCATTTTAACATTTCTCCCCTTTCCCCTTTTCTCATTTTAACTAAAAAGGTGTTAATAAACTCTACCACTTGTGTATCCTTGTAGAAATCCCCTTCTCTCACTTCTAGATGTGACTGCAATAGAAAAATGAGTAAAATATATTTCACTTTTCAAACAGCAATCCATGGATGTGATGGGCATAGAAGCAGGTCATTGATAATCTCAACATCTATGTTTTATTTAGAATGAAACAACGAAGCTCAAAAGAGAGGGGACTTTTCCTGTCCTTACCTCAGAAGTATGCAAAAAACCTTCAACAGTGGATCCAGAAGACATCCTAAATTCAGAAGGAAAGTTCAAGCCCCGAGCATATCTATATAGATCTAGGACATATACACAAACCCTACTCAATGGAAAAGATTGAACCTGAATGGGGTGGGATTTCTGCCAGAATAAGGTTTTGTGTTGTTTGTTGTTATGTAATAATAATTATTAATAATAATCATAATTTGCTATCAGTCATACAAATAACTTTTCCTATCAAATGTGTATTCAAACATCTGCTTGGACAAAATAAGAATTTACATGACTAGATTGAAAATAAATCTAAAATGCAGAAAATTTCTATCCCAATTTATAGTTCTATTTGCCATTTTGCTTTAAAGTCAGTGGGAAATGAAGAGCATCAACATCTTTGTTTACAAAGAAATTTTAGTGAGCATACCCAGTGCCTACATTTCTTTGCACAATGTTTGTGAAAAAAAAGTATTTTTATTTTTAACACTGTTAGACATGTCAGTGATCGATCAAGTGTCACAGAATTTAATTTGTGAAGGTAACTCCAGCTGTCACCATATTTCCTGCAGTCAGTGCTTCTTTCAGAGCACACATGAAGAACTCCTGATGAAGGTCAAGAGACTTTGCACTGTTTACATTTTTTGTTTCAAACCAGCAACAACCTCAGCAAAGAGCATTATGAAGGATTATTAACTCCCTTCAAGAAAATAATATACAGGGAGGTATTGGGAACTGAAACTTAGAAAGTGAGAATGGACTTAATCACCCATAGCAAAGATATTGCTTTAGGAAAAAACTAAATACATCCAAAGCAGGATTGACCATTTGTCTTGGTTGGCACCTAAATTCAAGGGATAATGAACTAAAAATGAATAGAGCAAGGGACTCAATATCTGAGCACTTTCTTGGATTTTGTACATTTTGATATTCCTTAGGATTAGGCAATTCATGTAGAAAAGGATGATTTATTATGGAGCTTTTAGGATTGGTCAAGGTATTTAGAGAATCCTGCCCAACTGTGAGGTTGTTCACTAGGTGTGAGAAGGGAGAACAGAGGAAATTCCCATTCACTAAAAAAAAACCACACATGAAAACCAAATAAGTAAGAAACTTGCTAACTCACTACCAAAGGACATTGTGGAATTAATCATCCTTGCTTCTTCCCCAGAGGTCAGAAAGAATTAGTTTGCTGTCATTTTTTTGGAGTATTTGAAATACCTAGAAACTAAATCAGCTGAAAAACACAGACCTTGACTGGGAATGTTTGGAAACTGTTTCCAACAGGGACCAAGACAGGCTTTTATGAACAGCTCATGTGTTTTTTCTATGAAGCTGTTATCTGAAAATATCTTCATTCTGCACTTGTGGGGAAAGCACAGGATTAGCACGATAGCAGCAAGAAGTCCACATTGCAGGCACCATCTCCACTGAATCCTGCTGACTTCCCTATTCAGGGCTACAGGGCAGATATGCTCCCTCCTTGGCCTTCCACTGTGCCCAAGAACTTGCTAAAGCCAAATTCCAGTAGGGCAGTAAGTGCAAGAGCACCTCAAGAGAGAGGGGGAAAAATAATGGGTGTTTTGCAACACTAGTCTGAAAAAAAATTGCTTCAAACTCCAGATCTGCCTTCTTGCCTCAAATTATGTTCCTAATTTACCAGAGCACGTGTGCTCTCAAGTACAAGTGTGTGTGCAGCTTAATTGACTTCACATACTGAGAGCTCAGTTCAGATATTTTGCTAGATCAAGTCATACAGTAAAAACTGCAGAACTAATACCACATGTTGTTTAATGCCTACTAAAATATGCTCATGTATTTAAATGTGAGTCATAACCTAAGTCTACAGCATTACTCAAAGAATGAAGGTCACTAAGCTGGACAGTGAGCAGTGTATTTGCAATGTTTAAAGATGGAAAACCTTATTTATTTCTGTTCTTACCAATAGCTGCCAATGGTCAGCCCTGATTTCTCACAGATATCAACATCACAAATAAGAACTGACCTCACTTGATAGAGTGTGTCAAAAAGGGCAATTGGCCTTTAAGTCAAAGTCTAAATCTTCTCCCGTCACAAAGCAAAAAATTATTCTGCCAGTGGATGAAAATTTATTTATAACAAGGAATTTGGAACCCATTTTCATCATCATCGGATTTACTACTCCTAAAAGAAAACTGTGATAACAATAAAATCTTCTATACAGTGTGTGGGAGTGGATTCCAGTATGTCAAGTAATGTTAGTACATATGTTTACATATGTACATATTTTATGTACATTACATAGTACATATTTTTACAGTCTTTTTAATGTATCAGGGTGATATTTATGAGGCCAAATTAACACAAGTTGTGGCCTTCTGATGGGATTCACTTCCTAAAAGACATACACTTCCCTGATGATGCTTCATCCACACACAGTCTCCAAAGTACAAGCAATACCCATATAAACAAAGGAAAAACTTTGAGATGTTTGAACAATAGATGTTCAAGTTCACAGCACATTAAGGTTCCTGTGACACATGACTATGAAATGATTTGTGTTTACATCATGATTCTCCCTTTGAAATAATTTTTATATATGACTCTGAGGTCTGGTCCAAATCCCAGAGAATTCCATAGGAAGATTCCCACTACCTCACTGAGCTTTGTAGCAGTCTCTGAAGCACATCCCTATTGTTTTACACACACACACAAATGATTTGTTCAAGCATGGAATGACAACACATTTGACAAGTCCAACCAGAAATTATATAGATACTTGGTTGCCTCCTTTAAACCTGGGCCTCCATTCCTCATTTTTAAAACCTGCTGAGCAGTCAAGTTTGAGAGGAAGGGATGAAGAGGATCTAAGAATTATTAAGAGTAGGAAGGAAAACCCTGACTTTGGCTGAGCCAGTGATTCATCATAGGACCCTGGGCAGGTCTTTATCTTCCTGTGCCCCCATTTGTACTTCTGGAAAATGGTCACACACACACACACACACACACACACACATATACACACAGCATCACTAAAACCAAATGTTGCATCTGGCCAACAGTTCCTGAGCAAATACTGTGCCAACAAAATAAAATAAAATACACTACCTTAAAAAGAAACAGAAGTGCCAGAAAGTCAGCCTATCATTTTCAAGTGATTCTTTCTACCTCTTCTCCTTTTAATTCCTTTTCCTTGCACACATGTTCACGAACAGACAGACACATATACAAGATAAGCTATTTAGGAAATAAAGAGGTTAAGTCTCCTTCTCCCAGAATCTTATAAAATTATGTTCCTGCAGCATTTTCTGCATGTGCTTCCTTAAGCACAGTATAGAGACAAACCTAGTCAGGATCCAGATCCTTTTTCCAGGCCTGACTAGTGCAGATGGCAGAGACAGACATGTGACCAGAGTAAAAGTGGAGAACTTCAAAACAAAGAAAGGTATGTTTTGAAAAAATGTAAAATGATTTAGTAACAGTTCATAGTATTTCCTTCAGCCTAAAACCTCCCTTTTTACTTCACAAAAGCTTGAAGTAGCCTTAAGTCTTACAAAAATAAATAAAACCAAACAATACATAAGATGCCTCTTTGCACCTCTCAGATTAAGTGACCTGAGCCTCCCTTCAGGCCAACTGCACATTACTACTGGGGAACTGATTTATGAAGGACCCTCCACAGGTATCTGACAGCTGTATAAACTATGGAGATAAAGCAACAATGCATCAGCACAGACTGAAAATCATTTAAGCAGCAGAAGCTTTTAAAATAAATATGTGAAAGCTGAATTTACAATAGAATCATTCAGTTAGTTCCAAAGCAGAAGTGTTCTTATTTGCTTTAGAATACCTTTGCTGCAAGAAACTAAGCCTTGGTATTCCCTTTATTCCTATTTCCTCACAGAGTTTCAGGTCCAACAAATAGTTATGAGACAGTCTGGCATTTTGCATAAATAAGTCACTGAATTATACAAAATCCAGTGACTGAATGTTAGGACAGAACGTAATTTTTAACATGAGTCTTGCTCTTGCTGCATAAATTTGCATCATGTGGACCTACAGTGATCCCAAGATCATTGAAGTCAGTAGAGGGACCCTCACTAAATCTCTCATTAGGCTCTGAGAGAGTACAGAAACATGAAAGGTTACACAAGCTTTGTCTGCAGACCAAGGAACTGAATTATTTCTAAGTTGTTGGTGTTCTTTCTCCAACTGTCATTAAGAGGGGCCTTTACCTTCTGCCATTACTGTGGCATTTTTATCATCCTCACAAGCCAAATCCAATACTGGAGAATTGAAAACATAGGCATGTTATTTTTCTATGCTGACATATGTCCAGCTCATATTTCTGCTTTCATGCACAGCGATCCTTAAGAATTGCAACACAGGTATTTGCTTTTAAAGAAAGTATTCTAAGTCAATTTCAGCCCATGAGAAAACAGTGCTTAGAAACTCTTTAAAGCAGTGCATGTATTTCAAAATGTGCAGCCTGGTCTTATGAGGTATCGCCATGTATCATGAAAGGAGACATTATGTATGACTAAATAATGCTTTTTGAGTAATTTACCCCATCCCTTCATGGAGTTAAGTGCCTCAGTCCAGCTTGGCAGCAATAACTGCCCCCTGCTCATGTGTTTCACACACAATTACAGGCACTCAGGTGGCTGTACATCTGCAGGGAAATGACATCTTTGACACAGACCCTCAGCAAAGAGAACATCAATGTACAACCACTGGGGGTGTACCCCAAGCTTGCCCAAGCAAATCCCACTGATCCTTGGCCCTTTTCTCCCCTAGCAGCAAGGTCTTTGCCAGTGATGCATGGGGAAGCCAACAATTCCTTGTGCTGGTTACAGAGGGATAATATTTTCCAGTTGCCATGTCGGCAAGCTCATGGCATTTAGCTGTGAGCAAGTAACATTTTAACTATATAAAAAAAGGTTGGTGAGGTAATATAAAACATTACAGTGGCGCCCAATAGAGTCCCCCAGGTCAGTAATATGCAATTTAAAGTGTTCCAAAATAACAAACACACTATATACAATAGATTGTAATGACTCTTAGAAATGCCCTCATCACTGAGTTAATTTTAAAGAATCAAGTATTAATAGCTACTTCTAAAAGTCCTAGAAACACTTTTCTTAAATTAACAGACTCACAGCCAAATACAGCAGTCAATGCACTTGCTTCTTTAAGATTTCTTTTTCATTATATTATTTCAGAGAATTTAAGTCCAACAACTTCTCCACAGAAGAGCAGAGAGCCCAGGTCCTGCCTCGAGCACAACCATTGCCCAAAGAGCTCCCACCTGCAGCAATTCCACTGACAATGATCAGGCGTGTTGGGACAGCAGGCAAAGAGCAGGGAACTCCTGCTCTGCATGTCCCAGCCACTTCCTGCACAGGGATCAACCTCACGGCACATGGCCAAACCTGCTGATCTGGTGGTTGCAGCATTTCATCCATCTGCCAAAGAGTCTCCTTTTAGTGCTCACATCCACAGCTTAACCGCCCAGTCTAAGACATAATAAGGCTCTTGTATATTCAGGAGATAAAAAGTGCTACCATCAAAAGGCTGCAAAGGTGGTCAACCCTCTACGTTGCATGTAAAAAAAAGCTGAAACAACTAATTCAGACTAGATGCTTAATTCTTAAATCCCTACATTTAGGTGAGATTTAACTTCCCAGAGTGTGGTGTTCCAGGTCTTTAATGGTAGCACACTATTTACATTTTCTAACAAAAGACAGTCTAATTTGAATTGTTGTAATAAAAGACTGGAACAGCATGAATAAAAACTATGCACATCTGACAATAGCAGAAGTCAACTGTCCTGAATTATTCTTCCCCTTTCAGGTTTTGGATCTTTTACATTCATCTACACTATATTGTGCAATTTCCACTAAAAAGCAGTATTTTTGTTTCAAGTCATAATTGCAAATTGAGATTCTCAACATTCTAGCATCTGAAGCTTTGAACAAACCCAGACTCCATAGTACCAATAATAAAATTCAAAGTTATGGACATGTTTGACAATCAGAGCACGGAAGACTGGGCTGTCACACTGACAAAGCTGCTGCTTCACTTGAGGAAAAGCTGTAGGGACCACACTGGATAATTTGGGGTCCAGGATAACACTGCTCTCCCTTACCCTCTAATGGAAAAGGATACACCAGCTACAGCTTGCTTCTGTTGCTTACTATTCCCAAAATGATTAGGCCACAGTATTTATTAAATTTTTCAAACCTGGCAGCAGAATAAGCAAAACATTCAGAATGAGGAATAATTTTCTATATGTTTTATCCTAAAATGGATATTACATTAACATCACCAGGTATTTTTTTATTATAACAATATAAATAATGTGATGTGTTCAGAAACACGCAAGCAATAACTATTCAAACTTTCCTGCTACTCCACATCACAGAAAGCTGACATAACTGCATTCCAATGAAGTCTCGTAGCACTGCAGTGATACTCAATTGCTTTCTTCACAAAGTATATTGAGCATTTTTTCAAGTTTCTTAATTCTTGGTTATTCAAAATTCCCATTATTTAAGCAGTAAAAATTCTAATTCTTCTAATTTCATTATGTCCCACATGTTTCATCATGCTCTTGCTAGCATTAAATACATATATACGTGTACGTACATTCTCCATGTTCCTCTAGTCAAGTATTCTCCAAGGCACTCCTGATGTGTAAAACGAAGTTGTAACTCAAAACAAGCAGAATATCCCTGATTAAGTAAGGGAAGAATGGGGTGTTAGTCCTCAAATTGCTGCTGCCTTTTAACCACCAAAAACACACCACAAAACATTACTTGCAGTGGAATAAGAAAGAAGAATTCCTTTCGTAAAATTTAATAAGTGCAATGTTTCTAGGGTTTATAGGGCACAGGGTGTGAAAAACAGCTCAGTTTTAGCCCTGATGACATTTTCATATAGGTGAAAGTAAAAATAGAGAGAAACTTGACATCTTGACATAAAAGGGGGGCACAGTATTATGTTGCAAGGGTACTATGAACAAGTTTGGAGTGAAAGCAGAACATCTGATTCTAGTTCTAGACACATAACTATACAAAGAGAAATTCAGGCATGTTTTCTCTTTACAGCTAATAGAAAATACAGTGATTTGAGAATGATGAGGATATAATATTTGAGGCTGGAAAAAATGGACGTTATCCCAAAAATATTAAGACCAAAACAGTTTTCTACATTGTTCTAGAAAATACCAGCCTAGAGTCAATGATTCCAATGTGTTCTATTACTTGTTTGACATCAGAATATTTTACTTAGAATCCCTAATGTTAAATAAGAGAGACAAGGGAAGAGAATCGACTAGGAAAATGACAGGATAATGCAGTAGCTCTATTGCATCTTTTAATATTCTACAGGAAATCCAAAATGTAAATTAACTATGTAAAGCAGTAGAAAACATACTTTTTACAAGCAGACAGAAAATTTATAGGTATGTCAAAACTTCTTTCTTCTCAACTTATTTTTCTAATTGACAGTGTTACAGAATGAAACAAGAATGTCAAAACTGTTTGCCTTGATAGCTTCTTGTCAAGATGTGTCTCAAACTCAGCACATTCTCATTTAAAAAGGGATTTTACTGAAGTGTCACTTCCTTCCAGAAACTCTGGTGTGTATCTTTATGGTCAGGTACACATTTAGGTAAAAAAAAAATTCATGAAGCAGTTTCGTCCTTTATTTGTGCTTCCCTGTACCCAGTTACAATCCTGATTCAGGAAGAATTTCAGTGCGTGCTTACATTTGACTACATGAATAATATCATCCCTCCCTGGCAAATCCTTCAGCACTGACTTAAAGGCAAACATGGTTTAGTTCTAATCAAAGCACTACATTTTTCACTTAATATTTTACAGGACCCAAATCTACAGAGCTTAAAATAAAAAAAAAAAGAGGAAACAACCCATAACCCACAAAACCCTGCATGGGTCAAAAAACTGTAAGAGAAAAGACTCCAGATTTTAAATATTAGTTCAAAACTGAAGACCATGACCACAGACCGGCAGAGAACTTGCACACACTATCACAGGTCAGTTTGGCTAATGCAGTGTTTCAGGCCCTCTATCCTCTCCCAGCTTACTGGCCCCCACAATATACCAGGAAAAGGCAGTGACTCCCACCAGCAGCTATTTTCATCTGCTTCCCTGATCCCAAGGAATGTTTTTATCTTAGAGGACCATGGTATTTTCACAGCTATGGCATTATGGTAGATTAATAGGTTTCTCTTCCTGGGCCTTTGGATGACACAACTCCGTCCCAGCAGCTGACCTCACAATGAGCAGGATTGTTTGCTTTGTTGTTGTTTTGGGTTTGTTTTGGTTTTATAAACCAGTTTGCCTTTGCCAGAGGGGTTTATTTCTTCAGTGACTGTAAAAGGTTTATTTGCCCTTCTCTAGAAAATTAATTAATGAATAAAATGAAGCACAGTCATCACAGCATGAAAAGACAATGCCTAATCCCATCCAAAACCTCACATCAAGCTTATTTGCTGGCATATGCATAAGACATACAGTCTTATACATGGATGACTTCAAGGATTAACCTGTTTCCCACCACCAAAAGAGCACCAGTTCACAGGGGGACTTCAGGAACCATATCAACATTCTCAACCTTCCAACACCACTGGCCTTTACTTGATCAGTTCATTTGAGAACCTAGTTACAGCCCTTGGATATGGGTAGCAAAACCAGGCACATAAAATGCAGATGAAGCCTCAACTAGCTGGGCTAAGGCTCATGAGAGCAGACAAGAATTTTTCCTTGGATTTCAAAGTGTTCCACACCTGCCCTGGGCAGTGTTGCTTGAGCTGATACTTATGACAGATATTTTGAGTCGTTAATACAGAATCAGTACAGTATGAGAGCCAGGACATTTTGCAATCACACAGCATTTGCTGTCATGTCTCTGACTGGAATCATAAACCTTTATTACTCCTGCATTTTTTTCACCAGATTGTAAGAATGTAGTGCATGAGATGATAACCTTCCCTGGATTTTGCAATGTCTGCACTTTCTCAAACATGGTTAAAAATTTACCAGTCACTAGCAGCAGCAGAGAAAATCCAAGAATCATTTTTGCCTTTACACAATACATGGAATTTTATTTTACTTTTTTTTTTTTTTTAAACTTTTGAGGGGTTTTTATATTTTACAGAGGCTAATTATTTGCTACATCAGCATTCTAGAAAGACTCTTCCAGTCTTCAGGCTTGTACTCTACCATGGCTGTGGCCCTTCCCTAAATACATGAAGTGACATTTTCTGACAAGAATATCTCAAATTCCATCATACATTCTTCTCTTTTTTTATTTGTGGGGACATTTGTGGGCCTGATGAGCTGCTCCATCATACTACTCTCTCCCAGCTGTATTTAAACTTTGGGTGCATACATCATGATTTATATGGACTAAAGAATATTTATTATTTATGGAACAGTTGTGTGCCTGATGAACTACTCTGTTACACTACCCTGTCCCAGTTATTTAAATTTTAAATATATGTGCTATGATTTACATAGATTAAAGAAAAAAAAAAAAAAAAAGAAAGCTTTGCATTTGTACCAGAAAGAAAATTGTCATGGTCTTTAGTTAACAAAGGATTTCATTCCATTCCTGAGGTACACTGCCAGTTCAAAGATAATGAAGCTCAGATTAAGCAAGAACTATTGCAGAACAGGAATTATTTTTGCTTTGATGCACTTTCTCCATTTCAACCACTGGTACACTTTATTTTCTCTTGCTGGAAGTCTGCACACAAATTTGCCAGCTTTGGAATTGGGTCCAGCAAAGCTCATGATAAAATTTCACAGTATTTAAAGTTTGGTTTTATCAACTCACTACTGTGACAGCACAGGTGAGCTTGAACCCTAATTCTTCTTCTGTTCTGTTGGAAACATCTGGATTCAACATCCAAGACTGGAATTATCAGATGGATTAAAATAAAACAAAAAGGTGTTCAAAATACTAAAACGACAAATCAAAACATAGAAACACATCTATAAGCTCAGGGTCTTGGCTCTTCCCTCTATCCATCTTCCTTCTTAGCACTTTTCCTCCCCAATTGGTCCAATACAGGAATTTTCCCTGGTTAGGCTGAGCAGGGGAAGAGCATTGGCCTCATCAACAGCTAGCAAACAACACTGAGGCTGTGGAAAGAGCAAGCAGAGCTGCATAAAACACTGCCTGGAGACATGGGTAACTTAGGGACAAAACTCTAACTACAATAATGTGGTCGCAATGCTGACATGAAGCACTGAAATATTTGCAATGATCAAAATTAATCTCAGAATATCAACTGGAAAAATAGGGTTCTTCTGAAAAAGACAGGATACATAGGTGCAAAAGAGTGTCACAAGATTCCCTAGAAGGATATTAGGATGCACTCTTTTATGAAGATAATGTTTTAAACTTTTGTGGTGTTCTTCAAAAAAAAAAAATTCCAAACAAAACAATAAGTGCCAAAGTTAAGTATTTTTACTTTGAGTAGCAAATGGTAGCTGGGGGTTTTTAACAAACAAAAATAAACTTTTGACAAAACAAGAAAAATGAAAATACTCAACATTTCCATAGATAATTAAGAGAAAAAATTCTACTCCAGTTCTTGCATTTTACAAACCTTATCACAACAGGAAACAAACAACAGAAAGAATAAATAGATCCCATGCTTAGAAAACAGAGGTTTCAAACATAAAAAGGGCTGATATTGCACATTAATCCCAGGGTATAGATACACCTTCTGTGACCTTGAGCAATGGAAATTAGTTACCTAATTTCGAGGAAAGTGTTGTTGAAAACTGAGCCTCCAACTGCGAAATGTGAAAATGAAGACTCTGAGATGCTTTGATTCTGGTCCTTTTTGACTTTCTGACAGGAAGACTCAAAGACTGTAATATTGCCAGTCAGTATTAGAAATAAAGAACAGATCTGGAGCAAATTCAGCTCCCATTACCCTATCACTGATCAAAGGTATTCCCTACAACTACAGCTATTTCCCATGTGACTATCCTAACAACTTCTGAATTTACCGGTTTTCCTAGTTAGATTTTATTATGCCTTTGTGGCTTTGTGTCATTTTTACAGCTATATTTCAAAGCACCTTGAGACATGCAATTTGATCTATACATCAATTAGTAGTAGTAGTTGTGGTAATAACATCATTATTTTTGATGTGGTTTCTTATTAATCTGTAAATAAAGAGCTTGATCTCTAAATGTTTGATGTTTGTCTCTGGTAACTACATGGTTTCGTACTAGTTCCTGCTTAATGATAAATTCTTTTAGGAGTGGTTGAAGTTTTCTACAAGAGGGGCTGAATATTTGTGAGCACATTTGTGACTCAGTATTTCCTGGAATCACAATATACTGAATTTGTTTGAAAAAAAATGCAAAATGAGCATTACAGACAAAAAAATATTAGTGAAAAGGAGACCCCTGAAGGTGTCCACAAAGAAGCAACAAGAAGTTATTCAAAATACTTTTTGCTATTTTATTTGCACTGCCATCATTCTCCCCCACATTTTGAATACATTCCAGATTTCCTGAAGTGCTAAAATATTTCCCTTCTGCTCTGTTCTCTGAACACTGGGCAGATTACAGAGTGATTGATGATGAATAGAAGTTGTTTTGCTTCTCTTGGAATACTCTACCTTAAAGGATTCTCTTTTGACTCCCTAATGAACAATTAATGTGTCTCTTAATATCTATTTTACATACTTATAAAAATTAATCAGTAGGAGGTAGTAAATAACTCAGTACTTTCATGCAGCACTATAATTGAATTCCAGTATAGATGAGAAGAATATTTGAGCCACAGAAATTCACAGTTCTGTGAAGATCCCTCAATATTACACTTGCATTCAATAAAATGATACCTGTATCTTCCACAGACTTAGTGGAAAACTACAAATTCAGCAAAGTGAGCATTCACTGAGCCCAGATTCAATCCTCATTTTCCACTTCAGGCTACCAGCAAAACAACCCCTCATACAATGCACTACATACACAGCAATGATTCTGCAATGCAGACAAAGATGGTAATTCACTCTTGAAGCTTTGCTGATGTCACAAGAGTATGTGATGTCACTGAGCCCTTTCTTGTCAATGTGGCTTTGTATTCCATCTATTCTTTTAATAAGTGTATGATCTCTAGATCTGAAGCTGCAATTAACCCTTACTCTTCTCAAATGTAGTCACCAGAAAACAGGCTGAGAAAGTTGGGCCTGTTCAGCTTGGAGAAGATAAGGTTGTGTGGAAACCTCACAGCATCTTCCAGTACCTGAAGGGATCCTACCAGGAAGCTGGAGAGGGATTCTTCATCAGGAACTGTAGTGATGGGACAAGGGGGAGTGGGTTCAAACTCACAAGAGAGTAGATGTAGATTAGATACACAGAAGAAATTCTTTCCTATGAGGGTGGTGAGGCCCTGGCGCAGGTTGTCCAAAGAAGCTGTGGATGCCCTATCCCTGGAAATGTCCAGGGCCAGGTTGGATGGGGCTCTGAGCAACCTGTTCTAGTGGAAGGTGTCCCTGCCCACTGCAGGGGGATGGAACGAGATGGTCTTTAAGGAACGTTTCAACCCAAACCATTCTATGATTTTATAGTTTGAAAATTGTGCAGAAAGTGATTTTTGACAGTTCCCTTAAGTTTCAATGTTTTCAGGTCCTATCAGTAAAACTTCCACACTTGCACAGGGATGACTCCTGGAATCCAGGGATGCACTGCAATATGCAGAATCAACTTTCCTTTCCCCACGTAGTCTGTAATTCATGCCTAAGGCTACAAACACTGCTCAAAATCAGAACTAGGTTTCAACACAAAGGAGCTGAGCTTGTGCTCAGGCTCCTCAATGCCAACTTCAGATGGCCACACTGAAATCTCTCCAGGCCATGCAGGACCTGGCTGAACCTCCAGGCACAGACAGGGAGAGCAGCATCAGGCTGAGCATTTTGTTTTGGCTGTTTGGGGCTTTTTAACAAGTCATACTAATACTGCTTTCTTTGTAAATGTTTTCCAGTGATCCTGGCTGCTTCCCAGACTCCAGTGAGGATATCTCTGAAGTCAGCTGCAGTCTCTGAAGTGTGCTACAAGTATCTTATTGCAGAATTTTAAATGCCTACTAAGTGAATGCAGTTGCTTTATTTGTGAAAGGTGGTGCCAGAAGCATTATTGCATTTCAGATTCTTTTCCCTGGATAATGGTGGAAAGTTCTGTTTTAAATCCATCCAACATAGCAGTTAGACATAGGAATGTCCAGGTTTTTGTTTTGTGCTCTTTTTTAAATTCTGACTGTTACATTCCTGTGCTTTCACCTTCCCCTTTTAAAATGTGTATCAAAAATCACATGATTTTGAGTCACATGCATAAAAACCCAGAGGTTTCATACATACTAATAATAATGTTTGTCAGAATAACTAAATACAGACATAAGTAGCACATGTTATGAATGCTTAAAATACAGACATAAGTAGCACGTGTGTTATGAATGCTTAAAATAAACCCTGTCTAACTGGTATTTTGGTCTATTACTACTATGATAGCACCAAAAAGTGACAGAAATAATTTTCTGTGTGGAAAGCTTCTGGTGATTGATTTCTATACCACAAAAATATAAAAGTGGAACGTGTAGAACCAGAAAAAATACAGGAGAAAGGCTGACGACAAAACAACACAGAGAAGTCACTTTCTCCAAGAAAAAGGAGTAAGAATCTGCTAGACAGTTGTATGCAGCATTATTCCAATGCCAATGTATGTTGGATGTCAGTTTGAAAGGGGCTTTAGTATGTTTGCCACAGCTCAGGAACAGCACATTCTCTTTATTTCTCATAGAAATGCCTTGCTCTTCTAGATATTCACTTATTTTCAGGCTCCATGTGAAGCTGGTTAATCAAGTCATGTTTTCTCCAATATTATTTGCTTTTTGAGTGCTTGGTGTATGAAAGGCAGGAGGGGCAATCGGAGCATTTTACACAGTAAGTTCACTCAGCGTGCTATTAATAATACTGAGAACTCTTAGTACAAAATAATTCAGGCTTTCTTCCATTTGAAGCCACAAGACAATAAGAGGAGGCTCCAAGAGAGGTGTGGATCACCCACAAGAGGTCTGAAGAGCAATATGTATTTTTACTGGAAGTCTGCTAACTAGCCAAAACTTTTGGAACGCCATGACACCAATCTGGCAAAGTGATCTCTCTCTCTCTCTCTCTCTGCTTTATTGAAAACATCTTAGACAGCGTAATAAAAAATGCTCTTAATTTCCATAATTTTAAGCTTATCTTTCTGCTGGCCTGAAGTCTGTCGGAAAAATAAAGATTAGGAAATGCAATGGAGCTTGACAGATTTTATTTGACCAAAACACACGACAGTGAGGAAGAAGAAAATTCAGGAGAAAAAAAAATCTTTCAAGAAGTCTGGGATGGGATTTTCCCCTCCAGTGATACATTTATAGCCCCTAAATAAGGATCTAATCCAAAGTCAACTGAAATCAATAGGGAGACTTATTGACTTCAGAGAGTATTGGATCAGACCCTAAAAGCAGAGCTTCCAAAGCTACAGAAAGTATTTTGGGACATGTTGTACTGGAAATTATCACCAAGAATGTGAAATAACAACCCAGTCATATTTAGGGTGGCTCACTGGGGACCAGAAGAGATAAAGAGCTCTTCAAAGAGATACAGCTCATGGATGGTGGGACAAAGCTTGGCACGTGTTCGAAGGTCCAGGTAGTTGAAGTTCTTATTTTGGTGGAGTTTTGTTCCTTGGGCTTTCAACATGGCCAAGGTCAGAAACACCTCCAGATATTTAATGTCATATGAAGTCACAAGCATCTCAATGTCACTGACCATACCAAACACAACTGCTTCTTTCCTGATAATCTTTTATCCAACTCATCAACAAGAGCTAACAAGACCTTCAGAAATTTTGCCAGAAACCTGTCCACCTGGCAAGCATTTAGTTTTGAAATGTGTTATCTATTTGGCAGTTGAAATATCCACTACCCAAAATTTTAAGATGCTTTAGAAAAACACTGTACTCAAATAAATACACGGAGAAATCCAAGAAGAGAAAGTGAGCTGGGGATTAGTTCCTCCATATCAGATGAGGATCTGGTCTGCTGTATCCAATCAGCTGAAAGTTGACAAGGATCAACAAGCCCATAAAAGAGCTGATACCAAGGCTGCCTGAGTGTGTTTGTCCCCAAGAAACTCTCTTGCCGTGAAAGAGGACTGCTGACTGGTGTGAGGAGATCCATAGCTAAAGTTTCTATCAGCTTGAATAATGAGGATATGAGCAGGTAAGTGGGGAAGGGGGAGAGACAAAATGGATATCCTTTGCTGGCAGACTTGCAAGTCAGTCTGTGGATTTCTTACGCACCAAGAATCTCTGGTTTATTTGAGCATTAGGACGTGGTTTTAACTAAGGTTACTATCAGCCTGGTAACAACTGAGGTGAGAGCCTCTAGCAGTTATGACACTAGAATCACTTTAGAGATACAAAACCCACAGACTTTTAAAATGTTTTCACGCATGTCTGTGTTCCTAAACACAGAATGTCATTGCAAAAATACCTACTCCATGTACTCTAGTTAGAAAAAACTTATTTTCCTCTGAGACCTTCAGAGGGCTGGAGCACCTGTCCTGTGGGGACAGTTGATAGAATTTGAGATGTTCAGCCTGGAGAAGGGAAGGCTCTGGGTAGACCTTAGAGCACCATCCAGTACCTCAAATGGCTATAAGAGGGCTGGAGAGAGACTTTTTATGAGGGCATGGAGTAATAGGATGAGGGAGAATGACTTCAAGCTGACACACAGTGGGGTTTAGGTTAGATATCAGAAAGGAATTATTTTCAGAGGTGTCTTTTTTTTTACAACATTGCCATGATTTTTTAAACATTGCACTTCTCTAAATTCCAAATGTCAGAAGATGGACATCAGCAGGAGACAAGACTGAAATAATTATAAATCATCAGCACTTTGACACAACCTGTTTGCTTTAAACACACATTGTGCATTATGTACCAGGCTGCCATAAAAAGTAGTGTCCAAAATCAAAAGTGCGATATATAGAAAATATGAAGGACATGTTTCTTAAAGTGTAATTAAATGAGGAATATGCACTTTATTGTGATCAAAAAACAAGATGAAATTGTATAATAATAGGGCCCTGAAACCAAATTCCTTTAGGGATCTATTCTTCCTTCAGGTGTATCCTAAAGTAATTCTCTTGAAATTCAAGAGAGAATTCTCTTGACTGCAGCAAACCCTGGCATGTTTCCAGGCTCCTGAAGACCTTCAAAAACAGAAGTATCTGCACTGGTCCTGCTCACGTGATATCATTGGTAGGTCTGTTGTTTTGCAGTCAGGAGGTTCTGACAGTCCAACCGGCGCTACAAACCCTGGCAAACTCAATATTGTGTTAGTAATTACCAGAGTATATTGCCAGAACATAGCTGGAAGCAAAGGAGACTGGAAAGTCTACAGTCTTTGTGGCCAGATCACGAGGCATGAAAGCTTTTTGTATGGATTCTCTCAGTGAGACTCATGCCAAAGGGAGCTTTTGAATCTTCAAATATTTTTGGAGGGTGGGGGAGAAGATAAATGGAATGTCATCCAAGATAATGCAGAAATATCAGAAAGGACCAAGGCTTTTTTTCAGTTGAATGTTGTGATGTTATGAAGTTCGAAGTTGTCTTGCCTAATAATAGAAATAGAGGCTGTGAAACAGAAACAGTTAAAAAGGCAGGTGAGAATTACCAAGAGTAATCTTGATAGAAGAGTTACCAATAACTACTGGATGGGGTGGTAAAATATTTTAGCCATTGTTTTACTCAATCCAGTTGGGATAGACAAGACATTCTTTCTTAGAGCACCTGGTAACACCCAAGGCATTAATGTTGACAGCCAATATCAACATCAGAAAGCAAATCACTGGAACTACTGATACCAGCACTAGGAATCAGTGTACGGCAGGCAACTGCTGTGATTTAAAAGTGTGTTTAACACACAAATTAGTCCAAATCTCAGACCAAGAAACTGAAGACCAGCCAGACATTCTGCATTGCAGCTGTGAGGGCTTTGAATTCAGATTAATGTACTTGTAGCGTAGATAAGTGGTCAAGTCTGCAGTTATTTTTCAGCCACTGGGAAAACAACCAGAGCTTTCAATGCAAGGTAAATATCACCCTCAACATCACTGATGATGAAGTAGTACCTAATGATCAGCATTTCTATTACACTTTCATCTTTTCTCCTATCCCCAAAAATCCCCAAACATGAAAAAAAGGGTGACTATCCCTCTATGGTCACATCTGCAGAGGCTGAACTGGCACCACGAATGTTCCCTTGCCCTCCTTCCAGACATCCCCTGGCCCCTGCCACAAAGGAGAGGCTGAGAAAATAAACCAAATCTGGTTGGCCGATAAAGAACACAAATGTATTCACATCTAAATGCAAAGTGGCAATCATGCCTGAAAAGTTTAAGTAGCATGACAAGCAAATATTGCTGAGTTCATGGGAAAGGAGAAAAACAAAAGGTAGCCAGATGCCTGAAAGGACCTGAAGAACAACTGTCCCAAGACACCAAGACTGATGGCACAAAAATCTTAAAGCAACAAGAAGCGGAGGTCACTTCCAGATTTCCAGAGAAATGCTCTGAAACAGCCTCCATTCCTTCTAAAATTCTGAATTAATAGTCTGAAAAGCTGATTAAGAATGATATGAGGTACAACTTCTTCACTTCTGTAATATCTTAGAAAAAATTCATATTCCACTGAGCATTTTCCCATAGAATAATCAGTTAAAAACCATCACTTTTACAGAAAAATGAAGTGGCTTTGAAGACATCACAGGCAATATTAGAAATGTAAACATATCAGATATTCCTCTAAGGACGATCAAACCATCAAATATATAATAGGCAAAATTAATAGAAAAGAGCAGATACTGTTGAAGAGGGAAAAGTTCCCCTAAGAAAGGAGCTTGAGGAGGGGAAAAAAAAGACCACTGTAACTACTCAGCTGTTTGAGTTCAAGCTAACCAAAGTTTTTCCTTGGAATGGAGCTGTATAACATCTAAATTCCCTGCTAGCACAAATCCTGCAAACCTTTGCTTTCTATGTATTAAAGCTCCTTTTAAAAAATAATCTAAGTACAGAAGAACTTAGAATTATAGTTTACTTAGATTTTCCATTTGAGTTTGATACAGTTTTGCATATGAGCCTTCTGAGGAAAATAACCAAGAAGACTGTCATCCTTTTCACATACACACTCTCACAAAATAAAAAGAAAAGTTATAATTAAGAACTGGTCCTCAAAATGAAAAAAAAAAAATGTAACTGCAGAACAACTAAGGATCACTATAAAATAGCAAGGGGAAATCCTTTTAATTCCACTGATTTTTTACTACATCTCAAGGTCTAAGCCACATATAAATTACTTTAAAATAGAATTGAGTGGGAAGAGAGGCAGGAAAGTATAAGAATAGGAGATGGACAGAGAAAGACAGATAAATTCAGTGAAAAAAAAAAGTGGATAGGTAGGTGGCCACATAGGGCATATTCTCAGCCTGCCTTTATGGAGACCTTTCTAACCCTAAATCGATACCCAGGAAAAGTATACTTTTGTTTTGGACTTTAATCACTTTCAAGGTCAAGGAAAAAAAATTAAGCCAACTATGGGTTTGAATTATAGGAAAAATAAGGTCTCTGATCTCAAATTGGTCTTTACTGTTCTGATAAAAAATTTAAGTAATGCAGCAGAAAACCTCAAGATCCACAGGATTTGCTAATCTTTTGCTTGGGACCAGTGTCTCAGGACATATTTAGCAGCAGGCTGCCCTCAGCTGCCACATCAGGTCTGTGGGGTGAGATGGTATCAGGACCTGTGAATGCCAATGTCCCTGGAGCAGATCACAGACCAGCTGCATTCCAGGTGTATCAGTTGCTTCTTCACAGCAATCCTGACACCTGCAACCATCCATTGTGGGTCAGGGCTGTCTTCCCTTGTCCATCACATCCACAGAAAATACGTAAGAACAAGAGCTGACACTGCAAATGTCTTTTTCCCTGCATTTTGGCCAAGCCTTCAAAACCTGATCTGGCAAGCACAATTTAAATGAGCCAGCCAGAACTTGGGGTGCTGTGAGCTCTCATGGATCAGGTGCAGATTTTGGTGATATCATAGGGATCAAATTAATAATACATTATCATGTATCATCACGGCTTGATCAATTAAATCAACAAGTCAAATGCTCAGGTGCAGGAGTCATCAAATGCAGGAGTTTCACACACACCTGTTGAAGGCTTGCTACATTGCAATTAACATTTTCACTTGGCACGGCAGAACTTTGATGTTGCCCTCCACAGGTTTGATGGAATGTGTGTATGTTCAACAAAACTTTCTCAAATTCTTCTTTCCTCACAATTCTTCCATGTGTTTCTGCTCCCTCCCAAACAAGAAACATTTTTTTCTGTGTAATGATGGAAATTAGACAATATCTCTACCCAGACATATAGGTTCACAGAATGCTTTTTGGTTTGAGGAGGGTAGAAGTGAAGAATTTTTTATTTCAGATGTTTCTATTCACATAAAAGTCTTTGCCTGCAGTTGAGATAGATTCCTAGTGCTTGTCTGTTTGTTGGTTTTTTTTTTTCCTTATGAATGTTTGGCTTTATCTGAATTATTGACTGTATTTTCAGACTGCTTACTCAGGTTCAAAGAAAGACCCTCTGTTTATGACTATCTGTGCATTTCCCTCTAGGACAAAGGGCTTGGTGTGCTTATTACACACTTCAGTGCAGAAAGATTTTGTGCAATCATTTTGCACATACGGTAAAAAAGATTTTTCTCTTCTGCAATTGTGAAAAGATTTATACATTTGTGTTCCAAAGTTTTGCTCAAAACAGCAGCTGGGGCATAATCTTATAACAAGTAAAAATGTTTGCTTACACAGAATTTAGTAGAAGATCACTGTCACAAAAAAGGGACACTGCTGTACAGTGCAACTTTAGCTATTTAATATTGTCAGAGCAAAAGCTGTCTGAGATATTGGCATTAAAAGAGAAATATTCTCTTAATATTTTATTTTCTGTTTATGTGGAACAATGTAGGGAATTTAAAATGAGTCCAAAGTTTTGACTGGCCTAAATTTGCATTTCTAAGTGCAAAAGAAAATTGGTGGAAAATTATACATAACTCTAGTGAGGATACATTTTTCCTTCCTCCAGTACTTTTCCCCCATTATTGTCTGTCCTGAAGCTTCAGGATGAAGAGGATGGACATCTTAATTAGTAACCCCAGAGAACAGCAAGGGGTTTTGCACAACTTCCCTCGGGCTATTTAATTTAAAGCATACAAACAACAGAATTGCCGTAATTAAGGATGGAAAGGGCTACTAGGTCAGGAAGACCCCATGCCAGGGCAGAGGTCTTCCCAATAGTGCATTTCCTGGGACTCTGCAGAGAACGTTTGAATTATCCCAAGTTGTAGACTACTGTTTACGAACTCCATGGGTGTAAAACCACTCCAAGGAAGCTGTGCAGTCAGAGAGGTCCATGGACTGGGAGCTGTAAAGCACAAGGGAAAGTGGATCAGTGATATGTCTCAGACACAGGGTGGTATCACCTACTGACAGGGACATTCAATGGAATGACATCACAGAGGTGAAGCAGATGAACTGCAGGGAGCGGCTCTCCTGTGGTCTTTGAAAAACAAAGCAGAATCAAAGCAGGGTTCAGCTCTGGAGGGAAAGATGCCCTAATGAGATCCCTCTTCCACACAGGTTTGTAGCATTGCAAGAGCCTCAAACAGATGCTGAGCAGGACTTTCCAGACAGAAATTTGAATAAGCTTCATGCTAAATTCTGTCCCAGGGTATACAATCAGTATTTCATGAGCACAGTGAATGCTAAATTCTGTTACACCACCCAATATTGTTTTCTATATTAGCATAAGATCTCCAATACAACAAACAAAGATTTTATAAAGTTTTCTGAGGAGGGAAAAATTTCTGCTACTCCCAGGGTGATGTATTTTGACACATTAAATGGTGGAGGAACGATATTCAATAAGTGGAAAATAGAATTTGTGGGATACTTCTTACTCCACAAATTCTGCTGGTGAAGCAATAGAAAGGGGATGAAAGACAAAACAGGAAACATGTCACCATATCTTCTCTCTACTCCCTCCTGCACAGGCCCAGGCCGGGAGCACAGAGCTCCAATTCTTCCAACCATCAGACTCCAAGTTGCACAAAACTGCTTTAAAGCTGTTCAACATCTTGAGTGGTGGAAAGGGGAAAAACTATTGGCCTGGCTGCTACACTCAGATTTTTTCCCAAGATTGCAATCTTTCCTTAATCCTTATTGCCTCTAGTACAAAAATTGATCTGCTGAAGGTCTTGAGAGGTGATGAACAGGGTTATACACACAATCCTCCTGACTGTATCATTTATGAAGACGCTTTCCAGAGGTTCATTGCCCTGGAGAAAATCAGTCCCAAAGGAAGTTTTGCCTCATTGCAAAACAAGTCGATGACTCTCTACTCTGGAAACGTTGTAACGTTGAGCATATCAAAGCATTCTTTGCTCAGATTGTTGGGTGGTGCTGAGTGGAAAGTGTTCAGCCCTAATTTTGACACCCTCTCTACCCCATAGAGACAGGAAGAACATTGTTTTAAAGGCAGAAAGGGGGGGGGGGATCAAAAGGGAAATCTTTTCCTTGGAGGAGTAAAGCCAACTCACCACATTGACCCAGTCACAGGCAAAAATGAGAGTAACACTGAGTTTTAGTTTTGGATATAGACAGAGTTGTTACAAAAACCCTATAAAAAATGGTCTTACAAAACATTATGACTAACAATCACATTGCTGAGGTGCTATTTCTTCCAGTCTACAGTGAAATAAATAATTGCTGTTTCCCTGTAAAAGCAATTCGTGCCAGCTTTTGAGCTCAGGCAATTCAGCCAGGCACTGCTTTCAGAAGAGAACCTCCAACTAGTTTTCCTCCTTGCTCAATCACCCTACACTAAGGAGATGCATTAAATAAATAAATAAATAAATAAAATCCATAGGTAGAAAACTACAATTTTGCAGCAACACACATTCAAAAATTAGTTAAAAGAAAACGAGTAATGATGGCCTCACTTCCAGACTCTTATTTAACATAAGGGCAGATTTAACATGGCTCTGAACTGAACATTTTTCCCGTTAACACAGAGTCCTAAATAGATTTCCCACAAACACTGGGAAAGTGCTTTCAGTGTGTGTATGTTTAGAGTATAGGTTTGATCATGTCTACACTCATATTGGCTTTTCTCTTTACTTCAAATCCTCATCATCATGCTGACCACAGACTCCTCTGGCTTGTTTGTTCATGGTAAATACAAAACAAACACTTTCAAGAGGTCTTTCTATATGAATGTTCCACAGTTACAGCAGCAAAATCCTCAGATGACTCAGCTTATTACATAAAGCCTGGGATATCCTAGGCAATCCCAGAATAGAATGATTTGATATGAAAAGAAAACCAGCAGGACACATTTGCTCTACTCCAGTTTGTTATGCCAGCAGACATGACACAGTGCTCCACCTCACATCTGGGCCCCATGTCTAGAAAACCAAGTTCAGAAGACTAAAACCTCTCTCTATCTCCTTATTTCTTTGTGCAGACACATACTCCAAAGTAACATGAAATCCCTAAAGAAGCAAAGAAGCACATTTCCCACAGAAGTGAATCGTTGCTGACTGCCTTGTCTCTCTTTTTTGTTAAAAAAAAATATCTAGAGGATAGAGGCAGCACATACGGGTATGCCTTGGCCATGTGAAGAGCATAACAAAGCAGAAAACATTTTTCAGTGTTCCTGACACTGTCAATTTATAGGAGGGAGTTACCGAGGTTTTTTAATTTGGGGGAGGGAGTTGCATTGGGAAGCAGGGTGAATATTTCTTGGTTAAGATATATGTACTAAAAATCCCTCAAGAGCATTTACAGCCAAGTGACAGCAATACCCCTTTCTTCCTGGAAGAGTTTTCATTTAATCCCATTGCAATTAAAGGTTCATTTCTAAAAGAAGGCTGAAGGCTTAGGTTATGTAAGGAAGTACTATGGAGGAATAGCTTGTTCCGCACCTCAGAAATGCTTCTACACACCCCAGCCTCCCATGACTGTGGTTTGTTCCCACTATTGACTTGGATTCCTGTAGCTCTGGGGTCACAAGACACACATTTATCCCATGTAAAACCCACAGAGAAAGCAAGAACCTCTCAGTGCAGCAGGGTCACACACAATAGCAAGATGCTTGTGAATTGGTGAGGGAGGATGAAAGTGAGCACTTACACTTAAAGAACAACTCTGTTACATTGGCTTGTTGCCAGAAAAAATAACCCATTACAATCAAAACCCAGTTAAGTCAAACAGTCCATGCTTAATTAAGCCCACTCTAAGAGTTTTCTGTTCAAAGCAGCTGATATTTTCAGCAGGTGAGACTGAAGCTTGCCAGCTCAGAGTATTGAATCCAAACCCTTAAACGTGGGTGTCCAGGCTGTGTGTATTGCTGACATGGAAAAGCGGATGTAGAGTCCAGAACTGGAATATTCAGAATACAAAGACTCAATTGAAAACATCAATAGCTGTGCCTATGCCACCAAACACAGTGGGCTGGGCCTCTTCTCTGTCCCTCAGGCCAAATGAATGCACAGTACAATTCACATCCACGTAAGCGGAATCCTTTTTTTCTCCCCAAAATGGAGACCTCACTCATATCACTCACTAGGACCAAACCTTGGCCACTCTCTATTCCCAAAAGATGGGAAGTCACTTGGGTGACTGATACTTGCTGCATGTTAAAACTGTGCCAGGAGTTCTGCTCCATTCTTGAACAGTTAAAGAATACAAGCAACAAACACGAGCCTGCACTGAGACTCACATCCCAGCCTTTTTCAATTTATTGGGATGGTATGCAGCCCATCCATCCTGAGATCATTAACCAAAGCAAATAATTTCTTTTGAGCTTAAATGATGGGTTTTGTCTTAGAGGTCATTACAGTAAACCTTAAGCCAGCAACATTCCTTCCAATAATTCAAAGAAGTTTCACACCCAACTCCCAGTCACTGCACACTGGGTAATATGCTAACTCATAGCAGACTCTGTATCCTAAATGTAATCCCAGACCACTAACATATCCTGATTTTTCTGGTGTAGGAGCTCAGAAAACCTAATTCTGAACATCACTTGAAGTGTGTGGAAGAGAAGGGGGAAGGAGGCTGACTGAAAACAATGAAGATCAGCTCATTTTAGCCATCAAAACCACAAAAATGTCTACAGTGCAGATCAGTCACACAGAACAGATGGGGAGATAAGGAGGGCAGGAAACCACACTCCTGTACACACACACGGAAGCACAAAGCTGCACACATGCACCAGTCTGTCAGTGCTGCTTGTCTGTAGAAGCAAAACAAACAGCAATGCTATTGAGAAGGTTTCTCCTCTCCTTTTCAGACAGAGGTGTACAAGCCAAGCCTTGACTCGTTTGGGGAGAGGGTGTTTCATTGTGGTTTGGAGACGTATCCAGAATTTTTTATTACTCAGAAACTTTGGTTCTGAGTGTATTTTTATAAGGAGTCTGAGAATGAAATATGATTCATATTTACATCTGTTAACATGTTGGGAACAGAAAAAAAAAAGGATGAGCAAACTGCCGCTGAAGTTGGTACAATTTCCCACAAGACTTTCTAGGTTTGGGCTGCAAATGTTTATGTTACCAGAAACACTGAGGTGAAGGCAAAAGACAGCGGCAAAGTCAGCAATGATTCGAGCTGTGCATCTGGTGTTTTGGTAATGCTGATTTGGAAAGCGCATAAGAAGTGTTGCAAATTAGTTATGTCAATTCAAGATTTTGATACACACTGTTTAGTCCCATAATGTAATCTGGGCCGGCTGGCCAGAGCTCTTCCCATGTAGAAAGAATACATTGTAATAGTTTTGTCTGTGTGAATGACGAGTGTACATATTCTTACAAATAAGATGTCATGTGCAATCTTTTCACATAAATCTGGGACAGCTGAAAGTTTAATAGAAGGAAAATGTCATGTATCACAAAGAATTTTTTCCCCAAATTAACCTCCATAAATGTCTTAAGAACAGAGGGACCATCCAATGAAAGGACCTTTATGCAGATGCAGATCATGACATTCCATTCATAAAACCAGAGAGAAGCAACATGATGTAGCTGCAGGCTGGGGGGATAGAGAGAAAAAAAATATAGTTTCAGAGAATGGCAAAAGCTCGAGACATCTTTACTAAGACCATAAAAATTGTATCATCCAGACTGCACATCAAGACTTCCTAAGGTCTGATTCTGAAAGCCTGAAGTTTTTTCAGGGCTGCAGTTGCTCTTATCAAGAAGCATTCTCCATAAACATACTTTCCATATCAGAGCAATTACCTAGATTACATGCAATGATGGACAGGCAGTGATTGGCATTACACATGTAAACAAGCAGCAAGTCAAGGCAGACGTGAGCAACCGCAGGTGGGAGAGAAGAAAAACTATTATTCATCTGTTAAAGAGAAGCATTGAGAACAAACATTCTCCAAAAGGACCAAGCAGACCATGGCAGAGTCAAGAACAGAAAGCTGAATTTCTGCAAAGCAGTGCCTCTGTCTTGGGGTCTGCCACCCTCTGTCGAGGGCCAGTTCCAGGATTAAACCTGAAGGACTAATTTTGAACACCCTACCACATATCAGCAGGATAATAAAATGCCTCCTAATGAATATTTAGTGAATATTTTGCTTATATTGGATTAGGCACAGTTATATTCTATCCACACAGAGAAGGGAAGGTGGTAGAGACAAAGAGAGAGTGGTATTCTCAAGTTATCTACAGGGCAAAACGTCTTTGAAAAAGAGAGGGGAAAAAAGAAAAAAGAGACGCACCAATATAGACATTAGAGGGATGTCAGAATCTCCTGGCAGTGCAAGAGTACACTCAGGAGACTGCAGACCAGATGCTACAGATTACAACTGCTCACCAGTCACAGCTAAGAGCAGCACTCAAAAGGAGAATCAAAATGTGTTATGCTCCTTTTCTGTGAATATTTATTAACAGGGGTGCAGCCACTCAAGGACAGGGCTACCAAAGCCCCAGCACCTGAAAGATCCGGCCCTCTTGCCAAGCTGTTCAAACGGGCTCGTGTGGCACTGTGAGAAGGCTTTGAGAACTCTGAGATGGAAACCACATGTGAGCACACCCCCCTGGGAAGTGCCCCATGTGCAAGGCAGCGGGCAGACCACCAACTAACTACATATGTAAAGTGCTCGCTGGGTGTCTGACTTGTTTGGGAAACAAAAAGGAGGGGAGGCAGAGAGGTTCTCACCCTCTGGAAAGAGCCTGACACATGATGTGTAGGTTTGTTGCAAGGAAAGAATCCCACTCCAGAGAATGTGTTGGAGAAGTTGTCTGACAAGATGAAGTGGCTTCTCCTTGCTTTCTTTCCCACAGTTTGTCTTGTCTGAGAGTGAGGTAAACCTGGTATGGGCTGGTGTGAATTGGAAAATTGCTAGGGGTTCACATTTTGCACACTTCCTTGCCTAAACTGATCAGTGCAATTGTTTCTGAGCTAAAGAATTATCCCACTAACACCAACATTCTCCCGTATCAGCAGCCCATCATTACAAGTAAAGGCTGTAGTAGAACAGAGTAGCACCTCTGCTGCTGCCAGAGGTTCACTCTTCACATTCACACCAGAGGGAGGCTTGATGTCCTCTCTTTATGCTGCCCTTGTTCTCATTTCCCTTGCATGTTCTGTCCTTGGAATACAGTAAGATTACCCTTTTTGTGGATACCTTCCCCCCATTCAATTACTTTCTCCCTTTCCACTCTTACAGTCACCCTCTTGCATAATTTATCTATCACAACACCTTGGGACAGAACTTTGTCCTCCATGTGTTACGTCTCCAGGAAAGCTGACAGATGTTATTAGGATTTTCCAACCCTTCTCACCATAAGACTCCTCTATGGTTGCTTGTAAACTTTTCAAGCTCCGTGAGGCACAGCAGAAGTGCCCAAGGAAGGCAGGGCCCACTCTCCCCTTTATGACACTCAGAAATTTGGCCTCTGGCTGTGGTTTCAAGACTTGGGTTATGCCACAGACTTCCACAAAACTTGGGCTTATCCTCAGATCTCCCATATGGAGCTGCTTTTGAAAATCCAGTTTCTAACCCCCCCAGATGCAAGGAAAAACTACTTCTCTACTGCACAAAGCTTTCCACAGATAAATTCCCAAACTCTAGAGAGAAATTCAGAAGGGGGAGGGCTAATGAGCCTTTTGGACAGTCATGCAGACATTTTTGCCCTTTCATTCCTGTCCCCCTTAAAATCCTGCAGTCACATCTCAGAAGAATATTGCAAAATAATTGTTATCTGTTGTGTTACCAAACTATTACTCTGGGGAGATTTCAACAACAAAAGTATTGCTTTTCTGCTTCTTTTCTTGTTCTCTGTTGCTTTGCTGGACTAAGATATATTTTGTTGTTGTTTAAGAAAAGGTATATGTGATTGTCAAATTTTGCCAGCATTCGCATTATGCCACCAAGTTGCAAAATATTGCAGGCAATAACAAAGTAGAAATGAATATTTTTACTACTGCAGAATACAGATAAACAAGTATCCTAATAAACACAGTCTACCCAAATATAAATCCTGTGTTCATTTGCATACCTCTCTTTTGGTTGTCTTTCTGTTGCAGAATTTTTTTTTGCAGTGCTGTGAAGCTTCAACAATATAAAATATTTGTTTAGACTACAATTTAATCAAACATAAAAATTTTGCTGGACTTCTATATTTGATTATTTTTCTACAGGTTCACTGACTTATCAAAATTTAAATCCAGGGGCAAACATCACTACATTAAATCCTACTGTGTCTCCAATATAAGAAAACTAGTTATCAAATTATATTCATTTTTAGAAGGGCATCCTGAAATACAATATTGACTGTGAAGGGAAAAAAAAAACCATAAAAGCAAATAGGTAAAAATTACTATTACTCTCAGGGTCAGAGAAGTGGAAGGATTAAAATGCAGGCAACCAAAAAAACCGAAAACAACAACAAAAAATATGCACTGTTCCATCCCACACAACAGCACCACATCAGCTGTCACATCACTGGTGTCAGTCTGGCTTTCAACACAACCACCTGGAATATCCCAGCTGCAAATGTGCTTTATTGCTTTCTCACATCAGGACATCACATTGCTGGGCAGGCAATCAAGAACAAGGCAAGCAGGTTAAGTCAGATGGCAAATGGTCCCACCAATACACTCACCTACAACCTCCAGCCCTCTCTTGGACTGAAATTCATCAGTTGGATGAAGTCTAGGCAGGGAATGACATTTGGGATAGAGATTCAAGGCTATTGAAGACTGGAATGAGACAGACTCAATTTTGACCTATTACTTAAAGCAGTATCTGGTTTCCAAGATGAAAAGCAATTGAACTAAGCTGGTGTACAGCAGGAGAGCTTTGTAGAACATGCTGTGGAACTACTGAAGAACTCTTATTGTAACTCACTGTAGTGGTTTAGCCCCGGCCAAAAAGCCAAGGCCCCACTAGGACTGCTTTTTTCCCCCCTTCCGAATTGAACTGCGTTACTAAACTTATGATAAGAAATGCTGGTAGAGGAGCAAAATTAGGCTGAGACAAGGTCAGAGCTTCTAAGTGATAAAGTGAATTTATTACAGAGTAAAAGGAACAAGCAAAAACAAAGGAACATCTCCCAAACATTCTTTTCTCTGCCATCCTCCCATTCCCCCCCCCTTCCCCAAAAGCTTCGCAGCCCTCTCTCTCCTCCCAGATCATAAGGGGAACCCGGGGAGGGGGTTTTAT